>QRDG01000449.1:0-459833 GCA_012064385.1 Puccinellia tenuiflora | reverse complement strand
CAAGCTTCGAGGAACTGCCCGAAGAAGAACGAGTACCCGGCCTCGTCGTCGCCCCCCTGCGGCAAGGGAGGGATCTCGATCCCCAGGCCAGCCCCAACAGCACGCGCGCGGGCACCAAGTCTTGGAGCATGCGCTGGCGCTGGCGCGACATGATGCGGGCGGTCTGCGCGGTGCGCTGGGCCTCCTCTACGGCATCGGTGGCCGGCCCCACCTGCTGGTGGAGCTTGCTCAGGTCTTTCTCCAGGGCGGCGACTTTCCCTTCCGAACGAGTCTGGGCCTCCCTGGCGCTCTGAAGGCGGGAGGCCATCCGCTTCTCCTCCTTCTCGAGCTCCTGATGCGGTTCTGGAGCTCTTTGTGCTTCGACTTGAAGCGATCCTCCTGCTTCGTGGCCTTCTCGTCATAGCTCTTGGCAAGATCTTGGCGGATGAGCTTGACCCTGTCGTCGGCCTCCTCCTTGAGTTTTCTTCTCCTTCGCCGCGAGGCTGGCGTTGGCCTCCGCAAGGCGCTCTGCGTAGGTGGCCTCGCCCTGGCCACCTGGTTCTCGCGAGCCCGCAGTTGCTCCTCGCGAAGACCTGCTCACTCGCGCCGGCGTAGTTCCACCTCGTGGGGGAGAGCTCTCCCTCGCGTCGTGTCAGCTCCGCCTCGCGCTGCGTCAACTGCTTCTCGCGAGCGTCCAGCCTCTCGCGGAGCTCCTTCAAGCCGTCCTCCACGGTTTTGAAGTGCGTGATGAAGTTTTGCTCCAAGGCCGCAACCTCCTGTCGCTTGGAGGCAGTTTCCGCCTCGAGCGCTTCCGTGCGGCGTCCAGCTGGTCCATGGTCTCCGCCGCCTCCCGCTTCACGCTGTCGCGGGTCTCTTGGCGAAGCGCATGGCCTCTTGGCGCGCCGCCAGGGCCGCCGCATCCTGCCGGCGGCAGCTCTCCACGCTCTCGCGGAGGAGGGCCCGGCCTCATCGAGTCTCGCCCGCTCCTCCGCCCTGGCGAGTTCCTCTTCGGCGTACTGCGCCTCCAGCTCGTCGAGCGTCCGCCGCGCCTGGCTGAAGACGGCGCTGCGGCGAACCGCGTGGCGCCGCGGCTCCCGCAGCGCCAAGGTCCCCGCATCGCTGCGGGGTGCAAAGGTCTCGATTCTTGGCGGGGCGCCCGAGGCACCCTGCCTCGGGCTCACTGCCGTTCTGGTGCGGCCTGGGGGCTCGTGTGGGCGCCTCCTTCGCCGCCCGCGTCAGGAGCCCTCTGGGGGCTGGGCGTCCTCTCGCCCCCGGCTCCAGCGTCCATGGGCTCTGGAGGCGCCTCCTCCTCCTGCTCCTCAGGGGCGTTTTCCGCCCCTTCCGTGGTGGCCGCGCCTGCCGCGGCCTCGAGCGCGTCAGCCCCTCTTGGGGGAGCCTCCTCCTCTGGAGGCGGGTCCACGATGATCTCTTCGATCTCCTCCCCCTCGTCCGGCCTCGCCGAGGCTCGTGCGGCCTCGGCCGCCGCCTCCTCCTCCGTTACCCTCTGCAGTACGGGAGGAGTGGCGGCCCGAGCTGGCGACGGCGCCACCTCTTCAACCACCTCCTCCGCGCGGTGCTCACCCGCGGGAGGAGTAGCCACATGCTGCGGCTCGCCGGCCGTAGGCGACGCCGCGGAGGCACCGATAGGCTCCCCGAGCTTGCGGAGCCGCCGCTTCTTCGACGCCGCAGGGTTCCTGGAAAGAAAGACAAGCGGAAGATCCGTCAAGAGGGTTTTCAAAAGCAAAATGCTAAAGGAAAGAAGAAGGACCAAGGCTTACTCGTCGGCCATCCTCCACACCCTTTTCTTCGCCTTTGGCGGCTGGGGGCTACTCGCTCTAGCCTCCTCTCGCGGCGCTCCTGCCTCCTCGCGAGGAGCGCCCCTCGCGGCTGCGGCGTTCCTGTCGTGGGCGGCCTTGGAGCGGGGCTCGCGGCGTCCTCCCTTGATGCCGCTCTTCTCCTCCTCCTCTGCGGTGCGCCGGGAGGGAGCTACGCGAAGGCATCCTCATCGCCGCTGGAGGAAATCACCGGGAGGTCCTCCTCAGGCGGTACACTCCTTGGGGAGCCGGCGGAGCCTCCCGAGGGGTTAGCGCCTCTCGAGGCCTCATCCTCGCCAGAGGGGTTAGCGCCTCTCGAGGCCTCGTCCTTGCCAGAGTCCTCAACCTCGTCCGGCTCCGGCGACTCGTCCATCTGCTCCAGCTCCGCCGCCCACGGGTTGCTGCGGGGCCCGCGGAGTCCCTCAGGCACGATGCCCCATTCGTCGAATCTGGGCAGGCCTCTGCGGTGCTCGCGCACGCTCTCGTCTGCAAAGGTGAAGAGCGGCCGGGCGTCGTCGACGGCGGGGGATGGGATGGCCGCCATGGCGAATAGAACCCCCATGATCTGGCCCAGCACCTCCGGATAGAAGCTGTCTGTGCACAGGCGCATCCTTGCCTGTGTACGCCCACATCGGCTCTGAGTGCCACTGGAGGGGGCGATGCGGCGCCTCGTGAAGTTCTTCGCCACCATATGGCCAGTGAGCCCGGACGCGCGGAGCCCCCGTATGCACTCGTACACCGCTTCAAGCTTTGGGCCCTCGAAGTCGCCGCTGCCCAACGCGCCCACTTCTTCGGGGGCACCGCAGGTATGTCCAGGAGGTGGTTCGACGTCCTAATGTCGACGAAGAACCACCGCTGGCGGAAGTCCTCCACCTTCTTCGTCACTTTGGTGATGGCGTTCTCGCCGCGCCACGCGATGGGGATGTAGTCCTCGCTCCTGGCAGTGGCGATGCGGAAGGAGACGCACCCGGTACACTCATTCTGCGCAGTGGACCGGAGTCCGGATGGCAATGGGGCCCCGAAACCCGCAAACCCGATGGGTATCCGCCTTAAATGGGGAGGGTTTGATGAAAAGTTAGACCCGCCAGGTCTAATGGGGCGGGTTTGGGGGTGGCAAACCCGTACCCACAGACCCGCAGACCCGCTCTAAGCCTTAATCCTATCCCAAATAATCCTATGCCTAACCACATGTCCACGATATGTGGACCACACCACCCACAAATCACATGCACGCGATAGAATCCGGAGTCCTGGAGACAACACATGCACACACGCGTCCATTCCCATCAACCCCATCCCAATATCCCATTGTATTCTTCCCCGCATGCGCCAGCGTCACTCCCGTGGTGGGTACCCGTCGGGGACCCGAACCCGTCCGGGTCGCGGGTTTGGTAGAAGATGAGACCCGACAATTAAATGGGGAGGGTATGGGGGGTGCGGACCCGGCCCCGAACCCGGTGGGTGCCACCCTTAGACCGGAGTGCGTAGAAGTTGCGGAAGAGGTCCACAGAAGGGCGGACGCCGACGTACGCCTCGCAGAGGTAGGCGAAGATGGAGAGGATGAGGATGGAATTGGGATGGAGATGGAGGAGTTGGATCTGGTATGCATCCAAAATCCCCATGAGGAAGCTGGAGAAAGGAGGAACGAGACCTGCATAGAGAGTGTGGAGGAGGATGGGGTAGTACCCCGCGCAGAGCTTGCTGCTGCCGGCCGGCTCCATGCTTATGGCGCCGAGCTCGTTGGTCTTCGCGGCGGCCAGGTGGCGCACCTTTTCAATCGCCCCCGAGCGGATGCGGGTCATCGACAGCGCCCCCTGGGGTTCAGCACCCCGCGACGCCGCCGCAGACTTGTCGGCCTGCATCGTGGCCTTGCCCTTTTGGGCAGCGGTTGCTTTCTTCGGCGCCATGGTCGTGGAGGAGGAGAGGATCTCGGAGGAGATGTGCTCTGGGAAGAAGGAGGCGTTTGGGAGGAAGTGTGCAGTGGAGTAATGGCTGGCGTGACGGGCGCCATCATCGCGCGCAGGCTTTATTGGCCAGTTTCCAAGGGCGTGGCGGGCCCCACCGGGTCGCCCGTTGAAGCCGAGGAGATCGTGGCCGCGGGCGCAACCGCTGCGCCCCACGTGTCACGGCCCAGGCAGGCATCGTTGGGCCCCCGACGCTTCGCCTCCATCCGCGGACTTCGGAGTGCCCATCGTGGGCCCGGGGGCTACTGTCGGCACAGTGGAAACCAGGGTACCACGGGCCGGCCTGCCAGGGCCCACAACTTTCTTGATGAGATTTCGCTAAGGACCAGGCTCTCCAAGCCTGGCGAGCCTCGCGAGGGTTTTCTCCTCGCGAGGGACCTCTCCTCGAGAGGGCGTCACGGATGCCTCGAGAGGATCAAGCCGAAAGGCTCGGCGAGGCCTCCGGCCTCGCGGGGTTCCTTCCCCACGAAGCCAGCTCTGTCTCCGCGACAGAGCGCACATGGGCTCTGCGCCCGCTGCAGAGTGACGCGCGCGTCTGCGCGCGGTTACGATGACGCCGCAGTTGCCGTTCTCATGTATAAAGCAGTCAACAAAGAAGCACCAAGCAAAGTGGACAACGAGACTTGCCACTTTGGTGATAAGGGGACCGTCTGCAGCTACGCTCCAAGGGCGACGTCACCATGGGGTACCTCCCACCTCAGCGGCGCCTGCCCACCGTCCTGGATGGACGGTGGCCTTTTCCAGCTTTGGTGACACCGCTCCCTGCCATGGACCGCGTCCATGGCCTCCACCTTCATCGTGCACCCTGCCTCCTCTTTCGTCGCCATGTGGTAACCCTTCCCACCAAGATATTTGGGGGAAGAGGTCCGAGACACCTATAAAAGGAGGGGGAGCACGTTCGGGCAAAGGGTTCAATCTTTGGTTCAGATCCTGGTTGATAGATCTAGGGTTCCAAGTTCCCAAGCTCAAGATCTAGGGTTAGCCATTGTCAGCCACCTCGAGCTCGCCAAGCTCTCTTTGTACTGTAACCTCTCCAAGCAGTGCAATACAACCAAGGCAGGACGTAGGAGTTTTACCTCTCCTAGAGGGCCCTGAACCTGGGTAAACTCTGTGTGTTCATCTCTGCAGTGCCGTCCCGCAGCGATCTCAGCGAGCACCGTCGCCGAGGCACGTTGAGGGTTGTTTGATTCTGTGTTCAGCCCCTTACTCGTTACCTAGTGAGACACACCCAGTTCCTGGGACAGATCTCCGACAGCACCAATGAACCCACACGCATCGAAACGCTCGCTTAGAGGTGTACCGGTGGAGCGTTCGACGCAATACTTCCCTTCTCTACAAACAAGTCCAGGGAGCCACCTATCTAGGTCTGATCCACCTTGAGAGTCCGCCGAAGCTTCGAGGTGGGCCTAACCGTTGCGTGGACGGCTTCGGAAGGGAACACTCATACGATTGTCCCTCCTTCCACATGCGATAAACGCTCATGCCGCAACACCTACAGAAACGCCCGAACTACTTGTGGCACCTGGACTGGTTTGAGGATCCGGTAATAGATTGCGGGGAGCCCCATAAAACTCCCACATGTGGTTAGTGCGCTCAGTCTTAGATCAGCAGAAAAGAACTCGGGTCCTAGGCGACACTAGCAAAACAAATCACCACGATTGGCCTTCCACCGGTGCCTTATCTTTATTAAATTATTCACATCGCAATAGAAATTAAAAATTACCATTTTAGTTGAGCCTATCTATCATATTAACAACAAGACTATATAAAGAGATAACAGGACTCAAGCAAAGCACCTAAGCATGCACTACGACTCCCAAGGATAACAAGGTAAACAAGCAACAGGTAATAGGATGAGGAGGTGTGGCTATATCATGGCTGCCAGGTAAACATGCAAATATGATCGAGACACAAGAATCGTAACATAAGGCTAGCAAGCAACAAAAGATAGGCGGAGTAAGAGACAGAAAACAAGCAAAGATAGCAAAGGAGTATCACTTGCCTGCAATTGATGGCCTTTAACTCAGCAACAGCACCAAAGAACACTTGATGGCAAGGAGCCAGAAAACATGATGGTGAAGTTACCTGCGTTAAAAATACAATGGTTAGGTTGAGACTCCAAGTGCAGAGTGTATAGTATAGGAAAGACGGTTTTCCCCACGAGGGGTGACTCGAGGGTTTATATTGAACTCTCGGGGAATCAATAGTGAAAGGTTTATCTTCTTATCCTTCCCTTGAGAACCTGCAACAAAGTAAATTGTTTTGTGCCCTCAACCGCACCAAGTGGTTGTCAAGCACAAGGTGTGAGAATGATATCAAAATAAAACAAATGCAAAACAGTAAATAAATACGCAATGGTGGTAAATAAATATGCAAGGATGGTGGAAACAATGATGGATGCTATTTTTGGGTTTTGTATTGTGAATGCAAGATATAAAAGTGTTTTTGTATTTTCGGATTTTTAAATGGCAGAAAATGGAAAATGCTTAAAAGTTGTTGGAAATGTGTTTCTTATGATTAAAAATGGACCGGGGTTCATGGTTTCACAAATGCACTCTCTCTTTAATGTTGTGGTGGACAATGGAACATAGGAATTGACATATGAGATTGCAACACAAAGTTTTATGACAAGTTACTAATTATATGGGCATCACGTCCTAGCATAGAGACCTTTTAGTTTATTATTAGTCTCACTTATACTCCACTAAGATGCGAACTAAATCATAACACCTTAGTATTAAGATAAATCAGAGCATAGCTTTAATCTTTATGACATGAAGTGAAAATAAGAACATGCTAGATCTAGTCAATGAGAAGTGGCAATTGTCAACCCACATCTCTGGTAGCATGGTATTTTAGTTTATCCCTAGTGAGGTAACAAAGTAAGGTTGGAATACCCAAGTGGATCGCGGAACTTCTGTCACTTTCACCGCACTAGCCACCCCCTCATTACACCAACTAATGCACACTTTCCCCCACACATGCTCTCATAAACAAGCTTGATCAAAACAAGTAGACAAGAATGGGGTACATAATATGCATCTACTTTCATAACTGAAACAAAACAATTGCAATCTTCAAACATATATTAACTCATAGAGAGATCCACCACATAGGAATTACATAGATGACCATAATCATGTTCGGCAGCTCATATGGTGCTAATTAGTGAAGCTCAAGAGAGAGGAGAGATACATAAGTTACTTCCACAAACCCATAGTCCCGGTGCGGAGGCTTGCCGGCGGCGGCCGAAGACGAGGCCGGCGCGGCGGGGCGAGGTGGAGGACGGCCGCGTCGAGGTGGAGAGGAGAGGCCGAGGCGCGGCAGGGCGCAGCCGGCGGCGGGCTCGACCTGGGGAAGGGCGCGGTCGCGGAGGAGGAGGGACGGCGAGCTGCGGCAGGGGAGGCTCTGGGCGAAGGAGCTGGCGCGGGGCGACGGGTGCGGGAGCCGGCCGCGGGCGCGCGTAGAGGGAGCTCGGGGACTACGCGCCACGGGAGGAGAGGAGGCGAGGCGAGGTCGGCGGCGAGCTCGGCAAGGAGAGCCGGCGGCGGAGACGGGCGGATGGGGAGCTGGCCGGCGCGGGGAAAGAGAAGGATGGGGATGCGGGCTCGGGAGGAGGAAGAAGGCCACGGGGAAAGGAAAAAAGGAAAGGAGATAAGGTTTGGGTCCAGGGACCCGATTGTGAAAGAAAAGGGCCTAGATGCAAGGTGGAGGGATCTGTTCGCGAAAAACAGAAAACAGAGGAGGGTGGCTGCAAAAGGCAGGGGGTAGGAACAGAAAAAGACAGGGAAAAGGTGGGCTTGGGCCGGTTTGGGCTACTCTCTCGCGCACTCAAATTTCTATTTTCTTTTTGTAAAACAATTAGGCAATTGATTTTAGAAAACGGAGACGACTGTCTCGGTAAAAACTTTTGTGACAATTTTAGAAAAATAAAATAGGATTTAATAAAAATAGTTTTTGTTGCCAAAAATATGCGATGCGCATGATGCTGATGTCATGATGATGCAAAAACGAAATAACAAACAAATCTAATTTGGGGAAAATCCCGGGACATTACAAAGAGGGCAGTTCATACGAACGTCCACGTCACAACAAAAGAATTAGTTTTTTCTGTTTTGAGAGAAAAGCAAAAGAATCAGTGGTGAGACGAAACAGTAAATGAAGGAGGCAGACGTGCTAATACGGGCCAGGGCCAAGCCCAAGAACGTACGCTTCCAGCGCTGACGTACACGCGTCCCAGCGACAAACGACGCTAAGAGCCGCAAAACCTATATATCGCCCTACGGCGACGCAACCAGCGCGTGTGCGAACGTCCACTTCACGCTGGTGGGCCATCCCGGTACGGCGTTTTTCCTCTTTTCTTTATTTCTTTTTCTGTTTTCTCTGTTTCTTTTAATTTATTTCGAAAAGTTTTTAGATTTTATAAACTGTTCGGATTTTGAAAAATGTTCGGTTTTTTAATTGTTCGAATTTCAAAATTGTTCAGATTTTTTAACATTGGTCGGTTTTGAAATTTGTTCAGATTTGAAATTTTGTTCAAATTTGAAAATTGTTCAATTTCGAAAATTGCTCGGTTTCGATTTTTGTTCGGATTTGAATTTTGTTCTGATTTGAATTTTGTTCTGATTTGATTTTTGTTCTGATTTGAACATTGTTCAGATTTTGAAATTTGTTCAGATTTGAATTTTGTTCGAATTTGAATTCTATTCGGATTTGAAATTTTGTCATATTTTAAAATAGTTCGGATTTGAAATTTTGTTCAAATTTGAAATTTACTCGTTTTTTATTTTTGTTCGGATTTGAATTTTGTTCAGTTTTGATTTTTGTTTTGTTCGGATTTGATTTTTGTTCAAATTTTAAAAATGTTCAGATTTTGAAATTTGTTCGGATTTGATCTTGTTCGGATTTGAATTCTATTCGGATTTGAAAATTGTTCTGTTTTTAAAAATGTTCGGATTTGAAATTTAATCTGATTTAAAATTTGTTCGGATTTAAAAAAATTATTACAAGCGCTAAAGATAAAACGTACCGTGCTTTTCCGTTGGGCAGGCCCACGTAGCAGCAGTCGCTCAGGCGACGTTGTGAAGTTCGGTCGCCTTAAGGCGACCTCCAGATCTCCCGCTAAGAGCTGCCAAAGGGGGAAACCTATATATCGCTCATTAGCGATGATGTAGGCTCGCGTCGCCTGAAGAAACTTTTTTCTGGGCCGGGCCCATTCAGAACGTGACGTGAGGACGCTGCTGCTTTCTTTTCCCTTGTCTCCTGGACGATCTAGGCGTGTCAATGTCCATGTCTCCTGATTAATGTCGAATTTATTTGTTGTTCAAAAATAATTATGCTCCTGTTTTAAAATCGTTCAAATTTTAGTTTATGTTCTTCCTACCCCTACTTTTTTTAAAGCGTTCGAATTTATTTATGTTTTCATACGTTGCATTATTGTTCATTTTGGAATTTGTTCAAAAGTAGTTTCTGTTTAAGAAATATGTTCCCATTTTAAAATCATTCAAATTTAGTTGATGTTCTTGCCTACCCCAACCTTTTTTTAAAAGAGTTCAAATAAATTTCCGTTTTCACACATTCCTATTTTTGTTCATTTTTGGAATTCGTTCAAACATAGTTTCCGTTCAAAAGTATTTATGTTATCTTTTTAAAAATCGTTCAATTTTTAGTTTCTGTTCTGCCTTACCTTTTTAAAAACCCTTCAAATCTATTTCCGTTTCTCACTTTCTATTTTTGTTCATTTCGGCATTCGTTCAAAAATTGTTTCATTTCAGAAATAATTCCTTTCTCTTTTCAAAATTGTTCAACTTAAAAAAACATTCAAATCTATTTACATTTTCACACATTTCTATTTTTGTTCATTTTGGAATTTGTTCAAACATAGTTTCTGTTCAAAAGTATTTTTGTTCTCTTTTCTAAAATCGTTTAATTGTTAGTTTCTGTTCTGCCTTACCTTTTTTAAAAACCATTCAAATATATTTCCGTTTCTCATTTCTATTTTTCGTTCATTTCAGAATCCATTCAAACATTGTTTCCGTTAAGAAATAATTTCGTTCTCTTTTTTAAATAGTTCAACTTTTAGTTTCTGTTCTGCCTACCCCTACCTCTTTTTGAAAAGCGCTCAAATCTATTTCCGTTTTCACACATTTATATTTTTTTTCATTTTGGAATTCGTTCAAACATAGTTTCCGTTCAAAAGTATTTTTTCTTCTCTTTTTAAAAATCGTTCAATTTTTAGTTTCTGTTTTTTCCTACTCATACCTTTTTTTAAACCGTTCAAGTCTATTTCCGTTTCTCACTTTCTATTTTCGTTCATTTCAGAATTCGCTCAAACATTGTTTCGGTTCATAAACAATTTCGTTTTTAAAATCTTTCAGCTTTTAGTTTTTGTTCTGCCTAGCTACCCCTACCTTTAAAGGTTCAAATCTATTTCCGTTTTCACACATTTCTATTTTCGTTCATTTCAGAATACATTCCAACATAGTTTCCGTTCACCTTGAATTATATATTTAGAGTATGATAAAATCAACAAACTTGTTGAAATAGTTAGTTCAAATACCTAAAAACATTTTAGATAGAAGATGTTGGAATTTTGGCACTACACCATTTATTTATTTCCATAATTGGCACTACGCCATTTATTTATTTCCATAATTCCTGAAAAATCCTAGAGGCCATGAATGGATGAATATGAATGGTTGCATGAAGTTGAAGAGTTTTTGCACTAGTGGAAGTTGAAACCGAAAGGTCTCTCATTATGCACTAGTGGGAGATGAATTGAAGGGTCTCGGTCCCTTTCTCTTCAGCTTCTCGTGAACCTTTCGCCTCCTACCGTGTGCCTATATAAGAGAGGTCGCTCCTCTCACATAGACACACCACATCAGCCACCACTCTCATGCGATTGCCACTTGGTTCTCGAGCATTGCGCCGCCGATCAAGACTTCCCCATCCCGTTCTGCGGCGTGCACCGCGGGACGGGACAGTAGGCCTCCGGAACCCCGCCTCTCGTGATCCTGTACGGGAGAGGGGCGATAAGGTTTTTGGGGAGCGCTGCCGCGCGACTACTGACCTCTTTGTCAACACGGACGCCGACGACTTCTTCCCCAACGACGAATACTTCCCCGACGTCAACGACATCTTCGGCGACATGAACACCGACGGCGCCAAAGGGTCTTCCTCCAACACCCCGTACGTGCTCATCTGTGTTCTACTGGATATCATGCTTCGTACAGTATTTGTAGCAATCTCTCTAGAATTGCTATTTGCATACTCTCTAGAATTGCTTTTTGTGTACTCTCTGTTAGATTGCATGACTAGTTTAATTCACGTTCTATTAGTCATGTTTTATCTACTGCTTTTAAGGATTAAATTATGTGGAAATTTCCTAATATTTTCAACAATCCAAAAACCTTATGATAGGAAATTTTCCTCCATTGGCTTTGCTGCATCACTAAAGCCTCCTCCTTTTGTGGGCGTCAATTACAAGAATTGGCGTGCAAGAGCTACTCTGTGGTTTGAAACCATGAAGTGCTTCCACGCTGCTAAAGGCAAGCCTGAAGGAGAGCTTTCTCCTGAACAGGAGAATGCTTTTCAGGAAGCCGATATCCTCCTGAGAGGGGCTATTCTCAGCATTCTTGGCGAGAAAATCATTGACCCGTATCTGTCCATCACTACGGGCAAGGGTATGTGGGATGCGCTCGAGGCCAAATTTGGTGTCTCGGACGCAGGCAGTGAATTGTATGTCATGGAGCAGTTCTATGACTACAAGATGACTAGTGAGCGCTCCGTTGTCGAGCAGGCTCATGAGATACAGTCCATTGCTAAGGAACTTGAGCAGTTCACGTGCGTCCTACCGGACAAGTTCATTGCCGGAGGCATCATTGCCAAGCTTCCTCCCTCGTGGAGGAATTTTGCTACTTCTCTGAAGCATAAGAGACAAGAGTTTTCAGTTATGGATCTCATTGGGTCTCTCGATGTGGAGGAGAAGGCGAGAGCAAAAGACGCACGCGCTCGAGGCCTTGAGGGAGGTTCAAGTGCTAATTTTGTTCAAAAGAAGTACTCCCAGTCCTACAAGCCCAAGAACAAGAATAAGTCTGAGAACAAAGGCAAGTTCGATAAAAAGAACAAGCCCTCACAGTCTACCAACTTCAAGAGGAAGACCGATAGGAAGAAGGGATCCTGCCATGTCTGTGGTGATTCTAATCACTGGGCTCCAAGATGCCCTAACCGATTTGAGGAGCGCGACAAGAGCGGCAAGACCGCCAATATTGTCATTGGAGATACTGAAATGAAAGATGCTGGGTATGGTATATTTCCAACTATCTTTTCAGTGTGTCATTCTCCCGAATGGTTGATTGACACGGGTGCCAATGTACATGTTTGTGCTGATATCTCAATGTTTTCTTCTTATCAGGTCGCAGGGACTTTCTCCGTGCTGATGGGGAACGGGTCACATGCTTCTCTTCATGGTGCCGGTACGGTCAATCTGAAGATTACTTCAGGGAAGATCATGCGCCTGAAGAACGTTCATCATGTGCCCACCATAAATAAGAATCTTGTTAGCGCATCTCTTCTGTGTCGAGATGGCTACAAGTTATCTTTTGAGTCCAATAAATTTGTAGTGTCTAGGTTTGGAACCTTTGTTGGTAAGGGCTATGAGTGCGGAGGCTTGTTCCGCCTATCTTTGTCAGACGTTTGCAATAATGTTGTTAATCATATTTGCACAACTAGTGAATCAAATGTCTGGCATTCACGTCTTTGTCATATTAATTTTGGTTGTATGACGCGGCTAGCCAAAATGAGTTTAATCCCGAATTTCACTACTGTTAAAGGCTCTAAGTGTCAAGTATGTGTGCAAGCAAAGCAACCACGCAAGTCTCATACGACTGCGGAGGCAAGAGATTTGGCACCACTAGAGCTTATACATTCAGATCTCTGTGAGATGAATGGCTTATTGACAAAAGGTGGAAAGAAATATTTCATGATGTTGATCGATGACTCCACTAGATATTGTTACGTGTATCTCCTTAAATCAAAAGATGAAGCTTTACATTTCTTCAAAATCTATAAAGCTGAAGCAGAAAACCAACTCGATCGAAAGATCAAGAGACTTAGGTCTGATCGTGGTGGAGAGTATTTTTCCAATGAATTTGATTCTTTTTGTGCAGAACATGGTATAATCCATGAGAGGACGCCTCCCTATTCACCCCAATCAAACGGGGTGGCCGAAAGAAAGAACCGAACTCTGACTGATTTGGTTAATGCCATGTTAGACACTTCGGGTCTGTCCAAGGCATGGTGGGGGGAGGCGATATTGACTGCGTGTCACGTCCTAAACCGAGTTCCCACAAAGAACAAAGAGATAACACCATTCGAGGAATGGGAGAAGAAAAGGTTAAAGCTCTCTTACTTACGGACTTGGGGTTGTTTGGCGAAAGTCAATATACCAATTCCCAAGAAGCGGAAGCTTGGACCGAAAACTGTGGATTGTGTTTTTCTGGGCTATGCATTTCATAGCATTGGCTATAGATTTCTGATAATAAAATCTGAGGTATCTGACATGAATGTTGGTACAATAATGGAGTCGAATGATGCGACTTTCTTTGAGGATATCTTTCCCATGAAGGATAAGCCTAGTTCATCAAATCAGGAGATGCCTAGCACGTCTAGTCAGGAATTAGTTACAATTCCTGAACCCACCATTCCGATGGAACACCATGATAATCCTTTGGAGGATGACAATGAAACTCCTAAAAGGAGCAAGAGACAGAGGACCGCAAAGTCTTTTGGTGATGATTTTATTGTGTACCTCGTGGATGACACCCCCAGGACTATTTCAGAAGCTTATGCATCTTCTGATGCTGACTATTGGAAGGATGCTGTCCGTAGCGAGATGGATTCCATTTTGGCTAATGGTACCTGGGAGATCACTGATCGTCCTTATGGGTGCAAACCTGTAGGATGTAAGTGGGTGTTCAAGAAGAAGCTTAGGCCTGATGGTACTATCGAAAAGTATAAGGCTCGGCTTGTGGCCAAGGGTTATACCCAAAAGGAAGGTGAGGACTTCTTTGATACTTACTCACCTGTTGCCAGACTGACCACCATTCGTGTGCTACTATCATTGGCTGCCTCACACGGTCTTCTCGTTCATCAAATGGACGTTAAGACGGCTTTCCTAAATGGAGAGCTGGAAGAGGAAATTTACATGGAGCAGCCAGATGGATTTGTAGTACATGGTCAGGAAGGAAAGGTGTGCAAGTTACTGAAGTCGCTATATGGTCTCAAGCAAGCCCCTAAGCAGTGGCATGAAAAGTTTGAAAGAACGTTAACTGCCGAAGGCTTTGTTGTAAACGAAGCTGACAAATGTGTGTACTATCGCCATGGTGGGGGCGAGGGAGTTATTTTGTGTCTGTACGTCGATGACATACTGATATTTGGTACCAACCTTAACGTGATTAAGGAGGTCAAGGATTTCTTATCTCGTTGTTTTGAGATGAAGGATCTAGGAGTAGCTGATGTTATCTTAAACATCAAGCTGTTGAGAGACGACGACGGTGGGATTACACTGCTTCAATCCCACTACGTGGACAAGGTCTTGAGTCGTTTTGGGTATAGCGATTGCAAGCCTTGTCCAACACCGTATGATCCCAGTGTGTTGCTTCGAAAGAATCGACGAATTGCTAGAGATCAATTGAGATACTCGCAGATTATTGGCTCGCTTATGTATTTGGCTAGCGCCACGAGGCCTGACATCTCTTTTGCTGTAAGTAAACTGAGCCGGTTTGTTTCAAATCCGGGAGATGATCATTGGCATGCTCTTGAGAGAGTTATGCGCTATTTGAAAGGCACTGCGAGTTATGGTATTCACTATTCCGGGTACCCGAGGGTACTGGAGGGTTATAGTGATTCAAATTGGATATCTGATGCTGATGAGATTAAGGCCACAAGTGGTTATGTGTTTACACTTGGTGGTGGCGCTGTTTCCTGGAAGTCTTGCAAGCAGACCATCTTAACGAGGTCAACTATGGAAGCAGAACTCACAGCACTAGACACTGCCACTGTTGAAGCAGAGTGGCTTCGTGAGCTTTTGATGGACTTACCTGTGGTTGAGAAACCAATACCCGCCATTCTAATGAACTGTGATAATCAAACTGTGATCATCAAGGTTAACAGTTCAAAGGATAATATGAAGTCATCAAGGCATGTGAAGAGGAGACTGAAATCTGTCAGAAAAATGAAGAACTCCGGAGTTATTGCGTTGGATTATGTCCAAACATCTAAAAATTTGGCAGATCCCTTCACAAAGGGTTTATCACGCAATGTGATAGATAATGCATCAAAGGAGATGGGTATGAGACCCACAGTATGAGTTGTTCACAGTGGCAACCCACTCTATGTGATCGGAGATCCCGTGAAGTAGAATTGGGAGACAAGCTGTTGATCAACTGAGAGAAGAGTATCCTTATTTTATATAATACCACTCCGTGAAGATGCAATACTCTTCTAAACTGCATGGCAGGTTGATATCTATCTTAATGTGTTCCAAGAGTCTTTATTTTAAAGAAGAGATGTTGTCCTGCAGATCATCTTTTAAGGAACACACCTATATGAGCCTGACTGTTAAACGTCGCAGTCTATGAGAGTTGGGTGCTCTCTAATAAACTCATGAAAGGCCCGGGAGTATGACGTATAAGCTCCACCCGCGGGGAAGTCCCACGGCAGCCCAGTATCGGTCAAGACTTTGTGTGAAGCTAGATTCGCAGAAAACTTGCAGTTCAAGGCCCAATCCACTGTTCAAGTTGTGAACTAGTGTAACATGAAGCTCTAGGTGGAAGTTCAACTTAACAGTCTCTACTGCAGTACCGGTATATAAACAATGTTTTAGAACCTAAGGCAAATTCTATGTGCCTCTAGGATCTGGTGGGGGATTGTTGGAATTTTGGCACTACACCATTTATTTATTTCCATAATTGGCACTACGCCATTTATTTATTTCCATAATTCCTGAAAAATCCTAGAGGCCATGAATGGATGAATATGAATGGTTGCATGAAGTTGAAGAGTTTTTGCACTAGTGGAAGTTGAAACCGAAAGGTCTCTCATTATGCACTAGTGGGAGATGAATTGAAGGGTCTCGGTCCCTTTCTCTTCAGCTTCTCGTGAACCTTTCGCCTCCTACCGTGTGCCTATATAAGAGAGGTCGCTCCTCTCACATAGACACACCACATCAGCCACCACTCTCATGCGATTGCCACTTGGTTCTCGAGCATTGCGCCGCCGATCAAGACTTCCCCATCCCGTTCTGCGGCGTGCACCGCGGGACGGGACAGTAGGCCTCCGGAACCCCGCCTCTCGTGATCCTGTACGGGAGAGGGGCGATAAGGTTTTTGGGGAGCGCTGCCGCGCGACTACTGACCTCTTTGTCAACACGGACGCCGACGACTTCTTCCCCAACGACGAATACTTCCCCGACGTCAACGACATCTTCGGCGACATGAACACCGACGGCGCCAACGGGTCTTCCTCCAACACCCCGTACGTGCTCATCTGTGTTCTACTGGATATCATGCTTCGTACAGTATTTGTAGCAATCTCTCTAGAATTGCTATTTGCATACTCTCTAGAATTGCTTTTTGTGTACTCTCTGTTAGATTGCATGACTAGTTTAATTCACGTTCTATTAGTCATGTTTTATCTACTGCTTTTAAGGATTAAATTATGTGGAAATTTCCTAATATTTTCAACAGAAGATTCATATCTAACACACTTTTACAAGTATTTCTATGCGGAAATCATGTACACACTTAGATAGTTCAAACAACTAGAAAAGAATTGTCTAGGAAAAGGCGCTCTAGTAATCCTGCCAGGAAAAGTCTTCCCCATGAAAATTTTCATGTGTGAAAATTTCATATTTTTTATCTGTAAAAATTTATGTAATTCAGCTTTTTGTTTACCCCTAGCGATGTGAAAGTACGAAATAATTTTGCGACACAAACTGGCTTTTCACATGAAAAAGTCAACCAAAAAATCGAGCCACTTGCTTACAAGAAAACGAGGCAGAAATAGTCGCCGGAAAAAGTCAACCAAAATTTGAGCCACGCGCGTACTAGAAAACGAGGAAGAAACAAGAAACCATATGGGCCAGCCCACACAGAGCTCCTTCAGGCGACGCTGCTACCACGTCGAAGGCGGCACATGGACTAGGAGCATCTCCACCACATCACTAGATAAGAGCTAACCCCCCTCTTCTCTCCACCGACAGGCGATAGAGGAGGCGAAAAGGGGAGGAGGACGCGTCCCTCGCTCGGCCGACGGCTGGATCTCTGGTCCCCTCCCTCTCCAGCTGCCGCTGCGGCGGCGGGAGAGTGGAGGGACCTTCGATCTATGCTTGAGGCTTGTAGATAGTAGGGTAGGTTTCCCCGGCGGCGCTGGATGGATGGTGGTGGCGTCGTCGTCGTGGAATAAGGTGGTTGGAGCTCCTTCCCATCTCGGCGAGGCCAGCTGTGGCGGAGCCGGAGTGGTTCCGGTGCTCTGGATCTGGCGGTCCGGTGAGCTCTTGTGCTTCGGCTCTGTTTGGCGTTGCGGAGGCGTCGGCGGGCCGGTGAAGCTTTTGTTCCTCGTCCCCATCTTTGCCTTGGTATGGTTGCTCCTGTCCGTACCTTGGGGGTGCTGGGGATGGTGTGCTGCGGCTCCGGCGTGTGGCTTCGGGGATTGCTGCGGCCTGTACAGGAGGGTGTCGTCGTGTCCATCTTCGCATCTCTGTGGAGGGGGCGCCGTCGGCTCTGTGGTTGATGTCGAAGACCCAGGATCGGGATGGTGGTGTGTAGGAGTGGGATCTGGTTCCTCGGATCCGGCGCGAGTTGAACTCGGCGACTGTCGCCGGCCGATGCAGATTCAAAGTCTTGATCCAACTCGCCGGAGTTGGTGTCTCTTGCGGCTCACAACGCCCTGTGGCAAGGGGTTCTTCGTGCTCCAGGTTTGCGGCTTCAAGGCGATGTTTTCCATCCCTGTGGTTGCAGCGATGGTTTTGGGCGTCTACTTGTTGGAAGGAAGTCTCCTGGTTCTCTGCTTCTTTGTGTGTTTGTTCTTGTGCTTAATCTGTATCACTACCTTTGAATGAATATAAGATGCTTTTTCTCAAAAAAAAAAAAAAAAAAGGCGGCACATGGAGAAACGGGAAGAAGCTCAGCAGGCCTGTCATGTCGGCCCATGTTCTGTTTTAACGCCGTTTTACGCTTGACTCAAGACGAGCCCATTAGAGCCCACTAACTTCCTAGGGTTCTCCGTGTTCGTCCCTCCCTGCTCGGCCTCCACCTTTCCCCTCAGACTCAACGGCGCAGCCTGTTCTCTCTCTCCCCACCACCCCCTTCTTCGTTGATCTACCAATTCGGACTGCAAGTGCGTACGTGTTTTTTTTGCCCTGAATCTGATTCTGATTTAGATTTGGGTGATTATTACAGTAACATTGATTTTAAATTTCATCGGATTCGAATTGCAGGCGGAAGCTTGCTTTGTAAGAGTTACGAGGAAACTTAAGGATCGATGTCAAAGCGCCGCTCCGACGGCCTGGGCTTTGGCCGGAAGGCCAAGCGCCAGCGCCGCCACCTTTACTTTGTCATCAATGACGGGGCCGGATACGCCATCCGAAAGGTAGATCTGTCGTCGGACTATGATTCCGACGACGACGCCGAACACTTCAAGGATGGAACCATCGACGCCACGGACCTGCCCCTGCCACGCGTTCTCATCCGCTTTCATGGTTCTTTGAACGGCGAGTTCTTCACCGCCAGTGGCACCAAGATCCTAGCTACGGGGTTCTATTTGGCTAAGTGCGCTGGCCCAGCCTTTGATGTCCGCACGCGGACTCTTAGCCCTGGCCCCCGCCCTCAGACGTTTCCCCGTAATCCACTCTACATGCCTGTCGGCCACAGTCTCGTCTCTTTGGACTCTGGATCTACCCAGATTCTTGATCCTCCCCCACCAAAAAACACCAGCTTTGAATGGTCATGGCAGAAGCTCGTGAAGGCTCCCTTCAAGCACCATGACGTCTCCTGCCATGCCGAGCACCCTGATGGGCGGACACTCTTTGTCAGCACCCTGAGTGGAAGCTCCCCCGCTACTTTCACCCTTGATACTGAGAATGGCGTGTGGATGCAACGCAGCAATTGGACGCTGCCGTTCAAAGGCCACGTGCACTTTGACAATGCGCTTGCTGCCTGGGTTGGGTTTCCTGAGGCCAAGGAACACCTTGGCTACCTCTGCTCCTCTAATGTGGTTACCATTGACGCCGTTGCCAGCAGCAGCAGCAACATGCAACCTGACACCACGGTGACTGATTCTGACGGGGTGTCCATCTCCCCTGACACCGGCAGCAAGGTCCAACCAGCGGCTTCTGAAGATGGGGAGTCAAGTGATGATGATTCCAGCAGCGACTTAGGCCCCAGATGGAGGCTCGGAAAGCAGAAGATTTTCTGCGAGGACCCAGCAGAGCAACACCGTGGTGCAGCCCTCGTCTACCTGGGAGGTAGAAGCAAGTACTGTCTGCTCCAGTGCTTCTCTGTTTTAGGAAAAAATGATCTGGACAGTGATGATGAGGACGACCCTTACCATGTGGAATTGAAGGAGGAGGACATACCTCGTCGCTATATGCTGAGGCTAACAACATTCACACTGAAGTATGACAAGAATGGAGAACTGAGCACTGCCAACCGTCGCCGGGTTCGATGCTATGAGCTGCCTCCTGATGCAGATCCGCTCTTCAATGATATCCGAGCTTTCTGGATATAAAGCATGCATGCTGTAAGTCGTAGCAGTTATGGATGTGAATCTTTATAAAAGCTATATTATTATCATGTCTAAATAAACTCTGTAGCACTACATGCTGCCCTGGTGCTTCCTGCATTATTGGTACAAGTTTGAAGCCTATCACTTGTGAACTCTGTAGAGGTCCATGGTACCTGCACTTAATTTTTATATTATATGTATGAGAGTAGTATATTTTATGAACTCTGTACAAATTCATGGTATTGTTATCCCCTCCAATGTTGCAGTTGTATTTCGTCTTTCCTTTGTTACATTTTTGAATTTTCTTTCTTTTCTTGCATTTACTGACCAACAATTCTCCAAACCCTGTCAAACTTTGGTGTGCTGTTCTGATAAACAGAAATCTTGCTTTCAGCTCCAAAAGGTCAAAACATTCTCCACTCATGAGCCATATTCTCTAACATTTTCGTGTGATTGAGTAGTTTCCTGATACACTCAGCGTGACCTTCGATTTTTGAACTTTGTTCTGTAAACTGCATTCATGAACATTTACAGATTATGAATCATGGAATGATAAAACTATCTGTTTGGTGTGAACATGGCACCCTTTGACGCCCAATAGATCTAAGGTTTAGTCTTTCAAACTGCAAATGCATACGTTAACTTCATAACGTCATTGCACACCCTGAACCCACATGCTTGTTGTCATCCATTTCTTCTCTATTCCCTTCCTCGGGCACTCCCAGTTTAGGTCTCACAAGATCAGAACCCATGTGAATCTATCCCCTGCAGGGATGAACCCCACTAATCATCCAATCCCCCACTAACCCCTCTCCCCATATCCTTTCCAAACACCAAACTCCCTAGAATTGAAAAGCTCTCATAGCTCTGAGGAATATTGTGTGGCCTGGACCCGCCTGTAGGTCTTGCTGTGTTACGCTATGCCTGCTTGTTAGGCACGTGTAGTGTTAGATGGCACATGGACTCCTCTGATGGATCCAGAGCTCTAACGCTGAGGCAACGACCAGTAGCTACCGGCTGCGTCCCCTCTCCTCCTGGAGCTATTCTCTTCCTGCTGCAGCTGCCACATGGACGGGGCACACCGCCGTGCGCCGGTGCTGTTTGCGGCTGTGGATCTTGTGTGCTTGTTCCCTACTATTCCCCCATGCCACTGGTGCATATTCGGTTAATCCCTCTGTGCAGACAGCAAAAACATGCACGATGACATAAAAAAAACATGCACGGCAAGTGCAGCAGCAAACACATGCAGCAAGCAGCAACGCATAGGTAGCAACATGCATAAAATAAGTAAATAAAAGCAGCAACTTTGAATCAACTTTCATGGTGTCAGTAAAAACTAGATTAGATGAAAGTGATTAAAATTTAGTGCCAACAAAATGGCTTAAGGAGAGGTATGACCGCATGAATCTGTCGCATGCATGCATGTGTGAGGTACCGATGGTCTCCTGATTTGTAGTGTGTAAAGTCCTAAACAATTTGACAGTGTTAACTCATCTTATACTATAATCACCAAGTGTACGAGCTGTCTATCAAATGACTAGCTAACTGGAATAAAGTCAGAGAAAATTACAAAACACTGTTATATATTTCAGTTTGCTAATGACTAGCTGTCTATCAAGTGCCGATATTTATTTGTTTCTGTCTTGCTACCATATCGTTTCTGAGGTTTGTTAGAACTACACTATCCTTTCATAGCTTCTCTATACTCTGTCCATTTCAACATAATTGCAGTATCTGCAAGACTGCAACCCATGGTGACCCATGATTTCTGCTAACCAGCATCTTTTACTACCTTGGTGAAAGTAAATTAAAACCCAGAAACTGGAACACACTGAAATACTAGAAGTTACCTCGTAAACTGTGAAAGCAACTTCTACAGGGCCATTCGTGTAGACCTCTGCCATGATGTCATGTGGATCAGATTTTGCTCTGTATGCATTAACACTGAAGTGCTTCTTTTCCTTCCACACTTCTGCACCTTGCATTTCTTTTCACACTTTGTATACATGCCTGTCAACATTCTCTGCATGTCGAACTTGACCTATGAATCATGATGGGTTTTGATGGCTAATCGTGTCTGATGATGTGTGGCAGGTGTTCGGCTGGAAGAAGGTGGAGCCCTAGGTGAAGGACAATGCGATTCCGGACGTGGAGGAGGGGGGGCGAAGCCAGCAGCACCGCTCGCCTCCCTGAAGCGCGGAGGTGTCCTGAACTCGTCCGTCCATGATCTTGTTAAGAGAGTAACCTGAGTTGGCGTGAGGTCTTCATCATCTACTTGGTAGTTTCCCCTTGCGTCCTTTCGTTCCTGCTTAGTACTACTAGTTTGGACATGGTTTCTTGAGCTATTCTGCAATGTAAAGACCTGTTCATTGTGGATCTTGATCTGGTTGAGACCATCCTTTATCTCGCCCATCGTTTGTTGCTCGTTTTGGTGATCCATATAACCGTGTTGATTCTCCTTGTGTTTTTGTCTTTCGCTGGTGGTGGTTTGCTTCCTCTGTTCATTGTGTATTTTGCTGTAGCCTGAATGTGGTTCCCCTGTGATTATGGTTCCGCTGTTCATTGCGTGGAATGGGAATGGCAGATGGAAGGAATGTCTTGGTAAGGATGTGATCTTCTGTAGAGGCTTACAACCGGCTAATTTCAATGCGTCCAAGACCGAGGATACTGAAGCCTTCACGATAATGTGTCCCAACAAAGTTATCGTTGTTTCCAACAGATGGATATAGCTAGCTGAAAAAAAAGAACCAAGTGTTTGACAACATAATCCTTGCTTATACATCAAGCAAATTATCATATTTTCATTCAGACAAAAGCATCAAGGTCGTCTTTATAAAAGCATCAAGATCAAGGTGGCAATATAGGCAAACATGGAAACAACTGGCATATAAACTCCTACCTTGAACCAGATCAATGAGAAACGAATTGAACTGCATATTCCATGGTGTACAATTGTCAATCAATCCCTAGTTAGCTCCACATCATCCAACATATCACCTCTACAAACAAGAATCAATCGGAGAGATGATGGATCAGTTCCCGTATTTTCATATCATTTCAACCATTAATAAGAATAGCGAAAAATCCGGTATATTACTGCTACTGCCCAGCACTGTACATATGCTATATCTATTCATTACTATTACTAGCAAAATACCCGTGCGTTGCAGCGGGAGAGAACTAATTAACTTTGGCAGCAAAGTGTCGAAACAACCAAAATTTTGCTCCAAAATCATCTAAGTCTCAGAGCTTGATGGAAAGCCGTTTGATGAGCAAGTAAGCACAATCGTCTCTGCTCAAACTCTAGCGTCAACCAAGCTTATGTGGTCTGACATGTTTGTGCACACTATAGATGCCCGTTGAAAAAAATCAACATGAGTCAAATTGTCAAATTCTGATTTGATGTACCATGTAAAATCTATATAAATGTAAAAGGTATAATTCAGATAAATATGTAACTGTACCATGTAAACTTGAAATAATTCTTCCAAGTAAATATTTAGGACATGAACATAAGTGAACAATATCAACAATCCAAAACATGAGTTTTCTTTGATATATCAACAATCCGATACTATGCAGAGGAATTATCATCACTGAAACACGAAACTACATTAATCTGTTGCTTTTCTCCACGGTCTAAGGATGGCCTTCTTAATTTTATTCATGCTATCTTTCCTCTCCTACTCTCCTTCGAAACCTATGAAACATTCACAACAACATCAGTGGTTTTAGTGGCAAGCGAGGAAGAAGTAATTCATCAAGAAATGAAAACATAAATATCAATGGGCAAAGACTAAGTAGAGAAATGTAGCAGAATGTATTGTTAATTTAGGATGAGTTAATCCTTCCAAGGGTAAAACAAATGTGTATCTGCCTAAGTTCAAAATATGTAACGTCATGAAGAAACTGGATTTGGAACATGACCATGGATCGAAGGACCAACACGTATGAACGATTCATTCAAGGAACAGTTAGAAGTCCTACTTAGATGTTATGTTTTTTTTACTATGAATATGGCGGGTTCTTAGAGCGATCCTGAACTTCATTACTAAAAAATGTTGCCTATGAGGCTTTGCAGACTCTACAAGATAGGTTCAAATGAATCAAAGTTTACAGTGCATACTGTTAGACTATGTAACTGGAGTCCAAATCGAGTTGTAACTACTAGGCTTGCTAGTCAAGTTAGGGGTTTAGGCTAAGTCGGTTCTGGTTGTACTATATAAACTCATGTACCACGAACATTGATGGATCAGAGTAGATTGGCTTCTTGATGACTTTGACGGCGTAGACGTACGGTGCACCTGGAGGCAGATGCATCTTTGCTGGTTGCCCCCTCACCGACAGGTGCGCCGCCCGCCTACGCCGGCTCCTGGATGTCGGGCATACGTCCCCACACTGGTGCGCCCGGGCTTCTTGGATCGCGTGCCCTGGCGCACGCTTATGCTGCTGCTCCGGCCTACTACCCCTATGGCGCCCCCACTGGAGATGGCTCGTACCCGGCGTACCCGATGCACACCCCAATGCCTCTGCCGCCGTTGCTGCCAACGCCGCCTCAGCCTCCTACATCGGCACCTGCCTAGGATCAAGCCGCCTTTCTGCAAGCTATGAACAACTTTGCTGCTCAAGGAAACTCAGGTATGGATTGGATTTTCGATTCCGGTGCTTCTAGTCATATGTCCTCTTCGCGTAATTTGCTGTCATCTTGCACTATCTCTCCCTTTTCTTCCATCACCCTTGGCGACGGTTCCTCTATACCCATTCAATGCGTCGGCCAAACTACAATACCCACAAATACTACCCTCTTCTTCTTCAAGATGTTCTTGTTGCACCAAACCTAATTAAACTTCCGATAACCTTGTTTTCGTTGAATTTGATCCTTTTGGTTTATCTGTGAAGGACTTCCAGACTAAGGCGGAGATCATGCGTTTTAACAGCTCCAGTGACCTCTACTCTCTCCACGGAGTTCCTGCTGCCGCCCAACCTTCGTCCATGGTGGCCTCTGTCGCCCTTTGGCATCACCGTCTCGGCCACCCACATGCTGCAACTTTATCTTCTATTCTTAGTGATTTTTCTATTCCTTGTAATCGTGATAGTCATAATGAATCCGTGTTTGAGTCTTGTCAATTAGAAAAACATGTTAGACTTCCTTTTAGTCCTTCTTATTCCAAGAGTACTTTTCCCTTTGAATTACTACATTGTGATCTATGGACCTCTCCACACACCAGTGTTTCTGGTTTTAATACTATCTTGTTTTATTAGATGACTACACACATTTTGTTTGGACTTTCCCCCTTCGAAATAACTCTGATGTACACACTATATTCCTTAATTTTCAAAATATGTTGCTACACACTTTTTTCTTCCTATTCGATTCATCCAATGTGATAACGGTCGTGAATTTGACAATTTTAAAAACCGTAATTTTTTCCTTAATCATGGCATTCCCCTACGTTTTTCCTGCCCCTATACTTCTCCACAAAATGGCAAAGCTGAGCGCTCTCTTCGTACACTTAACGACATTATTCGCACCCTTCTAATTCATTCATCCATGCCACCACAATATTGGGCCGAAGCCTTGCATATGGCCACTTATTTACTAAACATTCGTCCATCCAAAGCCAAACTTAACACTACTCCCTACTTCTCTCTCTTTCTTAGTCACCCTAATTATTCTGAACTTCACGTTTTCGGTTGTCTCTGTTTTCCCAACTCCTATTCCACCTCGCCAAACAAGTTAGCCCCTAGATCAATTACTTGTGTCTTTCTGGGTTACTCGGATGAGCACAAAGGATATCGCTGCCTAGATTTGTTCTCTAGTCGTGTTCATATTTCTCGTCATGTCACGTTTGTTGAAACTATTTTTCCCTTTGCTACTCGTACGCCTCCTACCACCAAAACCCCTTCCAAAACCCCATCCTATAACCCAATCCGTGCCCTACCCCCAACCCTCCAAGTTCCTGTCGTGGCTAACGCTCCTCCGGTCGCGGCACACCCGGACTTTACCACGCCTTCCAGTCCTGTCGTGGCATAGTTTTTCCCTGACTTTTCTGCCGCGGCACCACCCCCGTCTCCTAGCCCTGCCGAGCCGGCACATAGTTCGCAAACCTCTGCCGAGGCATATGACTCTGTTCTCGGAGATAACCCTACTTCTCCAGTGTCTTCCTCATCCGCTGCGCCTGACACTGGAAACCCTAGCCCCACCATTCCTGCTCGTACCGTCCGAACCACAAAACCACACAACGATCATTCCATGCGTACTCGCGCTAAATCAGGTTTTCGTCAACCCCGTCAACTTCTCAACTTTAATGCTACTCCCTCTATTTCTCTTGTTCCATCCTCCTACAAAGCTGCTCTTCTTGATCCAAATTGGGCAGCTACAATGACCTATGAGTACAATGCGTTAATTCAAAACAACATATGGCAACTTGTTCCTCGTCCTTCCGGAGCCAATTTAGTCTCTGGTAAATGGGTATTTCCACAAAAATTCCACTCTGATGGTACTCTCTCTCGTTACAAAGCACGTTGGGTTTGTCGCGGCTATTCTCAACAACATGAGATTGACTATGACGAAACCTTTTCTCCCGTTGTCAAACCAAGCACCATCCGCACTGTTCTTAGTATCGGCATCTCCTCCTCGTGGCCTATTCATCAACTTGATGTGGAAAATGCTTTTCTCAATGGCTCTCTTCAGAAACAGTCTACTATCAACAACCACAAGGGTTTGTGGTCCCTTCCACTCCCGATCATGTTTCTCTTCTCAAAAAATCTCTCTATGGTTTAAAAATCGCTCCTCGCGCCTGGTTTCAACGCTTCTCTTCAGACCATCGGCTTTCTGCCCTCTCTCTCTGACACATCTCACTTTATCTATCACAAAAACTCCCAAACTGCTTAATTTCTTCTTTGTGTTGACGACATCATTCTTAATGCATCTTCTCAAACCTTTCTCGATCATATTATCGCTCTTCTTAGTACCGAATTTTCCATGGCTGACCTAGGTTTACTTCATCACTTTCTAGGGATTGCTGTCACACATGATTCCAACGGCTTGTTTCTTTCACAACGCCAATATATTATTGATCTTCTATCACGAGTTGTTATGCTCGATTGTCAACCATCTCACACTCCTGTTGACACCAATTCAAAGTTATCTTCTGACGGTGAACCTTTTTCTAACTCCACTCTTTATCGTAGTATAACTGGTGCTCTCCAATATCTCACCATCATCCGTCCTGAACTCTCTTATGCCGTCCAGCAAGCCTGCCTCTATATACATGATCCTCGCATTCCTCATTTCAATGGTACTAAAAGGGAGGGAGTCAGATGCAAAATTGTAGCACGGATCTCCAAGTATTGGATGTCCCCGATGGTGAATCCTTTTGCGCCATTGGTGCCGGCCCGGAAGATCAATGCCCCTTATCAGTACAACTCGCTCGCCCATCGCCAAGATCAAGTTATTTGTCATACAACGCCATGTCTTTTGTTTCTCCTAGGATTGCTCTCTGCCTTTTTGTATATTTTGGGTTACAGTTTCATCTTCTGGAGCAGCAGCTCGCCATGGCGTGGGGCGCCAACTATTGCACTTTGCTCGGGCTGAACCCCTCTGACTGGCTGCCACTACAGAAACCCTAGCACCAGACCGCAATCGCAGGGGACGGCATGCGCGTGGCGCGTCGTGTTCGTCACCCCTCCCGGAGGCAAGCGAGTGCTCAGTACCGGCGTGTTCATCCCCTGCCAGTTCAACGCCCCCGTCGAGCCCAAGAAGAAACCAAGTGTGTCATATTTTCGCTCTCACTTCTTTTGCCTGCCTTTTGTGAGACCGCAATGTATTCTTAGCTAAAAATCGTGTGGATCTTCTATACTGCTCGTTAATAAGGATGTCGTCAGTATACGAACACGCAGTTGTGGTTGATCTGCATGACGTGGACATGAGTTGGGTGATGTGATGGGATCGTTGAGGTGGCATAGCTACATGTTTAGAGAAACAGATCTCTTTCAAGATTTATCATGCGCCAATAGCCAAAATTTAATAGAATGTGAAGTTCTTTTGTCCTGCTCCTAATAAAATGTGTTCAATTGTTAAAACTTGCATCTATGGCAAAATTTTGTGTTGCCATTATTGTTTTCTATGGGCGCAGCAAAGCGCGCCCTATTCTTCTAGTGGATTGGGATCGGTGAGTAGCCTCTTAGCAAAGTAAGGATATGATGCAGCGAGCACCTTAAAATGATTGGGATCAGCATAGAGCGCCAAACCTTCCAGTACCGTGAGTGATCGCAATATCAGGGCATGTACAATGGTCTTATCATCGTAATGCCACTTAGGATGATTGTTGAGTTGTAGGAGAGAGAAACGAAAAAATAGGTTTGTCTTCTCTTAGCTAAGAGATCATCTCTTAGCACATTGATCTCTTAGCACAATTTCTCTCACCACAATTTTAGGGATATCTGGTTATTAAAGATAAGGCTAAAAATAACCCATTGTACATCATGTTTTGTTGTCATATCTAAACTACGTGGCAGGTTAATGATAAGATGGCCTTATCAACCATTGTACATGCCCTTAGTGCATAATAGACCCGTACTAGATTTGAACAGACAAGAAATGTATTCACTGTGTCAGCAAAATTAGGAGGTAACCAATTAATACCTAATACAAAGTAATACTACTTACCATTGAATGGGTACTGATAAAGCACAACGCCTAAGCCATCAACTATGGTTTTGAAGTTCAGCTCACTCGGTGTCTCTCGCTCCCGTGTCACTCGTGGGCATCGGGGCGTCCCATCTCCCGGCCAAGCGCGTCCCCTCCGGCGACCCCCTCTCCGCCGTTGCCGTCGGCATTAGCCACGGTGGCAGCGGGCCCCTGCCCCAAAGGTGGTGGGGTTTTTTTTTGCTGGCCGTGGAGTCCTCCGCTAGTGTCTACCTAGGTTGCGCAGATACGGCAGAAATCTCACGTATCAGGGGTCTGATACGGCCAGATACGGGGATACGGCCGAACACGCGAGGATACGGCTGGGATACGTATCCAACGATTTCCCATTTTAAAAATTAAGAAAATAATTCGGATACGTCCGGGATACACCCGTTGGGGGATACAAACTTACCCTAAACTCTCGATAAACAGAAAAAAAACTAACCCCCTCGATCTGTATCATAAACAGGCCCTCTTTCTCCCGTCTTCTCACCTCCCTGAGTCCCAAACCCTCGACCTCCGCCGCCGCCACCACTTTGCAGCAGATCGCCGGCGTACTGGAGAAAATCAGAAACGTTCCAGGCTGCCAGCCGGCGCATCCCCTCCGCCGTCCGTCCATGTGGAGGTCACTAGGTAACTAGTACAGTAGGGCTGGATTGACTAGCAAATGTAACGTCCTGTTAGTTGTTATTTCATCTTCTTGCAGTAGCAATGGCAAGCAGTAGCACCGGTAGGACTAGGGCTTGTGCCGCCAGCGACGAATTGCATGCCGGCAACGGTGCCGGAGGAGCAACTCCAACTGCAGTTAAGATGTTGACCACTAATTTATATATATTATTGTATTTATTTTCTCATAAAAACCCACTAATTTATATATTATCTATTTTATAATATATATACAAACTTATCCCCGTATTCATGTTTTGGGAAAGTTGCCGTATCGCCGTATCGCGGTATCCGTATCCGTATCCGTATCGTCGTATCTGGGCAACCTAGGCGTCTACCGCCAGCGCCGTCGCTAGCACTTGGTGCTGCGGTGGTGCTCCCGCGCTCTTGTCCTTCTCCCCCGTCTGGCTCCTGCCGGGGGGCGAGCTCGCTGTGCTAGGGCGACTGCATCCTGCTGGGCATGCTGTCCAGATCTGGTCGTCCCTGCTGCCTCCCGTCCTCTCCTCAGCGATTGCAGCGCCGCCGTCTGCCTCCCTCCCACATCCCCAGTGCTCCTTGTCTGGTCCAGGTGCGTGGCACGGCGGATCTGTTGCAGCCTCGCGCTATGCCGGGTCTGGCGATGGATCTCTCCGCCGCCTGTCCTGGTGCATCCGGCCGACATGGCCTGGGTGGTGAGCTCTGGGTGGGGCCATTCGCTGGCCAGCGCGGTGCTGGGCGTCGGTGGCTTGGCCGGTGGCATCCCATTGCGGCCGGTGATGTCTCTGTGGTGGTTTGCAGTAGTGTGCCTCCCCCTCCCATCGGTCCCCTGCAACTCGCTTCTATAGAGGCCGACGTTCCTCGGTCTGCAGATGGCAACCTCGGAGCGTGGCTCACTCCCTACCCGGGGGTAGCCTTGGATAGGTGTTTGGTTCCCCAAATCTTGTTGCCAGCAGCGATGGACGCTGTTCTGGTCAGGATGGCGAGCTCCATGGTTCTGCAGTGGCAGCCATGGGCGCGGTGTCCTCCCATCCGGAAGTGCCGTGGCTTGGGGATGGGCTGCTCCTTGCCTCCTTGCTAGTTTCCAGCTACAGGTGCTGACACGCTTGCATCCCTGTTTGAGCCTGATGTGGCTCCCTTGTGCGACCTCGGATTGTGTTGCTCTTCGGCGGTGCCGGTGGACGGTGGAGCCTCGGCCATGCTGTGCCCTTCAGTTGTGTTCATGGTTTTCGCTCCGCAGTGTGGGCGTGCTCCGTGAAGCTTTCCAGGTGTGTACTTGGCCCCGTGATGCCTTTCGACTTCGCCGGCGACATAGTGTGCTAGGGCAAGTGTCTTGGTTCGGTCTCGGCTGATGGGTGCTCTTCATCCACGGTGGTGGTGCTTCCCGGGCATTGTGCCGGTTGTTTTGGTTCTGTCCTTCTTGGGGTGTTTCTGCCTGTAGTTTGCGGTGGCCTTGTTGCCTCGCCAGGATAATTGCTCGGAGTCCATGCAGAGTGTCTGTGTGCTTGTGTGAGTGTGTGTTTTTTTTCTTTATCTCTCCCCCTAATGTAATCCCCGTGTTCTCTAGTTCACTTGAACCTATCTTGTAGAGGCTGCAAAGGCTCAAGGCAACTTTGAAATATATTCAGGTGGGGATTACTCCCCCCTTTGAAAAATAATAAAAAAAGTTCAGCTCACTCACTGTTGAGTCCAAAGCATCAAAAAGAAATTCTTGAGGGCAGGCACGATTGGGGAAACATCCACTGCAGGTTTCAGAAAATCAAGCGCATAATAATCACGAGCCATCGCTTCATAGTCCCGATTGACGATGTGAACAACATGTCCTATGATGGCTACTCTTGCATCCTCTGGGGTTTCACTCATCATGCCAAAATCAAGAAAAGCAAGCTTCCCTTCAGGTATTGCCAAAATATTTCCAGGATGCGGGTCAGCATGGAAGTATCCATACTCTAGGAGCTGCCTTAAGCTACACTGGATACCAATGTTTACCAAGTCCAGAACCTTCAAACCTTGACTTTCTATAGCAGCTTGTTGATTTAGTTTTACACCCTCAATCCATTCCATTGTCAGGACCTTTGCACTTGTATAGTCCCAAAATATATCAGGCACCAATATGTCTTGCTTGTGAGCATATAACATTTTAAACCTTCGTGCGTTTTGGCCTTCCTGAATCCATTACGTTTTTACTACAATTAATAATCAAAAAAGGAGAAATGATAGTATTCGATTCTGCTGACTCAGCAACCTACGTAATAATTTCGCCTCTTAAATCTAAGTTAATCATTATTTTCAGTAGTTACAGGCACACTGGATATGTAAGCTACATATTTTTCGATAAAGGGAGCTTTTTATTACTTAAAAGTTTAAATATTACACCCGGCCTCTGCATAGTTAGGATGCACACAGCCAAAAGTCATCATGTAAGCTACATATGAATGCAACAAAATAAAAGCAAAGAAAAAGTACCTGGACATAATTAAACTCTTGGAAAACTCTACAAGCAAATCCATCAATCAGAGCAACAGCGTAAAACCAAGTCCCCTCAGTAGAAAAAAAATCACGTCCTATGGCATCCTCGATACCAGGTCTTTGCACCTTGACAGCTACCAGCTGCCCGGAGGATTTCAACCGTGCCTTGTAAACTTGACCTAAGCTTGCTGCAGCAATTGGCGATGGTGACATTGCTGAGTACATTGAATCAAGAGACATGCCAAGCTCCTTCTCGATACAGGCAAATGCCTCTTCATCTGGAAATGTGGGAAGAGAATCCTGCAAGATAGCTATGTGTCAACCATTTGAAGATACCATATAAGTTATAGCAGTGACAGAACTAATGCCCCCTCAAGAAATATCTTCAAATGGTAAATCTAGGTGGTACCAGTGACTTATTTCGAATCAAGAAACATTTTGGAAGTCATTTAGCTGCTTGCAGACGATAAAAGAACCACAATATGGAAAAAAACTGATAAAAGATTATTGGATTGGACAAACTATTTACAAGATAAGCAACTACATCATCCATAGTGATGCTCCATTCCTGTTCCTGAAGAAGAACATGCCTAACTTAACCCAAACAGGGATGTCCGCATCTAACCGCAGGCAAGCAAGAATTGTTCTGTCCGTTCAAAAAAACTAGTTGAATTTGGCGTGGCGTCACGCCACGCTCTTAGTGATTTTTTTGTACAATTTTTTTGTTCGGTGAAATGTCAGTTAAATTGAAGTGTTCGAACATGTTTTTATTTTTGGTATGAGTAGACATATTTTTTTTTTGTGATTTTTTTGGTATGTTTTGTAGGATAGTGAAATATTTAGTGGTTTGAAATGTTCAAACATGTTTATATTTCGATGTCAATATTTAATTGAAATTAGAAAATCCATTTCAATTTGATCCCACATTAGCCATGGACAGTTCTTTTGCCGACTGCCGTGATCTTCGTGAAGTATTTATCTGTTATAGGAGAAAGCGAAAATAAGCGACATGAAGTGGGTCTATAATTTGAGGAACTGCATCTGAATTTCATATTTGGAGGAAGTTAATTTAGATTATTTCCAAATATGTGCCAATTTGAAATGTTCAATTTAAGTCCATAATTGGAGGAAATGCATTGTGTGAGCATTTGTTAAGTTCAGTTGCACATAATTAGAGGCAATGCATTTGTTTTTTTTTTTCCGAAATATTCACCAATTCAAAATTTCAAGCATGTTTGGTTTTTTCCATAAATTACGTTTGTATTTTGCTATAAATAGTTGCATTTTTTTTTCTGAGCATGTTGATATATTTTGAAGTATATTTTTTTTAGCGAATTGGAATGTCCGAATATGTTTGTATTTTTTTCATTAACATGTAATTTAAGGCCACGATGGGTGGAAAATGCACATTTATTCAATTGGATGTCATATTTAGAGGTAGTTTATTTAGATTACATCCAAATATTTACCAAGTTGAAATGTTCAATTTAAGTCCATTATTAGGGGAAATGCATTACATGAGCATTTATTAAAATTTCAGCATCACATAATTAGAGTTTGTGCATTTGGATTTTATTCAAATATTGACCTATTCAAAATGTTCGAATTTTTTTTTGTGGGCATGTTGATATATTTTGGAGTATTTCATTTTTTTAGCAAGCTGGAATGTTCGAATATGTTTATATTTTTTCGTTAACATTTATTTTTAAGTCCATAGTGAGAAAATGCAGTTTCTTTGAATTGAATTCCATATTTAGAGAAAGCTCATTTAGATTTCATCCAAATATTAACCAAATTGGAATGTTCAGTTTAAGTCCATTATTAGTGGAAATGGGTTATATGAGCATTTATTAAATTCATCTTCACATAATTAGAGGATGTGCATTTGGATTTTATCCAAATATTCACCAACTCGAAAAGTTTCAATATGTTTGTTTTTTTGCTGTAAATAGTTGGCATTTATTTGTGTGAACATGTTGATATATTTTAAAGTATCTCCAATTTTTAAGCAATTTGGAATTTTTGATTGTTATTAATTTTTAATTTAAGTCCATGTTGAGTGGAAATGCACATTTATTAATTTGAATACCATAGTTAGAGTTTTTTTTAAATTGAACTCCATATAGTTGGAGCATGTGTTTTTTTGCCATAAATTATGTTTGTATTTTGCTGTATATAGTTGTACTTATTTTTTTCCTGAGCATGTTGATATATTTTTGGAGTATCTCTCTCTTTTTTTAGCGAATTGGACTGTTCGAATATGTTTCTATTTTTCATTAACATGTAATTTAAGTCCACGATGGGTGAAAAATGCACATTTATTCACTTGGATGTCATATTTAGAGAAAGTTTATTTAGATTACATCCAATTATTTACCAAATTGAAATGTTCAATTTAAGAACATTATTAGTGGAAATGCATTACATGAGCATTTATTAAAATTTCAACTTCACATAATTGGAGGCTGTGCATTTGGATTATCTTCAAACATCTTTTTTTTGCTTAAACAAAACTCGTAATTTTCCATATTTCTTTTATCTTTTGTAGATCATAAAAAAAATATTCGTTGAAATCAAATATAAACAAACCTTATATTCTATCATTTAGTAGGCCCCATCCGGGACCTTGTGTTTTGAAATGTTAGAAAATGGTCGTAATTTTTCGTCCGAAGTAACTTCATTTTTTTATGCGAATTTAAATGGTGAAGTGTGTTTGTAGTCTGACATAGATCTTTAATTAATTTACTTAATCAGAAGAAATACGTTATATAAGTATTTTGTAAATTCAAATCCTTTTTTAGAAGGAATTCATTTAGGTTTTGTCGAAACATAATATGTGAGCATTTGCTGAATGCAAATTAAAGTTCAGTGCATAGTTAAAGAATATGAAATTGCATTTAATGTAAATATTAAGCTAATTAAGCATCTTTGAATTTTGGAAGCATAGTTAGAGAGATTGACCTATTCGACTTAGTGTAATATGTTTGTATTTTTTGTTGAATATTTGATTTAATGCAATAATTGGGGGGGGGGGGGGGGATACATTATATGAGCATTTATTGAATTTTAATTTAAATTCAGTTTATAATTAGAGGACATGAAATTGCATTTTATGCAAATATTGAGCTAAAATTGTTTAAATACTGTTCTAGTTTCGCAGCATTTAGTAGTTTTCTAAAAGTGTACAAACATTGTAGAACAGTATCTACAAAGTGTTTTAAATTAGCTGAAGCATGGTTTTTCTTAAGTTCTGTTGTTTGGTTCGACTATATTTATTCTAGAATTAATATTTAAATTAATTTGGAAAAGGTCTCAAAGCCTTTGAAATGATTATTTTTGAATTTTTACAGTTTGTTAGAAGTTAGTATAAATTGCCTTGGAGTTGTTTTTTGAATTATGTATAAATATTAGTCTATTTGATCTGGTGTAGTACATATTTGAATCGATGTAATTTTTTTGTATTTTTCTATTTTTCGTTGAATTTTTGATTTAATGCAATAATTGGAGTGAACATAATATGTGAGCATTTGTGGAATTCAAATTAAAGTTCAGTGCATAGTTAAAGAATATGAATTACATTTAATGTAAATATTAAGCTAATTAAGCGTCTTTGAAATTTGGAAGCATAGTTAGAGAGATTTAACTTATTTTTAGCTGTAAATATGTTAGTTCAATTGAATTGACCAAATATGGTCTAGCATTTAGCACTTTCTAAAATTGTCTAAATATTGTAGAACAGTACCTACAAAGTATTTTAAATTAGTTGAAGTATGATCTTTCTTAAATTTTGTTGTTTGGTTTGACTATATTTATTTTGGGAAGTAAGTTTTGAAATAATTTTGGAAAGGTCTCAAAGCATTCGCAATGACTGTTTTGATTTTTTTTTGGTCTAAATTGAGTTGGAGGTGTATTTGAATTATATCCAAATGTTAGTCTATTTGAATTAATGTAGTAAGTTGGTATTCTGTTTGGGAATTTCATTTTAAATCTGAAATCAGTAGGAATACATCACATGAGCATTCTTTGAATTCAGTCAGTAATTAGAGGAACTGAGTTTGAACTATTTCTGACTTTTCAGCATTTAGTAGTTGTTCGAAATTGTGTAAATATCGTCGAACAGTATGTGTGAAGTGTTTTAAATTTCTTGAAGCATGATCTTTTTTTTAAAAAAAGTGTTGTTATTCGGTTCAAGTATATTTATTTGGAAAATAAGATTTGAAATAAATTGAAAAGGTCCGAAAGCATTTGAAATGAATCTTTTTTTAAAATGTTGTTATTCGGTTCAAGTATATTTATTTGGAAAATAAGATTTCAAATAAATCGGAAAGTATTCTGTTTGGGAATTTCATTTTAATTCTGAAATCAGTAGGAATACATCACATGAGCATTCATTGAATCCAGTCAGTAATTAGAGGAACTGAGTTTGAATTATTTCTGACTTTTCAGCATTTAGTAGTTGTTCGAAATTGTGTAAATACCGTCGAACAGTATGTGTGAAGTGTTTTAAATTTCTTGAAGCATGATCTTTCTTTCTTTTTTTTAAAAAAGTGTTGTTATTCGGTTCAAGTATTTTTTTTGGAAAATAAGATTTCAAATAAATTGAAAAGGTCTGAAAGCATTTGAAATGACTTTGTTGATTTTTACAATTTCATAGAAATTGGTCCAAGTTGATTTGGGGCTGTATTATAAAAGTTAGAAAAAGTTTTATGTGTGAAGTGGTTTAAATTTCTTGAAGCATGATCTTTCTTTTTTTTAAATGTTGTTATTCGGTTCAAGTATATTTATTTGGAAAATAAGCTTTCAAATAAATCGGAAAAGGTCCGAAAGCACTTGAAATGACTGTGTTGATTATTACATTTTCATAGAAATTGATCCAAGTTGATTTGGAGCTGTATTATAAAAGTTAGAAAAAGTTTTGGAAAATAGGAAAACAAAAAAGGGTGGAAAAAAAGAGCCGAGCTGGCCGCACAGTATGCGGCCCAGCCCAGCAAGCAGGCCAGCCCCCCCCAACCCCGGCCCACTGTGACGTGGCGGTGACGTCACAGTGGCCGGAGACGCGGCGGCAACGGCGACCACAGCCAGGCGGCGCCACCGCGAGATGGAACGCGGGGCTGGGCGCGGTGGATGCGGCTCGACGCGGGGTGGCCGCAGGTGGCGGCGCCGCCGCTTGTAGGCCGCCGGAGCGGCGGCGGCGACGTGCGGATGCAGCGGCGATTTCGGAGCATCGCGGCGTCGATCCCGGCGAGGTCGCGCCGTTCCGGCACGCGAGAGCGGGCTAGGTTGAAGAGGGCGCGGCGTCGGAGCTCCCCGCGTCCGTCGATCTGAGGGGAGAGGGGCGGAGCGGCGGCAACACGTGGCGGCGGCGGCGGCGGCGACCTCCGGCATCGCGGGAGAGAGAAGGGGAGGGAGGGGATTTTGCGGGCATTTTTGCAGGAAAACCCTTGCGTTTTACTGGAATCGCGAATAGGTCCCTCGCTGCGTTAAAACTTGGACTGCGGGTTTGATTAACAATTTTGAGAAGGGCATTTTTGCAAAACCGTCACGGACGCGTCCCCCAGGCCGTCGGATCGCTGTTCGACGGTCGGGATAGTGGCTACTGTAGCTACTGTAGCAACTACAGTAGCCAGTGTAGCTAGCTACAGTTGCCGAGCGCTGAGAGGCCTCCATTTCGTTCGTCTTTAATATAGTTACTAGATGAGCATTGTGCATCATGAGCACTTAGGACGAGCAAGAAAGAAGGTGCACCTGCAGCTCGGAGAGCTCCTCCAGATATTTGGTCGGGCAGAGGTCGGGACGCGTGGAGAGTCCCTGGCCAATCTTGACGAACGTCGGGCCGAGCCTTGTCAATATAGTCCGCAGCTCCACCGCCCTGGCTCGCCTTTTCGCCGACGACTCCGTATCTCCCTTCTGCTGGTCCAGAAACAGCGCGAGGCCGAAGGGCCCCAGCTTCGATAGCACCTGATGGTTTGAAGCCCCTGCGCAGGCTGGGGGACCTGCATGGCGTGGAATTGGCAGGCTTTGCAAGCTTGGACCATGGTGGTTGCGTCCTGAAGCACTGAGGGCCAGTAGAAGCCGCTCCCGAAGACCTTCCCTGCGAGGGTGCACGAGGATGAATGATGGCCACATTCCCCACTGTGGATGTCCCTGATCAGCTGGCGGCCTTCTTCTGGAGGGACGCATTTCAACACGAATCCGTTGGGACGTTTGCGGTACAGGTCCCCCCGTGGAGGCAATATGACTTGGCCTGTCGAGCAACTCTTTCTGCTTCTGCATCCTCTTCAGGGAGGACTCCGTCCTGCAGGTACTCCTTGGTTTCGTCAATCCAGCCCGTCTCTTGGTGGGTTACTACCAACAGCAGACGATCTCCCGAGGGTGGACCGCAGTTTGGCGCTCCAGATGTTGGCGGTTGTGGGAGCTCCTCGTCGACGTCCATGTCAGCTGCTTCTTTTGGCTGTTTGACTGATGCCCTGATGCATCTAAAATGCATACATGAACTTTGCACTATAATAGTTATATTCCATTCATATTTGCATCATATAAGGGGTATATTACTGTTATTTAATGATTTTGGTAATTTATGATGATATCCCCTTTTTATGGAATTAATCCTGCGCAGGCAGAAAACCCCTATTTCTTTCCTTATTTGTTTCAGGACCTTAACGACGTCATAATGAGCTATAAACTTACGGGGGTCTATATTTTGGAAGGAGAAGATTTAGGAGCGAAAGAAGTCAACGAACGGAGGCCGGAGGACCAAGATGGAGGGTCCCACGCGGCTACAGTACCAGGCTGCATGGGCCCATCCAACTCAGCCCTCGTGGCCCCATTTGCATCGATCCTTCGCCCTGAAGCATCCTCGTGACCTAAAAACGCCTATATAAGAGGTCCCCCGACGTTTTTCCAGAGGAGAGCCGCCACACGAGAGAAACAAGAAACAGAGACCAGGAGGCTGCAGATTGGAGGGGGAAAACTCTAGCGGAGCCCTGCCGGAGAGGCCTCCACCTTCTCCATCGACATCTCCACCGTCTCCATGATGAAGAGGGAGTAGTCCACCTCTGGACTATGGGTTTGTGGCAGTAGCATATGTATCTCTCTCTCTCTTGAGCTTCACTAATTAGCACCGTATGAGCTGTTGAACATGATTACGGTCACCGTTGTATTACCATTGTGGTGGATCTTTCTATGAGTTAATATATGTTGAGATTGCAATGTTATATTTCAGTTATGAAAGTAGATGCATATTATGTACCCCATTCTTGTATCCTTGTTATGATCAAGCATGTTTATGAGAGCGTGTGTGTGGGAACGTGTGCATTAGTTGGAGTAACGGGGGTGGTGAAGTGATAACCTGACAACTTGAATATCATGATCCATTGGGTGTTTACCTTACTTTGTTGGCTCACTAGGGATGAACCAAAATACCATGTTGAAGGGTAGGAGGAGTGACATGCCTCTACCTAGGACAAGATCCATCATGTGTTTATTTTCACTTCATGTCATTAATCTTAAAACTATACTCTGATGTTATATTAATTACTAAGGTGCATGATTTAGTTCACATCTTGGTGGAGTATAAGTGAGACTAATAATCAAAAGGTCTCTATGCTAGGATGTGATGCCCATATAATTAGTAACATGTCATTAACCTTGTTTGCAATCTCATATGTTAAATCTATGTCTACTCATTTGCCACACTATATTAAAGAGAGAGTGCATGTGTGAAACCATGAACCCCGGTCCATTTTTAATCATAAGAAACAACTTTCCAACCTCTTTTAAGCATCTTTTACATTCAGCCATTTTAAAATCAGAAAATACAAAAACACTTTTACTTCTTGCATTCACATATAAAAAGCCCAAAAATACCATCCATCATCATTACTATCATCCTTGCATACTTATTCACCACCATTGCATTTTTATTTACTGTTTTGCATTCATTATCATCTTAATATCATTCTCACACCTTGTGCTTGACAACCACTTGGTGAGGTTGAGGGCACAAAAGCAATCTATTTTGTTTGCAGGAAATCTAGAGAAGGACAAGAAGATAAAACCCACACTACTGATTCCCCGAGAGTTCGATATTAAACCCTCGAGTCACCTTCTTGGGGAAAAACTACCACTTCTACATACTCTGCACTTGGAGGCTCAACCTATCCCAAATATATTATCTTCCTTTCAGGGTATCAAGAGTACTTGTTGGCGTTGTTGAGGGAGAAGAACACTCTCATCAATCCCGTCATCACGTGTTTTTCTGGCGCCGTTGCCGGGGAATCATAGCTGGAAGGGTTTGTCCAAGGATATCACAACAAAGTCAACTTCATCACCAACTTGTGCTAACACCTAAGCTTGGGGAGCTTGCAACTACGTGAGCATCATCTTGTCCATCTTTACCTTCAAGCAAATTATTTTGTTTTGTTTTTGTATTGCATATCATATTTAGATTTCGGTTTGCATATTTTATTTTCAGTTTTGCATTTTGTTTTGCATTAGTTAATTCGGTTTGCATTGTTTTAGTGTCATTTTATTTTCAGTTTTGCATTAAAAATTCAAAAAACACATAAAAATCTGCTAAAATGGGTGATAGGACTAAGTTGTGTGACTACACAAACACTCCAAATGATCAATTTATTGCTAAACCTATTACCACACCTGAGATACAAGCTGATAGCTATGAAGTAAGTCCTAGTTTGTTGAACTTGATAACTAGGGAGAAATTTGGAGATAGTGCTATGGAGGATGCCTCTATGCATCTTCATTATTTTGTTGAAATCTATGACATGCAAAAATTTAAGAATGTTGAAAGTGATATTCTAAAACTGAAATTATTTCCTTTCTCACTTAGAGGAAAAGCTAAGGAGTGGCTGCATTCTTTACCTACTGATAGCATTACAACTTGGAATGATTTGAGAGAAGCTTTCATTAAGAAATATTATCCTCCTGTTAAAATTTTGCAAAATAGAAACAATATTTTATCTTTTAGGCAAAATGAAAATGAACATGTTGCTATGGCTTGGGATAGGATAAAACTTATGCTTAGAACTTGCCCATCACATGGAGTTAATGAATGGACCATACTACACTCTTTTTAGAATGGTCTGAATTAGATGTCTAGAAATATACTTGATTCTGCTGCTGGAGGTGCTTTTATGGGAAAAACTATAGTAGAAGCTAAGAATATATATTGGAAAGCATTTTGCAAAACTATAGTCAATGGCATACTGATAGAGCACCTAGTTCATCTAAGAAAGTAAACTCCATAGAAGAAACTCATGATTTGTCATCTAAGATGGATACTATTCTTGCTTTGCTTAATAAACCTAGTGTTGAAAATATTCCTTTGCAAGAACTTGTTGGTGATAATTCTGAAAATATTGATGTCAACTTCATTAGGAACTATGGAAACAATGGGTATGGTAACAACAATTATAATTCTTATAATAAACCTCCTTATGTTCCAAACAATCGTCCATTTGTTCCATATCCTAATGCTAATGATAAATGGAAGCCTGTGCCATCTAGTAATGATAATGTTGAGACTAATAAAATTCTTATGGAACAAGTTGCTAGTCATAATACCATGATACAAGAGTTGAATAAGTCTGTTGCTTCTATTAGTTCTGATATTAAAAACTTACAACTCCAAGCTGCAGGACTAGACAAAGCCCTTTCAAAACTTGCTGATAATCAAGCCACTTTATTGAGTATGTCTGCTGGAAAACCACAAGCACCACCTGTGGTTGGATTGAATTCTATTAATATTGCTGAAAATGCTCCTCTCACTTTGGAGGAAACTATGAATGAATTGCTAAACTATCCTGAATATATGTTGCCTTTTATGTCTCATCTTATGGCTTTAAAAGAAGAAACTAATGAAACTAAATATGATGAAAGAAAAGTTGAAGAAGTTAAGATGCTTAGTGAAGTTAATGACCCCTTGCTTGATTTAAAGAATAGTAGCTTGCATGAATTAATATCTACCTTACAAAAATTTGCAAGTGATCCTTCTATCGATGTTAACAAATCTGGTTTTGGTTCCTATATTGCTAATCATGTCTTGAAAGAAAAAAATTGCTAGATACAATAAAGAAGCTATGATACCACCTAAGCTTGGGGATGTATGGATCCCCAAGGTGCTAGTAACTATTGGAAAAGAAACACACCATGCCATACTTGATCTAGGATCTAGTGTCTCAGTTTTATCTAAAGAATTATATGAATCACTTGAATTAAAGAATCTTGAAAAATGCTCCATTGGACTTGCACTTGATGATAATACCATTAAACATGTTTTAGGAAAAGTAAGTGATGTCTTGGTAGAGTTACATATGACTTTTGTACCTGTGGATTTTCTAATCATGGATATGGAGAATAAAACCTCTAGTCCTATTATTTTGGGAAGACCTTTTCTTCGTACCACAGGGGCTATCATTGATTCAAAGGAAGGGAATGTGAAGTTTCAGTTTCCACACAAGAAATGCATGGAACACTTCCCAAGGATGAAGGGCACAACTTTTAAGCTCCCTCATGAGTTTCATCTTCGGTAAAACAACAAGTAAGTAAGCCTAGCTATATGGCTATAAAGAAAGCGCTTTACGGGAGGCAACCCGGTTGTTTTTATTTGGATTTTCTTTGTGTCCTCTTGCTGTAACAAGAGATTGTTTTCTTAGTTTAGTTTCTGGAATTTTTAATAAAGTGCCAAGTTTTACCCATTTTGGTTGAAAAAGTTGCTATACCTATTCGGAGATTTTATTCCTGCACAGAGTCTGTGCACGGTTTAATTTTTCATTCCTATTATGTAATTCCAAATGAGCTGAGATTTTTACTGTAACTGCAACTTTTCATCCTCTGTATGTATGAATTTTTTCATATTTTTTCGACAAGTTTAAGTAGGACAGAAAATACGTTTTGCTGCTGCTATTTTTCTGGACAGATTCTGTCCCATATTGTTTTATGCATAGTTTGAACTATTGAGTTGATCCAATTGAGTTTATGAGTAGGCATACAACATTATACATTCTCTGGTCATTCATATGAATTTTAATCCATGGATTATATGCAGCAAAGAAATTTGTTTATTTATCTCTACTAATATCACCCCACAGAAAAGAGATGGGAGAAATTGTGTTTTGAAGTTTTTTCACAGGGATTGGAGGAGATGCACCATGAGTTATCCAAGGATGGTGAAAACCATAATCTTGGGGATGTGAGCATCCCCACTGAACAGAAACACTCTCGGTTTGCACACGTCTAACTTCTGTTTTTCTATCATTGCACTTTATCGCATAAACTTGGAGCGTCTTTTTGTTTGTTTTTGCTTTGATCTTTATTTTGTGAGACCACCACACTATCTTTTATATATGAGAATTATACTAGAAATTTGGGTTGAAATATCTTGCATGCTTTTGTTGTATTGGGAAAAGGGATGTCTAAGTTGATTTTTAATGACACATATAGTTGTATGATTCATGAGCCTCTTTATGAGTAATAATTTGCAAATGCTTTATTGTGAGCTATCTTTTATTCATGTTTTGATGATGTATGTTATTTCACTTTGCTTGACATGAATTAGTTAGTTCTATGGACACTCATGCATGCATCTAGATGGTCATCTTTCTCCCTTTTGCTAGCCCAAAAAATTCAACAAGTAAAAACTTGTTTCCAACACCTTCAACCCAAGTTTTTCCAGTGAGTCCACCATATCTACCTATTAGCTTTATGCTATTCCAAGTTTGTTTATCATGTTATATGTGTTATCTATGCCTCTAAATGAAAATGATGATGTTATTTATTGTAATGGCAAAAGTTGGTTAAAAAGCTCTCGCGAACTTGATGCACACTTTACTTTTATTGCATTCAAAAAGATGAACCATTGTTATTAATATTATGAAGATAGTGACTTGATAAATGTTTAAGGTTGGGAGTTAGCCCATATGTGCTGTCACATGCAAAGCTTTCAACATGTTTCATCATTTGTTTAGTTGATATCATGTACTTTTGTCTATGGATGCCTATCATGACGAAATAAATGTGGAAATAGAGTTAAGTTTAAATGAGTTTGTATAAATGGTTAGAGAGAAACCTGGGCCGCTAATCTAAGCCATGCATCATTCATGGTGGAAATTTACTTACATGCTATTTTGAACCCTCTGTGATACACCCTACAATAAAAAGCTATCTCAAGTGGTAAATAAAGAGGGTGTTGAGATTGTTCAATATGTTTGTTTGTCTTGTTGTTTTGATATGGGCTTGATCCATATCATGGGACAAGAGGTACCCCAGTTGAGACTCTTGATGATACCGTTATTACTTACAATGATAGATAACTAAAACTTGCTTTGTTTCCCAAGTTGAGTAATCATGGTGTAGGCACTTGTATTCAAGAGGCATGAGACATCTAACCTTTACTTTATCAAGGCCACTACTCATATTTGCTTTCACATTTAAACTTTAATCATTCAAGATGCTATGATAGGGGAATGAGAGCTTGACACCAAGTATTACCATTGCACTCAATAACTTAAGTAGAATAGTTTGGAGGATAGATGAAACTTATGCATGCTTTACCTCTACTTATTTATACATTTTTTCCAAAGTGTCCACCTTTTATATTCAGATTTTCTACACTCTATGGACCACAAGTATGCAAAAGTAAGAATGTCCATAGTACTATCTTTTATGTTGCACTTTGTGAACTATCATTGATCATCTTTTCATTTGAATACTTGATATCACTTTATAAACTGTTTGCATATTGCTACTTCTTTGAAATAATGAATCATTTGACTTTATGTAGTAGTAGCAATCATCTTTTATATCCATGTTGTGATTATATTGCAAAGTTCATGTTAGTTTTATCACTTTCATACTCGAGGACGAGCATGAGTTAAGCTTGGGGATGTTGATGCATCTAAAATGCATACATGAACTTTGCACTATAATAGTTATATTCCATTCATATTTGCATCATATAAGGGGTATATTACTGTTATTTAATGATTTTTGGTAATTTATGATGATATCCCCTTTTTATGAAATTAATCCTGCGCAGGCAGAAAACCCCTATTTCTTTCCTTATTTGTTTCAGGACCTTAACGACGTCATAATGAGCTATAAATTTACAGGGGTCAATATTTTGGAAGGAGAAGATTTAGGAGTGAAAGAAGTCAATGAACGGAGGCCGGAGGACCAAGATGGAGGGTCCCACGCGGCTACAGTACCAGGCCGCGTGGGCCCACCCAACTCAGCCCTCGTGGCCCCATTTGCATCGATCCTTCGCCCTGAAGCATCCTCGTGACCTAAAAACGCCTATATAAGAGGTCCCCCGACGTTTTTCCAGAGGAGAGCCGCCACACGAGAGAAACAAGAAACAGAGACCAGGAGGCTGTAGATTGGAGGGGGAAAACTCTGGCGGAGCCCTGCCGGAGAGGCCTCCACCTTCTTCATCGACATCTCCACCGTCTCCATGATGAAGAGGGAGTAGTCCACCTCTGGACTATGGGTTTGTGGCAGTAGCATATGTATCTCTCTCTCTCTTGAGCTTCACTAATTAGCACCGTATGAGCTGCTGAACATGATTACGGTCACCGTTGTATTACCATTGTGGTGGATCTTTCTATGAGTTAATATATGTTGAGATTGCAATGTTATATTTCAGTTATGAAAGTAGATGCATATTATGTACCCCGTTCTTGTAACCTTGTTATGATCAAGCATGTTTATGAGAGCGTGTGTGGGGGAACGTGTGCATTAGTTGGAGTAACGGGGGTGGTGAAGTGATAAGCTGACAACTTGAATATCATGATCCATTGGGTGTTTACCTTACTTTGTTGCCTCACTAGTGATAAACCAAAATACCATGTTGAAGGGTAGGAGGAGTGACATGCCTCTACCTAAGACTAGATCCATCATGTGTTTATTTTCACTTCATGTCATTAATCTTAAAGCTATACTCTGATGTTATCTTAATTACTAAGGTGCATGATTTAGTTCACATCTTGGTGGAGTATAAGTGAGACTAATAATCAAAAGGTCTCTATGCTAGGACGTGATGCCCATATAATTAGTAACATGTCATTAACCTTGTTTGCAATCTCATATGTTAAATCTATGTCTACTCATTTGCCACACTATATTAAAGAGAGAGTGCATGTGTGAAACCATGAACCCCGGTCCATTTTTAATCATAAGAAACAACTTTCCAACCTCTTTTAAGCATCTTTTACATTCATCCATTTTAAAATCAGAAAATACAAAAACACTTTTACTTCTTGCATTCACATATAAAAAGCCCAAAAATACCATCCATCATCATTACTATCATCCTTGCATACTTATTCACCACCATTGCATTTTTATTTACTGTTTTGCATTCATTATCATCTTAATATCATTCTCACACCTTGTGCTTGACAACCACTTGGTGAGGTTGAGGGCACAAAGCAATCTATTTTGTTTGCAGGAAATCTAGAGAAGGACAAGAAGATAAAACCCACACTACTGATTCCCCGAGAGTTCGATATTAAACCCTCGAGTCACCTTCTTGGGGAAAAACTACCACTTCTACATACTCTGCACTTGGAGGCTCAACCTATCCCTAATATATTATCTTTCTTTCAGGGTATCAAGAGTACTTGTTGGCGTTGTTGAGGGAGAAGAACACTCTCATCAATCCCGTCATCATGCCCTGTGGAGCCTTTCCTTGAATACGCCTGCTTGCTAGGCCTCCCTTCTCGATGCTCGCTTCACGATGTCATCCGCCTCTTGATTCTCTCCCCGTGGGATATGCACAAGTTCCATTCCCCTGAAGTGCTTCTCGAGCCCGCGGACCTCCTCAAGGTAAGCGGCCATGTGGCCGTCTTTAGGCGTGTAGCTCTTGTTCGAGAAGTTGACCAGGAGCTGAGAGTCTCCCTTGATGAGTTCGCGTTTGACGCCTAGGGCGATTGCAGCTCTAAGCCTGGCGAGGAGGCCTTCGTACTCAGCGATGTTGTTGGAGACCTTGTCGCTGCCCGTGAAGCACAGCTGGACAGCGTAGTAGAGCTTGTCGCCTGTTGGTGAAGTCAGGACAGCGCCAGCCCCCGCGCTTTGTCATGCGAATGATCCATCGAAGTGCATGGTCCAGTGATTGCGCGATGTCCCTCCTGAGGGTGCTTCCTCTCCTTCCTGAGGCTCCTCCTGACGCGTGTCCGTCCACTCTGCCATGAAGTCCGCCAGCGCCCTGCCCTTAATGACCCTGGTGGTGTCGAATTGGAGCTCGAAGGGTTGCAGCTCAATGCCCCATCCTGCGACGCGATCTGTGGCATTTGGGTTGCGCAGGACTTGCTCCAAGGGGTACGCTTTGACCACCTTGACGGGGTGGCCCTGGAAGTAATGGCGTAGCTTCCTAGAGGCGATGAGGAGCGCGAAGAGGAGATTTTGCTGCATGGTGTACCACTCGCGAGCATCCCGCAATACCGTGCTGACGAAGTAGACGGGGTGCTCGACAAGCGTTGTCGATGCTGACTCAGCACTGGCTCTTCGCGGTGCTCCTCTGGAGCCTGTCGAGGTTTTCTTGTGGCGGGTCCTCGGCGAGGACGCTTGTTGGTGGCGCAGGCTCGACTTGTGGCTCGGGGCTTGGAGAGGCTGCTTCCTTGTCGAGAGGCTTTGGGCTTGGCGTGGCAGCGTCTTTGTTGCGAAGACCGGCTCTTCCCTTTCTGCCACCAGGACCGCGCTTGCCGTCTGAGGAGTGGCTGCTAAGTACAGCTTCAGAGGCTCGCGAGGTCGTGGGGCGACCATGATTGGTGGGCTGGCCTGGTACCCTCTTGAGGTCTTCAAATGCCTTGGCTGCTTCAGGCGTCCACTTGAATGTGCCAGACCTCTTCATGATCTTGAAAAATGGCAGCGCCCTCTCGCCGAACTTGGAGATGAAACGGCCAAGGCTGGCCATGCATCCCGCCAGGCGTTGCATGTCCTTGAGGCGATGAGGTGGCTGCATTTCTTCTATGGCCTTGATCTTATCAGGATTTTCTTCGATGTCGCGGTGGGACACTAGGAACTCGAGGAGTTTGCCTGATGGTACCCCGAAGACGCACTTGGCGAGGTTCAGCTTGATGTTCACCTTGCGCAGGTTGGCAAAGGTTTCCTCGAGGTCCTTCAGGAGTGTGTGCTCTTCGCGGATCTTGACCACAATGTCGTCAACGTAGGCTTCTGCATTTCTCCCCATCTGAGCCCCCAAGGCGGTCCTCATGAGCCTCTGGAACGTGGCGCCGGCATTCTTCAGGCCGAAGGGCATGCAGACGTAGCAGAACACACCGCAAGGGGTGAGAAATGCTGTCTTCTCCTCATCCTCCTTCGCCATCTTGATCTGGTGGTAGCCTGAGAAGGCATCCAGAAAACAGAGGAGGTCGCAGCCAGCGGTCGAGTCCACGATCTGGTCTATCCTTGGCAGTGGGTACGGGTCCTTGGGGCAGGCCTTGTTGAGGTCGGTGTAGTTGATGCAGAGCCGGCCTCCACCTGTGTGCTTGCGGACGACCACCGTGTTGGAGAGCCAAGTGGGGTGTGCAACTTCTCGAATTATTTGTGCTTCTTTTAACTTCTCTACTTCCTTGACGATGAAGCCATCGGAACTCGATCGTAGGCGAACGGTTTCAACAGTGGAAGAAGAAACGAAGAATAGATCGTCAGAAAGGCTGGTTCTATGGATTCGATGAAACAAGGAAAAAAAGGCTAAGAATGGGGATGGTTTTTAACTCGCCCTTCCCACCCCTGGAACTACCAACTCTGCAGAGCCAACAGCGCAGTTCCTGTACATAAGTAGGCGTACAACAAGTGCCAATAACGCACTGAACTCCGAGAGTTAGAAGGACACATTGTAGTACGGACATAACGAACAATAAAACCCTAACAAGCGACTAGCACGACCGCCGGATTCACCGCGTCGAACGGAAAAACCAATTAAGCTAGCACAGCATCATACGACGACACGTGCAAGGTGGGGCACACATAGCGACCGTCTTGGTACGGCCGGCAGCCGACTAACCCAGGACACCACACACGAGGCTAGATTGAAGCGACTCAAGGCTGCTGTGTCTATATACGCCACCAAACAGATAAAACCCATCTGTCACAGAAACAAGAAATAGGAACACGGATACTGCCAACAATCTCAACTACAATACCCGTACAGTCAAGCCATATATATATATATTTTTTTTGAACAAGGAGCGGCCCAGAAGGGCCTGGATACCTTCTATTCCAAGCGGCGGGTACATTTTACATTAGGGATCAAAAGAAAAATAGAAATTACAACCCAGTCCCTAACTTTTACAAAGAAAACCCTACACAGAAAAAGAAAAAGCAATTGGGTCCTCCGCCGTCGATGATGAAGAAAGAGCTGGAGCCACGACCGCCATCCTCCGCGTCGGGAACAAGACCACTTGACACCAAGGCGACGTTGAACGCCGCAGCGAACTCTGGAAAGGGCCTCCTCAAGGAGGTTGAACAAGCGCCGAAAAACTTCGGCAAGCGTAGCCACCAGATGGCTTTCATGGTCGGGAAGGCCGCCGAGATTGTGCACCAAATCACGGTATCTCTACTCCATGGCAGCTTGATGTCAACATCGCATCCGACGATCTGCTTCCTCCTAACACTTCCACAACGAGCAGAGGGAGAAATCGCCTCTTCCAACAACAAGATCGAGCTGCCAGCTTCCAACCACCGCCCCTGAAAAGAAGCTCCGCCATCGAACTCCTCGCTTCCGCCACAAGCCGGAGGAGACAGAGCAAAGAGGGAGTAGCAGTAGCAGAAAGCAGATTTACAGGCCTTATTGAAGGATCCGAGTGTCTGCTTCACCACCATCTTCGGCTTCATCCAAGGAAGCACCACAGCAAGAAACAGAAATACCGAGCGGAATCGAGCTTGGCCAGAACAACTCCATTCCCGAATCCCAGTGCGTACCTTATTAGGAGGGATGCATGAGCTTGTCAGCCACCCATGCGACACCGCTTGCCACCACCGGAGCGCAGGGAGGAAGAAGAAGCTCAAGGCGCGGCGGATCTGGTCGCCGAGATCCACCGACCGACCCTCAGCAACTACGGCATATAGCCAAAAACAGGCATAACGCCCAAGCAACCTAACTACAACCCTAGATCTACTATATATAGGGGTAGCACAACCACCTACTCCATCTTCACACCGGCCAGCGAGCCCGCCGGAGCAAAGGAAGGAGAGGGGCAGCGGCGAGATGCGGGAGTCGACCCTCAAGTTACTGTTTGAGAGCGAGAGGGGAAAAGAAGCTTACAGTCAAGCCATATAATCCGAGCCTATACGGGAAACCTCACCTACCCAAGAAACCATCAGAACAGAGCATACCACATTGACCACACTGAATATATCCTTTTTTATTAGCCAGATGGACTGGGAGCACACTAATGGCCAGCTTCCTGGAAACATGCTCAACCCCGTCACACCAAACTGCACAACAACAGGAACATATAACATTTCCCTGATCGGAATATCGCACAGCAATATCCTCAACAATAGTATAGTGCCGCTGCACAACCGCGAACCCAGCTACCACGTACTCCACAATCGACGGAACACAACCGTCCACCCCTATACGGTACCTCAGAGCACATCAATAATTTCCTTATACACCACGTTTCTCGTTTCAGATACAGGACGCCCTTCGTCGTCTTCACTCCTTGATGTAACCCTTGAAATAGCAACATATAGCTGGCCATGTGAGAAAACAGGGTCACGCAGGTAGATACCGACTTTGTCCAATGTCTGCCCCTGACTCTTGTTTATTGTCATGGCATAACACAGCCTGATAGGGTATTGACGACGCTGAAGTGTGAAAGGCCACTTCGTGGTTGAAGCGTTCAAGACAATCCTCGGTATACAGACAAGCTCACCCACATGGCTACCAGTGATAATACGAGCCTCCAAAACCCACTCATCGAGGTGAGTCACGATCAGTCGAGTACCATTACACAATCCAAGCGATAAAAATGATAAAAATGTGCAACTGGGTGGTTAGTTGCTCAAAACTGTTAGAAATGGGCAGCTAAGCTAACAGTTGCACAAATCTGATAAAAATGTGCCACTGGTTGGTTAGTTGCTCAAAACTGTTAGAAATGGGCAGCCAAGCTAACCAGTTACACAAATCTGGTAGAAATGTGCAACTAGTTGGTTAGTTACCCAAAATTGTCAGAAATGGGTGACTAAGCTAATCAGTTGCACATATCTGATAGAACTGTGCAACTGATTGGTTAGTTGCTCAAATCACTAATCCAATCAGTTGCACAAATCTATAGTAATGTGCAAGTCGTTGGTTAGTTTCTTAAATCTGACACAAATAGGCGACTAAACTAACCAGTTGCACAAATCTGGTAGAAATATGCAACTAGTTTGATTAGATGTCCACATCCAAAATCTGACAGAAATGAGCAACTAACTAACAAGTTGCACAAAACTGATAGAAAATATGCAACTGGTTGGTTAGTTGCTCAAAACTGATAGAAATGTGTAACAAACCAAACGAGTTGCACAAATCTGATACATATGTGAACTGGTTGGTTAGTTGCTCAAAACTGACAGAAATGGGTATCTAAGCTAATCAGTTACACAAATCTGATAGAAATGTATAACTGATTGGTTAGTTGCTCAAAACTAGTTGAAGATGCACATTCTAAAAAAAACATCTAGAAAGCGTTAAACAGTCTCTCGTAGATACACATTTTTTCTCTCTAACACAACCCACCCTCCAAAAAAGAGATAAAAAAGATTAAAAGCTCAGCGACGGACAAAACATATATGAAATCTACACATATAAAAAATATATGCATTGACAAGAGTGATTAAGAAAATATAAAAGGACAGAGAAATGATAGACATAAAAATAGAAAAAATTAAAAATGACACACATGAGAAAATACATTAATATCGGCCAATAGAACAAAGTTTTGCTTGGTTGCACAAAAAGAAGAAGAAAAATATTACAATCTTTAACTAAAATGTAAATCATGTAATAGCCATAACAGAAGTTGTAGCACAGTGGCTAGGAGCGATGCATGCGACCATCAGGTAAGGACTTCGAGTCACAGTTCTGCGCCTCATTTGTTTTTCTATCTACAGAACTTCAAAATGGAAAATCTGCACCAATCTTGACGTCAGAACGGATGGCTCTCAGCATCGAGAATTAGCAAATCTCTTTTTAAATATCCGACGGGAATGAAATGCCCCTTGGTTATTAACGCGCAGTAGCCTACGGTTTTTAGTAATATCCGACGGTGTAAAATTAACTCTCGGCTATATGCTTAATCACCGACGGTTAAATATACGTGAGAATACTCGAGGGTGAATAATAATAGCCGACGGTTAGGATGGCCCCTCGGTTATTTATCAATGGCCGATGTGGCTAATGTAGCGGGACGTTCGGGACTATGACCGAGCATCCACGTCGGATATGACGGTGCACCTCAACGACGAGACCAATGAGTGGAGGCTAGAAAATTTTCCGACCATCATCAATGACAACGTGCCAACATAGTTGACTTGCGTACAGCGCACGGAAGATTTTGAATTCGTCGGGAGGCAGATGTCGAGGTCTAAGCATGGTTAGATCATCAATCGAGTTCTCTGTATAAAAAATATTCCCGCTACACACGCGCAATTAGTTTCCGTAACTTCCGCAGTCTCCTTTTATTTCTCCGCTGCCACAACCTTCTCCTCCCTACTTCTCCACTTCCTCTCCCTACGCCTTCCACCAAAATGGAAAATCTGCACCAATCTTGACGTCAGAACGGATGGCTCTCAGCATCGACTGAGACTTAAGCTAATCTCAGGCACCTGAGAATTAGCAAATCTCTTTTTAAATATCCGACGGGAATGAAATGCCCCTCGGTTATTAACGCGCAGTAGCCTACGGTTTTTAGTAATATCCGACGGTGTAAAATTAACTCTCGGCTATATGCTTAATCACCGACGGTTAAATATTAACCGTCGGTCATACGTGAGAATACTCGAGGGTGAATAATAATAGCCGACGGTTAGGATGGCCCCTCGGTTATTTATCAATGGCCGATGTGGCTAATGTAGCGGGACGTTCGGGACTATGACCGAGCATCCACGTCGGATATGACGGTGCACCTCAACGACGAGACCAATGAGTGGAGGCTAGAAAATTTTCCGACCATCATCAATGACAACGTGCCAACATAGTTGACTTGCGTACAGCGCACGGAAGATTTTGAATTCGTCGGGAGGCAGATGTCGAGGTCTAAGCATGGTTAGATCATCAATCGAGTTCTCTGTATCAAAAATATTCCCGCTACACACGCGCAATTAGTTTGCGTAACTTCTGCAGTCTCCTTTTATTTCTCCGCTGCCACAACCTTCTCCTCCCTACTTCTCCACTTCCTCTCCCTACGCCTTCCACCAAAATGAGAGACAAAACCGCCGCCGCAGGTGGAGGATCGTGAGCGAGCTGGGATCTCCCGCTGCAAAGTCCGCCCGCCGCAGGAGCAGGAGGAGCGAGAGCGAGCATGGACCTCCCGCTGCAACATCCGCCGGCTCAAGGGTATTAATCTACTCTTCAGTTATCTGTCGACTGCGTGCGATCTGAAAACGAGTAGTACTTTTTGTTCGTTTCTTTTTCCGCGCCGATCTATTTGTTGCTTCAAGTGCGGGGCTTAGATCTCGCCTGCATTTAATTCATACGTACCCAATATGCAGAGATCGCGAGGAGCCTTGACACGAACAGGATGCGCCGGGTCGACGGCACCGTCGCTGCCACCAGCAACCGCACCATGAACGCAGCCTTCCACGCCGCCGTGGGCGGCCTCGGCAAGATCGCTGTCTGCCGCTACCTCATAGATTTCTTCAGGTTGGACGTCAACGTCTGGGACACTTCCTCAAGTAATCAATCTTCCTGGCCCCTTCATCTTCGTCACAGCATTAGTAAATTATCTTAAATGTTAATCGATCATCTATGGTTAACTGCATCGATTGATCTGCTTGTGTGCTGTACAGCGTAAACGCCTTTGCTATTGCCTCCTGTGTCTCATTACCAAGTTAGCATGTGCGAATTAGTGCAGGCTGCAGTTTGGTCAAAAGGATTAGCGCAGGATGCAGCCATGGCAAGCATTTTTTTCCAGGAACGAGGGGGAGGATGGGGTGTCACCAAAGTCCGTCCGGGAGTGGTGGTGGAACCAGGTCTTCCAAGGCTGTTCTCTCTGAGGGCCTCCACCTCCAGCCCCGGCTCTCCTGGGTCGCTGAGGAGGAGCGCTGCCTTCTTCTCTCCCTGACTGCGGGGGTAGTCCTCTCTGATGCTGATGACACACGCAGCATGGCGTGGGGTCGCGCCGGAGAGTTCTCCTCGCGCAGTGGCGAATCCAGGACGAAAATGTAGGGTACATAATTTTATAAGACAACACGACTTTATCTATAATGGATTTTTGAATTTTAGATACACAATTCTCCGTCCATCTACGACATAAGGTTTATGTTGCTAAGGGATTGAGTTTAACTTCATTTTAATAGTTGCTTCATTCGCTCGCTCACAAAACTTTGACCTTTCATCATCAACTATAGTTAGGGCATGCAAATTTGATGGTTTCTTGTTAAGAATGAAGGGTAGGCTTGAGCCTATCGAAGCCTGGCTGGTAAATTCGCCCCTGTCCTCGCGTGCTGCTTACAGGATGATCTCTGACAATGGCTGCATCGACGCTTCTGCTGTTTCTGCCTGGCGCCTGCGACTCCCCTCTAAGATAAAGATCTTCGTCTACCTTGCCTACATCGACAGGCTGAGTACCCGGGCCAACCTCTTCATGAAGCATTGTGCCCCGTCTGGACAGTGCGAGCGTTGTGGCCTGCTGGAGACGGGCCAGCACCTGTTCTTCTCCTGCTCTGTGTCGTCTGGCGTTTGGGCCTTGCTAGGCTGCCCGGTTTTGCTCGGTTCTTCGGTTTGGGATATGGCTCCCCCTTGCCCGGCGCTTGCTGGATGCTGGGACTCCGGCGTGGCGGCTATCCTTTGGCATATTTGGAAGGCCCGCAACGACCTAGTGTTCAACTCCCGCGGCTGCGTCCTCCGTCGCGCTGCTGGGGACCTCTCCTTGTGGCGGTTCCGCTTCCCCGCCCCCCTTCGTAGTCCTGTTAATGGCCTGCGTGCCTTTATGTTGATGAGATGCAATTCCACCTGATGTAACTCTCTCCCCTCCCCCTGTAAATCTTCTAAACATTTGTGCTGTGACCAGCTGGGTCTGTCTCGAGTAATATAATAAACGGTGGGGCTTTGCCCCCTCGGGATTCTCGAACAAAAAAAAATCAAAGTAGATACAAAGACCAGACACATGAAAATTACAGTTTTAAACATTTAGACGATGTTACGGTCCGATCGATGGTTTGGTGAGATAATAAACACGTAAAGCTAGGCCGCCCGCCTAAGTTTCACTTCAAGTCAGGTTAATCATCCATCCGTGGTTGTTAACCAATTTTACGCTATCTATCTCGGATTCTACCGCTCGCGCTACCGCACCGTGATTACGAAGTGATGATGTGGTTACCGTGCTAGCTAGCTCGGATGGAGATCCGGGGTACCAAGACGTCGTTGAAGAAGTTTAGCACGTGCTTGCCGACTACTTGCCGTATGTGGCCAAAAAGATGGCCGCTGATGATGCAGTGAAGATGAAAAAACGCGCACGAGTGAACAACACTAGTACAACAGGCTGCATCATCGGACGTCATGCCCGCGATAGATCGATGCGATCGGATTAGCCGTATCCGTGCAAAGACTTGTCTCGAGTTCGGTGTATGCATGGTACTGTTGGTATGATGATGGTTTTCACGAACCAGAGTCCAGAGATGTCAACTTGATCGCCCCGGCCTTGTTTCAGGTCCACTCAATATACACACGACGGCACCCCAGCTAGATTCATGCATCATCCGTTTCTTGTTTTTTACGAAACACAGTACAATCCCGACACACACCTCATGCGTTCGTTCGTCCATGTACGATGTTCGCACCGCCAGCCGCCTGATCATTGGATGTGGGGAGCCGTCTAGCTGCACCCTCAATTAAGGCAAATGGGCTCCTGTTTTTTTTCTTTTTGGGAACTGGTGTGTGCAGTATCCATGGACCAGGTGATGTTAAAACTGGCCATTTGTCCGTCCCTAAAGCGACATAATGCTAATCCGAACGAGAAATGTTTGTCTTCCATTGATTAGCTGCAAACATTTTCGCATATACCGTATGTGCCTCTCTAATGCAAACAAGGGTGAAATACCTAGTTGTTAGCATAGAACTACCATTTTTCTGCTCTAAGTTCGGAAAACTACCACTTTAGTTTTGAATCGCATAAAACTACCACATTGAAGTTGATTTTTCGCAAAAAGCACTAATCGTCCGTTGAACGCAAATTGACACCAAAACTGAAAGTGGGTCCCACTTCTCAAGACAATAAAAAATCTGAGAAAAGAAATGGTTGGGTGACGTAGACTGTGGGCCCCACTTGTCAGCCCAATAAAAAATAAATTTGATAAGAAAAAATAGGGAAGGCACGCGCAGCTCCCCGGCCGCCGCCGCGCGGAGCCTCTCGGCTCTCGCCGCCGCCGCCGTGCGCAGCTCCCCGGCCGCCGCGCCCACCGGCCGCTTCTCTGCGCTCTCGTCCACCCCGGGCTCGTTGCGCCCCCGTTCAGGCATGCGGGCATGCGGCGGGAGCAGGTTTGCCGCCTCCATGGTCGGCGAGGCGAGCAGGCACGCGCGGGCGGCGAGGCGAGCAGCGGCGAGCAGGCGGCAGCGGGCTGCAGCGACGCGCGCGGCGAGGCGAGCGTGCGTGGCGAGGCAAGCAGGCAGCAACGACGAGCAGGCGGCAACGACGAGCAGGGGCGGCGAGGCGAGCAGCCACGCGCGGGCGGCGAGACGAGCAGTCGCGCGCAGGCGGCTGCGGCAAGGCGAGCAGCGGCAGTGGGAGCGGAGAGCAGGCGTGCGCAGGCCGCGACCTTCCGCGCGCTTCCCAGACGAGGGCGTTGGCCTGCGGCGCGTAGGACGGGGGCGGGGCCTGACGAACGGCGGTGGCGACGAACGGAAAGGCGTCCGGGAGGAGGAGGAGGAGGAGGAGGAGGAGGAGGAGCGCGACCAGGAGTTGGTCGCGGAGGATAAAGGGGTGGCGGCCGGGAAGCATCGCGCGGCGCGCGGCGGCGGTGGGCGTTCGCTCACCGCTTTGGCCGAGAAGAACATCAGTCGCGGGGCCTTAAGAGTCAACGCCGCCTTCTCTCTTTTCTCGTACGTAATTTATTTTTATTGGGCTGACAAGTGGGGCCCACAGTCCATGTCACCCGACCATTTCTTTTCTCAGATTTATTTTTTTATTGTCCTGACAAGTGGGACCCACTGTCAGTTTTGGTGTCGATTCGCGTTCAACGAACGATTAGTGCTTTTTGCGAAAAACCAACTTCAATGTGGTAGTATATGCGATTCAAAACAAAAGTGGTAGTTTTCCGAACTTAGAGCAGAAAAGTGGTAGTTCTATACTAACAACTCGTGAAATACCATACATATATGCACTGGCGGACCTTGAACAAAATCTTTTGGGGGCGAAGTTACGAAATAACATGTATTTTTTTTGGAACAATAAATCATAACACAACGAGCTAGAATTTATAGTATTTTCATAGACATATATAATTAGATTAATCTTGTCCACGAAATACATTTCTAACATCAATATGTAAAAGTTCCACCAAAAGAAACCACGTACGTTAGCCACTGCATTTCTAAACCTATGTGGTTTAAGAATGCACATTTCCTTCCATCATTTAGCTTCTTCCAATTAAAAAAACCAAGAACCGTGAATACATTGATTCACCTCTCTTGTTCTTGTTCGTGTTGGACAGAAAGAAAAATAAGCAATATGCACGATCAGTTATCTCCAAGTACTGCCGGTGTTTCACGGGCTGATGATTTTCAGAATCAATCCTCTTTCTTTTGAAAAATGAATCAATTCTTTTCTCTTTAACCATCGTCTCCTCACTACAGATTAGAAAACAATATGTAAACAATTATTGTCATGACCTAGTTTGAACATTCCCCAACTTAGATAGAACATTCAGAAATGAGAATCAACAAAAGCCAAAATGAACACAAAATTACCTCAGAAAGGATAGGGAGAGAAGTTTGCAGCGAGCCTTGAGGCGTCAGCAGTGGAGGAGCTCAAACGATTCAAGATCGAAGCACCAACTTGAACCCGGCTGCAGGCTGTTGCTGCTCACCGTGCGCCGCGCCGGTGAGGCGGCGACCGGCCAGCCGAGCCGAGCGGACGGGAGAAGATCCCCACCTGTCACTCAGTCGCCGGTCTACCTCGCCCCGACCCCCCGGCCACCCCGCCGGCGCCGTGGCGCAGTTCCGCCGGCGGACGAGTCTGGGATTAGTCTGTTTGGTTTTTTTAATCGAGTTCTCTCACGCTAGTCATTGATGATTGGGCTTTTGGGCTGCACATTAGTGGGTAGTAGTAAATTTGTATATTTGCTGGGGGGGGGGGGGGGGGGTACGGCCCAGGTTGGTCCCCATGAAGGTCCGCCGTTGCATATATGTACCCCTACCCACGAAACAACATATCGTTTTTATTTTTTGGATTTCTGTCGCCCCTCACCGAAATTCGTATATTTCGTGAAATTTCAGATGTTTAAACCACAATACCAACACAAAATTCTGCCAAAACTTGGTTCAGTTCACAATATATTAATTCATATGCTAGATTTTTCGAACCTGGCCGAAATTTTAACCCAGTATACTATATTTTGTTCTCATCCAAAAATCATAAATTTTGTTTGAAATTTCGTCGAAGCTTTACCCCCTATCCTTAGAATTTTGTTTGTATTCTAATGTTGGACGTCGCTTATCTATGTTACCACTCCTTAGTGGCAAATGATGATTTCTTTTTGGACAGACGAACTCTAAAGCATAAAAAAATTAATGCAGAAATAGTAGTCTAGACATTTATTAATATAATATGATCATTTAGTACAATAGAAATAGAAACATATCAAATAGAAATAAAACATAGACGCTACGGACTTGATTGTATTGAGCCTTGGTATGGAAACCTGCTAAGTGGTAACTTCCAAATTCAGAGAAACCCTGGAATTAAAAAAGGGCAATCCTGAGCCAAATCCGTGTTTTGAGAAAACCTGGGGGTTCTCGAACTAGAATACAAAGGAAAAGGATAGGTGCAGAGACTCAATGGAAGCTGTTCTAACGAATCGAGTTAATTACGTTGTGTTGTTAGTGGAATTCCTTCTAAATTCGGAACGTACCAAACTTTAATGTCATTCAAAAACTCCGATACAATGGCAGAGCTATGTGCTATTTTTAAAAGTATTAATTTTACCCAGATTAGGACTTTTAAATATCCCACGCTCATGTAGCTCACCGTCAAGTCATTCTCTTTCACTACAGCTTCAACGAAATCTTTCATTTGTTCTAAATATGTGTCAAGTTTCTTGGTGAAATGATATGTGTGGTGTAAACAAAATCGGTACTCTTAGGGAGTGAGCCTAGCTCAACTGGTTGGGAGAGTGGATGTACAACCCCAGCACCTGAGTTCAAATCCTCACGGAAGCGAATTTAGGTTCCTATTTATTCTTGAGAACCAGGCTTTCCTGGTACTCATGTATTTATACTTGAGGACCAGGCTTTCATGGTACTCATGTATTTATACTTGAGGACCAGGCTTGGTGTCTAACCAAGATTAAAAATCCTAGGACTCATGCTTAATGGCTGTGTGCATCCCTAGTTGGTGCAGAGGACGGGGAAGTGAAATTCTCCCCCCAAAAAGTTAGGGAGTGAGCCTAGCTCAACTGGTTGGGAGAGTGGATGTACAAGCCCAGCACCTGAGTTCAAATCCTCACGGAAGCGAATTTAGGTTCCTATTTATTCTTGAGGACCAGGCTTTCCTGGTACTCATGTATTTATACTTGAGGACCAGGCTTGGTGTCTAACCAAGATTAAAAATCCTGGGACTCATGCTTAATGGCTGTGTGCATCCCTAGTTGGTGCAGAGGCCGGGGAAGTGAAATTCTCCCCCAAAAAGTTTTTATTAATTCGTTGGCCATAAATATATATAGTCATTCAGATCTAGCTTTTGGACCCCCGCGTCGTCCCCCGCGTGGGCGACTCGGGCGGACTGAACCCTAGCCGCCACAGCCCGATCTTCCCTCCTCCTCCCCTCCCGTCGCCGCCGGTGGTCACCGCCGGGCAAGCCCGTGCTGGTGACGGTGGTGGCGGGGGGATCCCCTCCCTCCCGTGGATTGGTGGCGGACGCGGGACCCCCCGTTGTACGTGGGAGCGGCTTTCGATCCCGGCTGCGACGGCACGGCGGCTGCGCCCGGCGGTGGCGTCGTGCGTGGTGTGGCTGCGGGAGTCGCCGGCAGGAGATGGTGGTGATCCCCGATGGCATCGATCTGGTGGTGGCGGTGGCTCGATCTGGGGATCCTTCGGGAACCCTAGACTGACCTCTCAGTTGCCCTTGGGTTGCTGCCTCGGGGCCATGGCGCTGGTCGTCTCGGCCTTCTGGCTGTGGCCTGGCGCGAGCCGGACCGGCGAGGACTGGCACTCTGCCTTCTCCTCTGTTGTTCTGACCGGTGGCGTGGGGGCCAGCTGGGTTTGCTTGAATAATGTCTGTGGTCCTAGGGTTCTTCTAGCGTCAAGACGAAGAGCTGCCTCAAGCTTGTCCTCTTTGATCTGGCCGGAGTGTCGGGTTCCGGAAGGCTCCGCCGGCGATCTCACATGGGCGCTTATGCCTGGAGATCGCTGGATCGGGTGGGATTCGGTCGTGCCCACGATTCTCCGTTAAGGAGGCAGCGGCACGAAGCTCTGCTCTCTGTTGCCATCATGATGAAGTCAGAGGCGGAGAATGACATGAAGGCCGAGATCGGAGGACTAGGCATGGTGATTTGAGTCTTTGCGACGATGAGGAACCTGCTTGGAGTTTCGGGATTCGTAGCAGCGGTATGAAAGTGGGGGCGACAACACAAGTGAGGTTCAAAGTCTTACCTTTCAGGGTGAAAATCCAAGGTCTGACCTTAATTGGTTGTGCCTGGCAATGACCTTGCTGAAGGTATTGTTTTGAGAGCAGGGACTATCTTCAGGGTGAAAACCCAAGGTCTGGCCTTAATTGGTTGTGCCTGGCACTGTTTCCTTCTTGGAGGCGTTGCTTTTGAAGAATAGGACATCAGGTGTTGTTTTGGTGGTGGTTGTGCTGCGGCTGCAAGGATTGAAACTCTGTAGCGGGACTTTTCTTTTTACTTCTTCTCTCTTTTTGTTTTGGTTGGCTGAGTGCATCCGTACTGCCTTTTGGGCATTGCGTAGTTGCAGAGGCCGAGTGTAATTGGTATCTTTTGATATTAATATATTCTCCTTTTCAAAAAGATAAAAAATTGTGCCACTGATATGTTTTTTCATAGAGCACTACGAATGTCTTTTCACCGCGAAATTTGGTAAGTACGTATATAGAACCCTTGTATATATATCTGACATCAATTATTTTTTTGAACTATTTTACTAATTTTTTGAACCCTTACATATGCCACCCCACTCGTCAACCTTATTATTTGTTGCGAGTATGGCTAAAAAGAGACGTCTCCGATACACGTCCTGACAGTCTCTTCCGACGTTTATCCGAATGCTCTATTGCCACACCGCCAGTGGAGATGCTCTAACATTTCGAATCAACAAACAACGCGCTCTCACTCCACCTCTCTACTAAAAAACCTGAAGCACATCCCTACGCCAACGCGGCACATCCCTACGCCAACGCGCCAGGCGGGGTAGTATATATCTTGTGCCTCGACGGTCGAGTTCAGCTCTCGAACCTTGCGAAAGAAAGCAAGCAACGCCAACCAGAGCACGCGCAGGTCCTTCGAGAACAAGCCGCACCACGACGACGCGCTCACGCACGCGTCAATGGCGATCGTGGGCGAGGAGTACTGCGACCTCAAGGAGCGCCTGCTGACGGTACGCAAGACCTCCCACTTCTCCCCCGGCGACGGCTTCGCGGCCTACGACCACCGCACCGGCGGCCTCGCCTTCCGCGCGGACACCTACGGCCGCGGCCACGGCGGCGGCGCGGCCTCCCCGGGCGAGCTCGCGCTCCTCGGCCCGGCCGGCGAGCCCCTCCTCACCGTGCGCCGCCGCCGCCCGTCCCTGCACCAGCGCTGGGAGGGCTTCCTCGGTGCCCGCGCCGACGGCCAGAAGCCCCTCTTCTCCGCTCGCAGGTCCTCCATCCTCGGCGGCGCCGGGCGCGGCGCCGTCATCGAGGTCTCCTCCGCGGCCGAGCTCCGCGTCGAGGGCTCCTTCGCGCGGCGGTGCTGCCGCGTGGTGGCGAAGGGCGAGGACGGGGAGGAGACGGTGGTGGCGGAGATCGGGAGGAAGGTGGACGCCGGGGCGCGGGTGGTGATGGGCAGGGACGTGTTCGTGCTGCGGGTGGGCCCCGGGTTCGACGCCGCCTTCGCCATGGGGATCGTCCTCGTGCTCGATCAGATCGCCGGCGACGAGGCCGACGACGGCGGCGCCGGGGAGGATGCCCTCCACCACGCCAAGATTTGGTGACCGTAGCTGCTCGTTTCTTGGTTTAGCTGTAGAGAGTTTGGTGAACTTGTTTTGTTCCCCCATTTTTCTTCTCTGTTCACGTCTCTGCTCGGCAATGTACAACGGATGCTCGATTTGTTGCTGAGGTTTGGTTCTTGTATCTAGCAATCACCAGATTAGCAGGAAAATTCTGCTAAAATCTGCAGAAATTATGCATCCGGCAGCTCATCAAATTATGCATTCCGATCCCTGTTACGTTTCATGCTGCTTTTTATTTTTTCAACAAGTTTGGACTTTGTTTGATTTCCTTTGTAAGCTTTGATCTCCACGACGCCAAGATTTGGTGACCTGGTCACTCGTTTCTTGGTTTAGCTAGCTGTAGAGAGTTTGGTGAATAACTTGTTTTGTTCCCCTTTTTCCCTTCTCTGTTCGTTTCTCTGCCCGGCAATGTTGTGTTGTACAATAGATGCTGGATTTGTTGCTCAAGTTTCATTCCCCTGTATGTTGCAATCACCAGTTTAGCAGAAAAAAGTGTGCTACAATCCGCAGAAATTGTATGGGATGAATCCGGCAGCTCGTCAAATTCTGCATTCTCTGCTCCGTTTTCTGGTGCTCTTTTTTCAACAGTTTGGACTTACTTCGATTTCCTTTGTAAGCTTCGGTAATCTACCTCAGCTGCTTTACTCAAAGGAAGCATCGCCAGAAATGTGTGGTACTTAATAGTTAAGCAAGTAGCTAGTGAAGTGAAAGCGACCGTACGCATAGTGCAAGTTGCCGATTTAAAATTTAGCATCCAGATAATGGAGATACGTACTCTCTGTGGCCGAGATCGCAAACGGCCGGAGGTCTCCAACCGGTTCCCACAAATTAAAGAGAAAGCTTGACAGCGGTTTATGCGACTATGCATGCGAGCAGCACACAGTTCCGTCACACACGTTAGGGTGCGGAAATACTAACGATATGTAAACGCATTCACAATTCTGCATTAAATCAAAGGCAGCGAAATGTGTCCGCGAGCTGCTAGTAGTCATTGTAGGCTTGTAGCGCGTGAGGAGATAAGGGCATCCCATTTCTGTCCGTTTGGGCATAAATCACGGCTCAACGCGTCGACGTAAACGGATCGATGTTCGTGTTTTTGTCTACGCGGACCCAATTCCGACAAAAATTTAAGCTAGGACTCCGAACGCGTGTGGAGTCCTAGAAATTTGTCGTTTTGTCTTGCTCTGACCCATTCACCAGCCACACAATTCTCATTGGTTGCCCTTTTCTCTCCCGTCCTCTCGCGCGAAAACCCCATGGCTTTTCTTTTCCGCGCCTTTCTACGTCACACGGTTGCATGCCCTGCTCCACCGTTCGCATCGTTTTTTAGTTCTCCCTTTTGTTTTGTTTTATATAATCAGCTCTGCGTACGTAGGCTCTGCAGATTAACAATACCAACCACCACGTTCTTCTCCTAATCCTATCACGCACGTTGCATGGGCATCATATGCTCCCCGCCCGCGGGGGAGATACGGCGATCTCCCTTTTGCGCTTAAACAACACATGATAATTTGCATGGCGAGGAGGAACTATTCCATCGCCTATTCGCCTTTGCTTTGGAGCTGCTAGCAGGTTCAGGTTGCATGCTGAATAGAAAGCCACATGAACACCTACCACTCCCTGCTAGCTAGTCTCCAGTCCACCATTAGCTCTGCTCAATGATCCTCCGTCGGTTCGGTCATAGATTCCATTGGTGGTGTGCACAGAACAAGAGATGATCGGGCGTTTGAATCTGAAACCGACCATCCGCTGGCGAGCTAGGGACAGGGTCGGCACCACGAGCACTTGCCAGTGCTGGACGTCACACGTCACGCCAACGGCGTGATCGCTCGCTCATCAGGGCTGCGTGCGTGGGCTACTACGGTTCCGGAAAGTTTCTGCATGCCAGCAATGTCAGATCGATCACGACACAATTTCGTTTCGTCCTCTCAGGAAATGTATTCCCTACCGAAGCTGACCCTATACCAGCAATTTGGTTGGTTGGCCCCTGAAATTTGGCAGGGGTTTGGATCAGTATACCGAAAATAATTGGCTCGCCCTCTGCCAGCCAGCCCAACTGCCGCTTGCCGGTTAATTTGGGTCCTCTGATCCTCCGTGAACATCTGAGGATCATGGCAGGCAACGACCCTCATATCATATCATATCATATCATAGGACGGCACATGACACATGCTTCATTTCTTCTCTACTAATTCTATTTGGAAAGAGGGCATATAGTTTTACGGCTCCGCCTTTCGTTTTTCTTGAAATTAAACGGAACAAAAGCTCAGCGAACGCCTGAAATTATAAAAAGGAGATCGAGGAGAGTTTGTTCGATCGTACGACTTTCAGTAGTACACACGGCCACCATGTGTTACCCCTGTTCGGCATGGTGGGTATGGGAGCTTGCTTTCTTGAGGGAGAACACACTGTAGCTTTCGAACGCGGATCATAGCTAGGCAACTTGGGCCCAGAGATTCTTGCAGCGGAAGGTTCCGTTCACAACATTCAGAATCAAGTGGGAAGCAGGTTTCCCATCAAGGTTGCTGCATGCGCCTCTCGAATCAAGTGGGACGCGTCTTCTTCGAATGGCTTCAAATCGCCTGGTTGCGACTCGTAACCGACCATTCACCGCCTGTCTGTAAATCTGGACATCCACAAATAGCCAGGCATATCACCGACCTAAGCATTCTATTCTTTTAGAGACATCACAGGGAGGCTCTGGATTATGCAACTCAATATGCGGACTTATTCAGATGTGCACAAGGTTCATTTCCTATTAGGTATCTTGGAATACCGATACATTATACGAGATTGACTAATGCCGAATGGAAGCATGTTGAGGAGCGCTTGCAAGCTCACTTAACCAGTTGGAGAGGAAAACTATTATCCCTAGGTGGGAGATTAGTTCTTATCAATTCAGACCTGACAAATATGGTACTGTATATGATATCCTTCTTCAAGTTGCCAAAAGGGGTCCTTAAAAAGTTGGATTATTATCGTTCGTGATTATTTTGGCAGGGTGATAGTGAGAAAAAGAAATATCGACTGGCGAGGTGGGATGTTGTTTGCCGTCCTAAGGATCAGGGTGGACTTGGTATCCACGATCTACGGATTAAAAATACTGCCCTTCTAGGGAAATGGCTTTTCAAGCTTCTCTCGGAAGAAGGGGTATGGCAAACAATGTTAAAGCGCAAATATATCGGTACCAAAACTTTGTCACAGATGGTTTGGAAACCAGGTGACTCACACTTTTGGGCTGGTCTCATGGCGGCGAAAGCGTCTTTCTTCCGCTTTGGGAAATTTGCTATCAAAGATGGATCACAGATCAGGTTTTGGGAGGATATATGGTTAGGCCATACCTCTTTAAGGGATCAATATCCTGCTTTATATAACATTGTTCGTTACAAAGAGGTTACGCTAGCTTCGGTTATGCGTTCATCGCCTCCGAATGTGACGTTCAGACGAGATCTACTTGGTACCAGGTTGGCTACGTGGAACACCCTTTTAGGGCGTTTGGATGCGAATAACCTAGAGCCCGAACCGGATGTATTTCGTTGGAGTCTACTTCAGAATGGTAAATTCTCGGTAGATTCTATGTATAAAGCTTTGATCCAATCGGATATGCCAGTTGATAGTCATACAAAACTTTGGAAGATGAAAATGCCACTAAAACAAAGATTTTCGCGTGGTATGCTCGTCAAGGAGTGATCCTAACCAAATATAACCTTGTCAAACGCAATTGGCATGGAAGTACGAAGTGTGTTTTTTGTCTACATGATGAGACTATTAAGCATCTTTTCTTCGATTGCAAGGTTGCACGTTTCATTTGGTCAACCATCCAAATTGCTTCAAATTTATATCCACCACGTTCCGTTGCAAATATATTTGGCAACTGGCTTCATGGTATTGATGATAAATTTAGAACGGTTATTCGGGTGGGAGCGATAGCCGTTTATGGTCGCTATGGCTGAGTAGAAACGACAAGGTTTTTAATGATAAAAATGTTTTCTTTATGCAGGTAATCTACCGGTGCACAGGTTTGCTCCGTTCGTGGTCCATATTACAACGCGTGGAGTATCGCGACCTTTTTATGGAGTTTTCTGCGCAACTGGAGACCACAGCGAGGGACATTTTTACACAACATGGGTGGCATAGGGATCTTCGGATTGGCGGCCCAACACCATAGGCGATTGGCATGATCTTTTAATTTGTAATCTGTCTATGTTTTAGCCCGTTGTTGGATGATGACTTGTTGACTGTGTACATCTTGTTATGCAGAGACCGGGTGTAATACTTTTTATAAGTAATATAAACCCTTTATCAAAAAAAAATCACAGCTAGCAACCATTTACAATCAGGAGGATCATCAGCTTCAAGTAGCCCCCCGCCCCCAGCTTTCTTGCCGTCGTTAATGAGCGGCAAACGACTGCCTTTTATTAACTCCATTAATACGCGTGAAACAAAGAAAAAAATTGAGCTTAAAAGGCAGTCGTTTGCCGCTCGATTAGATAGAACAGAATGTTACTTACAGCATTGTGAAACGGTACACTGTTCTTCCGATCTAGTTACAGGGCCACACGCCCACACCACTATTTTGTGAGCAGGAAATTAACATACACAACTGCTTGTGAAGGTAATTAACATCGAGCATGATTTCAGACTCTTCTCTACAGCAGCATGATTTTCTGACTTACCGTGTGGCCAAGTCACAGACCCACAATACCCTCACTCAGGACTCACTGTTGAATCCAGTAAGTACGGTCCAAATCCAATGGCACACGGGTATTGTAGCACAGAACGCTGTAATGTGCTTCCGGTAGCGTCGCAACGTAGTGTATTTTTTCTTCTTTTGTGACCTGATCGTAGACATGTCCATGTCGATAATGCAACATGCCATATAAGCTCAGAAATGAGGAGGGCAGGCCCATTTAATATCAAGGCCCATCATGTGTGGGATCAAAGCCTTTTATCTATCATCTGCAATCAAGTCACTATCATGATCTAGAACTCCAGCTAGCATGGAGGATCAACTTGAGAGGAAGCGAGGCTCAGCGTTGGTCCACATGCTACACATGTAATTAACATGTTATCAAAACAAAGTTTAGCTCCCCGTGCCAATGTTCGATTGTGTCCATAATCAAACTTCCAAAATTGGGACATGTTTTTTCTTTGCGGGTATCCAAAATTTTGGACCTTGACCAAAATTCTAGTGGTTATTTGGATGATTGACAAATTTTTAGTATGCCGATGAGACACCTTGTTTGCTCATATGTTCTTTTTAATATTGGGCAAATAATTTTAAAAAGAAACCTTGAAGAAAAGATCATGGGTTGTCACCAATGTCATGCTAGCTGGAGTTCTGGAGCGATATATGGCGAGTGTAGCCTTGCTAAAACCGAAGGATTCGATCTGCATAGCATAATTTAATACTACCTGTGCATACATAGGAAGGAGACTAGTCTTAGGCTCTTAGCAGTTGAAGTGAGAATGGGCAGAATTGTAATTCCGAAACAAATAGACTAAAATGGATAATATTAGTGTATCATTAATTATCAAAAAAATTACAACCTTCCGATAACATTCATACAAACACGTAGATCCTCACACACACATGAAGAAAATAGCACATAGATGGCAGCTGGCAAAATGCAAAGCCGATTTTATCATTTGGAGAAAGTGGAGTCTGTTATTATCCTAAAACTAGCGAGGCAAGGAAACTTTGGAAGTATATGCATACGCACATGACGTACTGTCTTTTGGAAATACTACCAACTTATATTGGTCTGGTTATATTTTGAATAATTTGTTCGGTTTGCCTAGTATACCATCCGCAAATGAGAAAGTTCATACCGGAAATGTGAAATTCCTCTGGTATCACGCGCTCCATCTGGATAGTGCACATTATAGATGGAAGGTAGTTGGTAAATCAGGAATACTACTGAGATGCGATAGAGTAAGGAAAAAATCAGGCAAGAAATCATTTCGGTGCAGCCATATACCGTGTATATTTCATTTGCTGCCGAAATAACACATCAAATCCTTCATGAACAATCTCCATGCATGAACAAATACAGAAGAGCCACGAGACGAAATTAAAGAGGATTTTTCGGTATGGATCAGAATAGGAGCGGAGTAAAAAATCAAGCACGTATACCCAGGCCATCAAAACAATAAGAGTAGTAGCAAATGCGATAGACTGCATTACAAGATTGACAGCACACCATCAATTAATTGCCAGACCATCACGAAATCTGCATGCACCTTTGCCAACGAAACAGCCAGATTTTGACGGGGATCACACCAACAATCTCTCCAAACCTACTCCTCCGGTAAGACAGACCGATGATGACCTAGCAGGCGAGGTACTCCTTGGCCCCGTCGTCCACCTGCGCCGCGCGTCCGCCGCACAGGCCGGCCCTGAACAGCAGGAACCCCGCGGCGTGGCCCGCGACGGCCGCCAGGAGCACGCCGACGTTGAACGACATGAGCGCGAGCATGAGCACGTAGGCCGCCCCGACGCGCACCGCGTGCACCGCCGCCCCGGCCGCCGCGCGCCGGCCGCGCGAGGAGCCGCCGAGCCCGCGGAAGGAGCCGAGGAACTCGAGGAGCACGGCCAGGGCGAAGATGAAGGCGAGGGCGAGCGCGTACATGCCGCCGCGCGCGCCGGGCCAACCGGGGAAGAGGATCTCCGACTTGCTGCCCCAGTAGAAGGTCATGTGCATGTAGTGCATCCGCTTGCCTCCGCCGTGCGCCGCGGCACCCGGTGGCGTGGCGGCGCCGCCCATGCCCATGCCTCCCATGTCCATCGCGAGCCGGCCGGTGGTTCGTGTGGGAGGTTTCGATGTTGCATCTGGGCGTGTCGTGGGTCGCCGTATTTATGGGGCGGCGTGTGTGCAGTACGCACGTACGACACCGGGAGCTGAAGTACAGCGGTGCACGGCGGGCGCGGAAGCGAGGGAGTGCTGGGCTGGCTAGTCGCTAACCGTATAGACCCAGCTCACTGAGAGCGATCCAAAACTCATTGAGACGCGAGTCCAGAGCGATCCAAGATATCACATCTCAATATATCCACGGAATCTAGAAGGATGGACGGACGAACGGGTTGCAACTTGCAAGTGCTAGCTAAACTTTTCTGTGCAATAGATGATCATGTTCATGACAACTTGGATCCGATAATAAAACGCTAAGGCTGCGTTTGGTACGGCGTTATTCTCAAAGAATACAGTGGTTTCTGTTGACACACGAACACGTCACGTGTACCCACGGTGCTGAGGGAGATGCTCCGCAACTCACTCTGCGGGAGGCTTTGTCGGAAGCGTGATACGCAAAACAATCCGGCGGGCGCTTTTGTAGACCCGAAACCCCGCTCGCCCAGGAGGGACCCGTCAGGGCTCGCGGCGGCTATGGGTTGCCCTAGGTCGGTCTGACCATCCCTAGAGCCTCGTGGATTCGCAGCCTCCAATATTGAAGAACGACGAAGAACGAGAAGAAAGATACAATGGGGAGGGATAAAAAGTAGATGAACACGAAAAAGTAGTAGATTTGTTTGTTCGATTGGTGTTGTTTCAATCGGCCGTCACCCCTCATATATATATAAGGAGTGGCTGGACTTCCCGTGCAAGGAAAGACTTGGATCCACGTCCAAAACCCTAAATTGGGTCCAATTCGGATGGCTGACCCGAACTTTCCAAAACAGTTCGGTCTAAAAATTGGTAGCACCTTGCGGGTTGCTTTTGAGACAATTGCCACCTCCAATTGAAATACCATAGAAGACAAAGTTGTTCGCCTCGAAAAAATGAAGAATTTTCATTTTATGCGTTTTTCCATTTGACTTCATCTGGACCCTTTAAATTAAGTCAGAAGAAATTCGATTCGTTTTCAGCCTTTCCAAATCCTGCTCGCGCGAGGACAGAGCATGTCTATGGTAGGGCGACCTACCTATGCCCAGCGCCTCTGCCTGCTCGCTCGAGGACATGTCCACAGTATTTTGGCTCCACAAATTTCATATGACCTCGGATTGAGATGATCCAAAAACCAAAGTTGTTTGTCTTGATAATACGCACAACTTTTGTTCACATTATTTTTTCCATTTGAGGTCATCATGGTAGAATCTTATTTAAGCCAAAATTGGTCATCAACACATGCCCCCTGTTTTTGGCAAAGCTTGCGTGCAAAAAAATATTTTGTCCAGGGTCATGATATAAGCACGATGTCAACACTCCATCGGCCATATGTATGCTAAGGGCGATAACCGCTATCGGCCATATATGCTCAGGCTTGTTGCCACTTTGAGTAGAGCCTCTAGAGATATTTGTCGCTGGAGAGAAATCATGGTAAATGTCAAAAACGCCTTCATGCATGAATCCTGTAGCATTTTTCACTTGGCCTTCATCTCAAAAGAACACTGTCAACTGTTCAGCGACACAACTCATTGTTGATCCAAGTACATCTCGACGCTTTCCGCCAAACATCGTGTGTCTCCTGACTTGGAACATGCAGATAAGAGAAAATAGACTTTTTCCAGCCAGCCATCTAGCTTGCACTAGATCCTTCGTCATTAGCCGAGTCAACTTGAGAAATTACCCATAACTTGTCATACGTGTACTCGAAAACTAAGTCGGCCATGAACCCACCTTGTTTGAGTTGGCACACGAGACATCGGCCATGACAACCAGATGTGTGTTTGCACTAACCCATTGGGCGAGTCAATTATCCTTCTGGATATATAGATATTTCAGAAATAAACCAAAGCATAGATGAAATCCAGACACTTACTGAGGTCAACTTTGAACAATTCGTCGAGGGATAATATATGGTAGATGACTGGCGACGAATTACCGTGAACCTCGATGTGCAACCTCTACAACGATTAGAAATTCCAGCCAGAATTGCAAAGTATATTCGGCTTGATTACTTGTACATACTCTAGTCGGCATGAGGCACTCGAATCCAGCCTGTGGATAGATATGTGAACAACACTGACTCCAAGCGCTGCTATAGTTGAACGAAATAACTGCCATGACGCTTGAATCAACGTCCAGTGTGTGGTGGCTGATATATGTGATGGCGAACTCCTTTCCTTCGGTCTCCAGAGTGGACATTGCCTTGCCCCCCGACCGAACTTGGCACCATCCTAACCGAAGTATTGAAGTGATCACATCAACTCTACCTTTCATGTCAGAGCCTTCATCACCTGGATGACTTACTTCCTCCGAGTCCTGCAAATAACCAATAACAAGAGTCAGCACTTTAAAATATGCACCAGACCCTTCATTAGTGGCCGATTTCATAATTAAGTCGGCCTCATGAGCATTGGAGCTGAGCATCGGCTTTGGTAAAGATGCACTATGATTAACACGATAGCCTGATGTTTGTGCACCCACTCATTTGATCTTCAATTTCCATATCTAGATATATAAGCATAGTAAAGCAATTCATAGTGAAACTATACCTAGGCATGTATCAAGACAAACAATAGGTGATTCGTCAAAACATGGGTAAATTTTTGAAAACTGTGGTACTACTCACAACGAATCACCACAATTCTCAATATATGTAGCTCCTATAACAAAAAAAAAACTTCTAGCACGAATAGTAAATTCATATTCGGCCTGATTATCTGTACAAGATTATATAAACAATGCTAATAAGTGGTCATTGCTTTGAAACCAGATCAACAAAATGCAATCTCCATGGCATTAGAGAGACAAGATCAGTATCAATATTATGCTCATGATCAATTTGATTGCCAACAATAGAGTTAACATTTGGCCATTCATAAATTTTAAAGACTGATAAGCCAAATATCATCAAAACATAAGTTGAAGCATAATTTTCAACAAACACGCATATACCCTGTCTCAGTCTCTAAAAGGACTAAGGACGATGTTAACAAACCACACCGGCCATGACAAGATAATTTCTTAGGGCGATAAAAAAATATCGACCATATATCTATGCCTCAAAGGCATGTGTAAACAATCCACCAAAGTATGTATAGCCGAAATAAGTAAATGAAACAATAAATCTGATTGTGAACTTCAAGAATTTCGGCTCTTAGATTGGCAATAACATTGCAACTAATGAAATGTATATTGACTTGGTAATGCCCTTCCATGATGTAAAAAAAATATGATGTATCCATGGATCAAAATGAATCCATGGAGGGTAACCAATCATACCTGGTGGTGAACTCCATGACAAAGGCATTGATGACATGGATGAAGAATACGAACGATGTGCCAACCAAAGATTTTTCTTGGGTGATATAAACCTTCGGCTTAACTGCTTGTTAGTTTCATTCTTCTCCTTCTTTATTCTTGTGGAATTTCTCATGACGGAGGTTTGCACATCATTCTTGTCCTTGCAACTCTCCTTAGGAATCCATGCCATATTCTTCTTTATTACTTCTTCTGCGCTAAGAGAATCTCCAAGAGCTTACCCATATTTGCTCTGAATACCTAAAAACTGCTTTTTTGGGTATTGGGGGCAAAAAACCAGCTCCAACAGCTTACCCAAAAGTGGTCCCCAGCAGAAAAAATTTGGGTCACTACCCAAAATTTAGCTCATAATTGGCATATTTGGCAATCCTGGGCCAAATACCCATCCGACCCAAATCGAGCGCGCAAAAGCAAACCGCTCCCGCCTGGACTTCTCCTCTCCTCCCCGCCCGACCCCACCACCGCACGGCGCCGTCGCTCCGGCCACCACAGCGCCATGGACGACCCGGCCCTCTTCCCCGCCGCCTCCGCCGCCCCTCCCGTGCCCCCTCCTGCCCCTCCCGCCGCCCCGCCCGCCGCCGCGACGGCCAAGCCGAAGGCCGCACGGTGCCTAGGGTTGGCGAAGCCGCCGTGGCCGGTCGCCGCCACCGTCGCATCTCAGGGCGCGCTGGAGAGCTCCTTCGACCCCTCTCCGACCGCCGCCCCGCTCAAGAAGAAGCCGGCGATGAAGCCGCCTCGTCGTGACCCGGCTGTCGCGGTGAGGAAGAAGGCGGCGAAGACGGCTGTGGAGGCGCCTCTCCAGCCATCTGCGACTGTGCTGGTCCCTCCGGCGTGCCCTCTCGCAGCTCAGGCGGCCCAATCGCCGCCGATTGTGGCCGCGCCGGCATTGGACACGTCCACCGCGTCCAATGTCCTCATGGTGCTCGACCAAATGCCTGCAAGGTGATTTTTAAAAAAATTCCTTTTCTTTCAATTTCTGGTCAATTGCAATTCTTTTTTATTAGAACTTATATGATTCAATTTTATTTGTGGAGACTTTGTATCACATGAATTCTTATATTGCCTATATATGGTTTATTGCATATAGCATGGATAATGAGGACTTCCTCAATTTTACTTGTGGAGATATGCCATCACAAGAATTTGCCCAAGATGGTGTTGCATCCCAGGATGGTGAAGGTTTTGTGGATGAACCTCCAAAAGATGATGAAGGTTTTGTGGATGAACCAACTCCACGAAGGGCGGTGCGAGGAGCAAATTTCACACAAAAGGAAGATGAGGCTTTGTGCCATGCATGGAGGTCGGTTGACATTGATCCCATCACCAGGAATGAACAATCAACCAACACCTATTGGGAGCGTATCCATGAGCAGTTTGAAAAACACTCCAAGTACAGAAGAAGTCAAGTTTCTCTCCAACATCGTTTTCAAACCATCAACACCGATTGTTCCAAGTGGTCGGGTTGCTTAGCTCAAGTGGATCGTCTCAACCCAAGTGGGACTAGTGCTATAGACAAGGTATGCATGTGCTCAACATTGTTTCTTATATGTCAAACATGGTTTCTTTTGTGTTAACATGGTTTCTTTTGTGCTAACTTGTTTCATTTATGTGTAGGAGAGACAATTTGCTACCCGCATGGGTAGCTACACACCCATGCGTTATACGGAGATGCAAGCCGTATGTATCCGTTTTAGCTTGTTTTCCTAGTAAAACACGGATATTTGGTGTACAAAACTGGTTTCGGAATTTTCAAAAAAAATATTTTTTGGTCGTCATTTTTGGCTTTTTTCATAGTTGACTTTTTGTTGACTTTTGGGTCAAACTTTACTAAAAAAATCACAGCGGATGGAAAAAAATTCGAAAAAAATTCAAAATACTTTTTAATAATTCTATCAACTCTACTAGTGACACCCCTCTTGTCTACTTGAGTAATCTCATTTTACTGTTGCATATACGTTTCAGTCAAACTTAGGGTGTGTAGCTACCCATGGGGGTAGCAAGTCTTTTCCGTTATGTGTAGACCAATATTGCACAAAACTTGTTCATGGGTAAAACCAAAGAAGAAAGGTGGGAAGCTCGGTAAATCCTTCACTCTACATCATTGTTGGGCTATCCTTGAGCATGATGAGAAATGGAAGAACAATGTCTCCAATGAGATTCCAAACAAGAGGAAAGCCCCATCTACCTCGGTTGGAGAAGGCAAGGTGGTTGACACCGATGATGAAGGTTCAAGTAGCCCCACTCCTCTTTCCTCGGTGAATAGAAAGAGGCCCGATGGAAGAAAGAAAGCTAAAGACAACCGGGCAAAGGGAGGTGAGAACGTGTACAAGGAGTCATTGGAGAATATGGTGGCAGTGAGAAAGGAGCTCGCCTCCGAAAGAAGGGAGTCAAGGAACAAGGAACTTGAAGAGAGGAGGCAAGCTGAGGAGAGGAAGGTGGCCGCCGAGGAGAGGAAGGCTGCGGCCGAGGAGAGGAGGGCCGTGGCCAACGAGAAGCTTGCCGACATCAAAGAGAGGAAGGTGGCAAATGAGGAAATAGCCAAGAGGCTTGAACAAGAACAAAAGATCATGTTCATGGATGCAAGTGGTTTGGATGAGAAGGGCCGAGCTTACTATGAGCTTTGCCGTGATCAAATCTTGATGGCAAGAGGGTATGTGGGAGGCAATGGTGGTGGAGGTGGTGCTGGCTATGGTGGTGGAGGTGGTGTTGGAAGTGGTGGCGCCTATGGTGGTGGAGGTGGTGTTGGAAGTGGTGGCGCCTATGGTGGAGGCAATGGTGGTGGATGTGGTGGCAATGGTGGTGGAGGTGGTGGCGGCAATGATGGTGGAGGCAATGGTTCCATATGAGAGTTCATGATGGTGTTTCTATGCATCGATAACTTTATATTCGTGGTGTTGTTCTATGCACCGATGCAATTTTATTTTGTGTTGATGATGCACTTTTGGACTTGTGAGATGCACTTTGCTACCGGTTTTATGTATAATGATGAACTTCTATGATGAACTTGAATGTTTGTGCAATTGTTTGAATTATCTTGTGTAGGATTTGTAGTTAATTTGGATTATATTGTGTTTGTATATGATATATGTTGGAGAGTAGTAGAGAGAAGAAAATGATGAAAACAATGCAACCAGTTTTTGGGTATCCAAATATGGGTAAGCTAGAAAAGCAGAATTTTGGTTGGATACCCAAACCTTCTCTCTCCTCTACCCATAATGGTTTTGGCTACCCAAAATATGGGTATGCTCTTGGAGATACTCTAAGCCTTTGCAATTTTCTATCTTGCCAACTTGATAAGTCGAGTGGGCATCGCGGCTGTAATTTTGGTTTTCGCCTTGGCAACTCTTTCTTGAACTTGGGCATTTTCAATTTTGCACATTCAGATTTGGCACTTTGATCTTCAACAATTAATTGTTTCATCTCTTTGCCTTTAATAGCCAAGGTCAATTTGACCGGCTCTTTGTTACTTGAAACTGAATCTGAAGTAGCACACTTGCAACCATCTTTTCTCACTTGGTAAACTTGCTTGATCACCTTTTTCTTCTCCCTTGAGCTCCGGACCGATTCTTTTTTATTGAAACAGTCATTGACATGTGATTGTTGATCAAATGATGGTTTTCTTGGAGCTGCACAATTTTGGTGAGTTGATCTAGAATAAGATGGATAACATGCCCATGTATCATACCTGTCCCATGATGAATATGGATATAAATTAGCATAGGGAGGTATCCGTGACATTGGTATTGGCGGACCAAAAGGAGGATAGGAATGTGATGCATTGAACTTCTCTTTTCGCCAATCCCGGTTGTTAGATTTATGCCTCGGGGGTAATCTTGATGCTTTCGCACTACTTGATCGATAAGCACTTTTTGCTTCGCTTTCCCTTTGATATTTTTCCAATAGCTCTGCGAAAATTACTCTAGGTTTCTTACCCTTGTGCTTATAGCGGCCTTTGTCTTTTTTTTTTGATTTGGCAAACAACGATCTTCAGATTCTCTTGTTGCCCCCCAGTGCTTGATGTCATCGGTGTAGCTTCAATGGAATGCCCATCTTCAATAATATCTTTAGTGTGGCCCTGGATAATTTCTTTGCTTGAAGACTCGATTCCACCATCTTCGATGTGTACCTATTCATCTATGGATGAATCGGCTTGAGGTAGATGATGTAATATAGTTTTGTCATCAAGGCCAATCAAAACAGACTAGTCATCTATATGAGTCTCACCAAAATCCAATCGTCCTTTGCCATCGGCCGACTGTACTATTTGATGAAACATGTTGCAATTCTCAATACTATGCTCGAACGAATTATGCAACTTGCAATACATTCGTCCTTGTACCGATGTCTCTACATGATGATCAAGAATCACAATATAGTTATTCTTTAGAAAAATATCAAAAATATTATCACACATGCTTAGACTGAAGGTACACTTTTCATAATCGAGCCGATCGTGTTGAGAGAACGGCTTTTGATTTAGGCAACCGAATGGTCCAGATTTGACATCACCCCATTTGGCTATGCTTTTCCTTTTGCAATTTTTCTCCGATGCTTTCGAATAAGCCGTCATACTAGCATCGGCTTTCTCAAAAGATTTTAAGCTTGGCTTTATATTTCTGAAACCAAAATAGTTAGAACACACATGTCTCACTTGAGACCAAATGTAAGCCAAGTATGAAATAAGCAAAGCTACCCATGTAGATACAAAGTTTAAATGAGACAATGGGTAAAGCTTTAGCTGTAATAATTTGTTATTATCGGTCTCTCTAAATGGTATAATATGTCGACCGATAATTTCTGTATCAATTTTAGTACTAGCAAATAAATTACCTTTCACGATTGGTCTTTCAACAATATAGTTTTGACCAAATCGGACAATAAGTAAATTATTTGCCGGATGTACCTCTTTGAAGACGTTGGGAGGGCATGATGATCGCACAACCTTAACAATATCTTGCCTCGCCTCTATATGATTCTCCAACGCCTTATCTTCTTCGTTTTCTGGATCTTGCGCCTCATTACATTGATGCTCAATGTCACCCGAACGTTGTTCGGCTATGATCTCTTGTACTTGATTTTCATCAATTTCTTTGGCATGAAACTCATAGGGCAGCATGTAAGCTCCCTTACATCCAGAAAAATCAAGCACGACTATTTTGCTAAGTTTTCCATGCTCTTGATCAATGAAGCCTATTTCTTTTGACATGATAGATTCAACACATGTACTATTTGATTGGCTGTTTCAATAACCGAAGTAACTGTACTAACCGAATCAATCATTAAATCATGATTGAATCTTTGAATTTCTGAAGCTTCATCTTCTTCTTGAATCGGTTTAGCAGAGGATTCAAATTGATTGCTGCACGAAAGAGGTAACTTGATTTCTTCAGCCGGAGTAATATTTTCTTCATGATCCTTCTTGAGATTTGCAAGAAACTCCTGCAGAAATTCCTCTTCATGCTTCTCCATGTGTTTATTCTTAATCGACTCAAATTCCTCGTTGCGCTTCCTCCTGAATTCCACAAAGACTTGGCGATGTTCCACCGATAAATCATCAAATGTAATGGTATTATCAGCATTACCCTCTGCTGGACATGATTGCCCCCCGATTTTACTAGTCTCTTTCGGCAATGAAGTGTTGCCGAGACTTTGAATTTGTGAAGGAGAAAACTTAATCTTACGCTCCTCACTCCTCTTCTTGTATACCTCATAAGCTTGTATTGTAGCAAGATCATGCGGCCTTTCCACTAGTTCCTGATGAAGAGCATAAAGCTCGTTGAAATCAGCTACAAGTTTCTCCGTCCAATCATATGATCCTGGATTGGATTGCCCCCTAGTGATTTTTATTTCTTTCGGCATCGAGGTGTTGCCGAAACTCTGCAAGTGCTTAGGGTACGTATCATATGTTCCTGCTGGATCTCCACTTATTCGGCTATAACCATTGTGAAGGTGCGGAGCCAAATTATGAATATCACCAGTTGCATATGGTGCTGAAAAATTCGTAACATGAGATATAGCACATGAAGGTTGAGAGTAATCAGCCAAATAGCAAGTATTAGCCTGGCCGATTCCTCTATCCATCGGCACACTTTGAGGTGGACTCACATATTGTGAGTTAATTGCCGATGAATATAACGATGAAACACTATGTTGCATGCCGCTGAAATTTCTAACATTGGGTTCATATTTATTAACTGAATGCATCATGTTGTTCATCGGCATATGGATTTCTGGGATTGCCGATGCATGATGATTCGAGTAAACATGCTGCAAGTTGCTAAAATTATAATGATCAGCATAGGAATTATTTTGCATCGGCTTGTACACAAAGTAAGAACTAGGGCTAGCCGATACAGTACTCATATCATAGGATTTAGCAACATCAACATAAGCGTAATTTACATCTACATAAGGAGATTGGAGATTCATGATACCGTTGTAGATTGCAATCGCTTGATGACGCTCTCTTCGTAACAAGAACGGGCTAGAGACCGTTTGCTTCGTCCCCAGCGGAGTCGCCAAAAAGTGTGTTGACACACGAACATGTCACGTGTACCCACGGCGCCGAGGGAGATGCTCCGCAACTCACTCCGTGGGAGGCTCGCCGGAAGCGCGATACGCAAGACAATCCGGCGGGCGCTTTTGTAGACCCGAAACCCTACTCGCCCGGGAGGGACCCCGTCAGGGCTCGCGGTGGCTATGGGTTGCCCTAGGTCGGCCTGACCATCCCTAGAGCCTCGTGGATTCGCAGCCTCCAATATTAAAGAACGACGAAGAACGAGAAGAAAGATATAAGGGAGAGGGATAAAAAGTAGATGAACACGAAAAAGTAGTAGATGTGTTTGTTCAATTGGTGTTGTTTCAATCGGCCGTCACCCCTCATGTATATAAGGAGCGGCTGGACTTCCCGTGCAAGGAAAGGCTTGGATCCACGCATAAAACCCTAATTTGGGTCCAATTCGGATGGCTGACCCGAACTTTCCAAAACTATTCGGTCTAAAAACTGGTAGCACCTTGCGGGTTGTTTTTTAGGCAGTTGCCTACCTCAGATCGAAATACCATAGAAGACAAAGTTGTCCGCCTCGAAAAAATGAAGAACTTTCATTTTATGCGTTTTTCCATTTGAGTTCATCTGGACCCTTTAAATTCAGTCAGAAGAAATTCGATTTGTTTTCAGCCTTTCCAAATCCTGCTCGCGCGAGGACAGAACATGTCTATGGTAGGGCGACCTACCTATGCCCAGCGCCTCTGCCTGCTCGCTCGAGGACATGTCCATAGTATTTTGGCTCGACAAGTTGCATATGACCTCAGATTGAGATGATCCTAAAACCAAAGTTGTTTGTCTCGATAATACGCACAACTTTCATTCACATTATTTTTTCCACTTGAGGTCATCTTGGTAGAATCTTTTTGTAAGCCAAAATTGGTCATCAACAGTTTCTAAAAAAACTACAGCTTAGAATACCCTGCGGGGTTTGCCTCTAACAAATTGTAGCTTAGAATACTATAATTCCGCGATAGTATGATATTTTGGAGAATTCGGCAAGGAGGTTTGATCCTCCTTTTTGAAAACTGAGAACTACTCTATTAAGAGCAACTCCAACGTGCGTCCCAAACCGCCACGTTTGTCTTATTTTTTCGCGGACTGTCCTTTTAGCCACAATTCATCCCCCAAACCTCAAGTATGGGACTCTTTTGAGGCCAAATGAACAACTACGTCCGTCCATGTTTCACTTTCGTGAAAACGGCGCTATCTCTTGCCAAGACATTGAAAGATTTAAAATATTTTGGTTTGTGAAGATGTCTTCTTGAGGTGTCAGCTTTGTATGTCTCTGAAATTCCTCCAATAGTACCACAATTCGTGGTGTTTCCTTCAACCTGCGACGTTGCGGTAGGGTTGGGCGCTGGACCTGGGCCAGGCGGGCCAAGGTCCGGCGGCTGCCTTGCTGACCCATCCTAGGGTTGCACGTGCGATGTGCGGGCGGCGCGGAGGCACTGTGTCCGCTGCTGCGCATCCATGTCTGCCTCCTGCGTGCGGTCGTCCTCCACGCTCGTGTTGTCGGAATCGCAGTCATGGTGGTCTCTATCGTTCCACGGGTGCGAGACCATGGACGCCGGGGCGGCGGCCTCGGAAGGTGGACCGCACGGCCAGCTCTCCAGCGAGCGGCGTTGCGGCGGTGATGGATCTTTCCTTGGCGATGTGGATAGCGAGGAGCGGGCGGCAAGGGATCCTGGTGTTGGTGGAACTTCGGCAACGACGACTCCCAGATCATGTCATGGAGGCTTAACTTGATGATAGCGACCGGTCCGAGACACCGGGTAGTGGTGCGAAGGTTTTTTAGGGCGAAAGCCCAGCACTTCGGCGCCAGCAACGGCGGCACCTACGGGTGTCGTGACCCTCTAGGGGGCGTTGTTCCGGTCACCTTCCCGCATTAGGGCTCCGGGTGAAAACCCTTGACCATTCTGGTCTCGACGAAGGCGGCGTGTTGCGTCGTCACCCTCTTGGGGGCGTCGTCGTGGAGCTCCAGTGTCTCTCGGTCTCACTTCGGTATCATCGGTGGGCCAGTCTGATTCGTATTTCGAGACCCTTTTGACGCTGGCGTGATGTAAGCCCCACTTAGCGAAAACCACGTTTCACAAGCGGAACCACAATTTGGAAATCATTACAAGAACAAGTACGACACAAAAGGATAAATAAACATAGTTTCAAATACTTTTATTACATCACAGGGGATCATACGTCCCGTATACAGCGGAAGCATAACACTCGTCTGAGTACAGACTACATCAAAGGCCAGAGGCCGGAAAATAAAAGAGGTGAACCCGCCCACGGTGTCTCAGGCTGCCGCCTAGGATCTCGATCTACTCGTCGTAGTCGGCATCGAACTCTACGAAGTAGCCTCCATCTGGATCGTCGAACTCTGTTGTCGCTCCTGCATCGGTGAAAAATACGGGCACCGGACACCCGATGGTATGAGTACGGGGGTACTCAGCAAGTCTTACGCACAAGGGTAAACGAAAGAACGGTGCACATGCAATTTGGTAGAAGGATGGCTGTATGGTGGACTTGCAGCAGCAGCACCTACCGACTATAGAAGACACGCTACAACTTGCGTCTAATTAGAATAAGGGAAGAGAGCGCTTGCGCTACTGGGCTAAACTACTCACCAAACAATACCCGTCCTGAGACAACTCCATCGTATCATATCCCACGAGGAAGAAGTCCGGACACTCACACGTTGTTCAAGTTTTAGCAAGTTTATTATTCGAGTATGGCTATTTACTAGTCAGATTAGCTATTTAAGATATACGGTGATGTCTATGATCTTTTTAGCCAGCACATTACCCAAGTCGTCCATAACCGCGGACTCGGCTTTTCGAAAATATTTAACCCTGCAGGGGTGCCCAAATGTAACCATACACGTTCGATCAACCACACGCCACAAAGGCAAAAGGTATCTCAACACGACCTTCCCCTTCACTACTACATTGAATAGAGAGCCACCTATCTGAGACTGATCCACGTGGGGAGCCCGGCCGAAACTCCTTTGCGGGCCCAAACGTTGCGTGAACGGCTTCGGGAGGATAACACTCATACGATTGCTCCTCCTTCCACATGCGATTAACGCCCATCCCGCAAACCTATATGCGCCCCCCATAGTTGTAACCTCTCATCTTCATCATGCATTGTGCGTATGCTCCAAATGGTAAACACCCGAACTACTTTGTGGCTCCCTAACCAATATAGCAGATCCGGTACTGAGTTGCGGGGGGTTCCATAAGTCTTCCCACGTGTGGGTAGGGCGCTCATTCTTGGATAAGCGGAAAAGAACGGTTTTTCCTAGGCGACACTAGCAGAACAAATCACCATAACTGGCCTTCCGCCGGTGCCTTATCATTAATATAATAACAGTGATTCCCACATAGCAAGTCTTCAATTATTAAGATATACCAGCTAAACATGTGATAGACCACAATCAACTCCTAAGCATGCTAGTAGAAGTAACTGGATAACAAGCATAGGATATAGGCAGGCATATCAGGAATAATTGGACTTCTATCAGGTTATGCAATTCTAATAGGAATCGTAAGACACAACAGAACGGAAGTCCTAAAGCATGCAAGACAGGATTAGGCATCACATGAGAAAGTTGGGGAGGGGCTGCTTGCCTGTTGGCTCAGTAGCCTGGTACTGGGCTAGATCCTCGGAGGTGTCGGGGTACTCAGCAACGTCGTCGTCTACGGTAACCCCAAAACATAACAAAGGCATAATCAATACAAATGCATTCAATCAAGCATGATGACATGACAAATTTAATTATGCAGCAATTTAAGTGCTAGACATTTTATTAGGCAAAATAAATTAGGGTTTAGCAATTTAATTTATCAAATATGGTAATTAGGGCATTTAATTAATTCAATTAATTGAATTTCTAATTTACCCGAAAGTTAAATTATTTATTTTATGCATGCAAAATTAGATTTGAACAGATTGCATTTTTAGCTTTAATTTGATATAAAATTCATAATTTTTGGAATTGTAAAACAAAAGTTATGCATTTTACAAGATTAATTAATTAGCAAAAGTTTTATTTATTTTAGCCTTTTAAATTTATTCCAAAAATCCAACAAAATTATATTTGGACAGATAACATTTTTCTGATTCCAAAACATATTTTTATTGCAATTTTGACAATTGATACATGTGGTATTTATTTATTGCAAAAACAGGACAGAAACTTTAAGTAAGGGCTTAATTGCTCAAAGATTCGAAAACTGGGTTTTTCTGGAAAAGTTCCAGATCTGGATCTGAGATCTAGATCTGGGTCTTTTGTCACCGGGTGGAAAACTACACACTGAGGATGACAGGTGGGACCAGGGGGTCCACTTGTCAGGCCGGAAGAAATAAAAGAAAAAGAGGGTGGCTTATTCGGCCGAACTGGGAATCGAACTCGGGACCGATCTGGCGAGCAAGGGATCGATGACCAGCTGCGCTGCTATTCGTTTCTTGACAGAAAGGGGCTTCGGATGCCTAAGTAGTGGATCTGTGCTGCTAACTGAAACTGAAAAACGACACTGAACCAAAGATTCAGACAACGGTGACAGACGGGGCTCGACGGCGACGGACAGAGCGGCGAGGACGCGGCCGTCGACGTCCAAGGACGAGCGGCGCATCCCCTACGTGCGCGTGCGCGTGCGGTGCAGAAGTGGTGCGTGCGTGCAAGGGTGTGGTGCGGGGCAGCAACGAGCTCGAGTTCGTGCTCGCGTGCTCGACATGGCGGAACCGGCGACAGGGGACCGACGACACGCGAAGGCGACCGTCCAGAGCAAGGGGAGAGCGGAGAAAGGCCGGATCGGCGGCGGTGGCTCACCCAGAGGCGTTGGAGAAGCAGATCGGCGACGAGGAAGTAGGACGACGGCGCGCTGCTCCGGGTAGACGAGTGGCCGAGAGGTAGAGGACGTAGGGGAAGAAGACGATGCCGGCCTTGGTGTAGACGTTCAGCTCCAGCGTGTCCAGCTCCTGCTCCAGCTCGCGGTCGTCGACGACGTGCTCCAGCTCCGCTACCCCATGGCGACGGCGATCTCCTCCGGCTAGAGATGGTGGAGTGGCTCGGGTGAGGGAGGAGAATCGGAGGGAAAAAGGGGAGAGAGTCGGATGGTGGCGGCGGCGCGAGGGAGGAAAGTGGGGCGGCTAGGGTTAGGTGGGAGAGGCACCTAGGCTGCTGGCTTTATAGAGGAAAAGCAGGGGCGAGGTGGCATGGGAGGCGCGGACGCGGGCGACGGCAGGCGCGCGAGGGTGGCGTGCTCTCGTACGGAGAAGAAGCCAAGGATGATGCTGGGCTGGTGGGCTGCTCCGGCTGGGCCAAGAAGGAGAGGAAGAGAGGGAAGGAGAGGGAGGAGAGCTGGGCTTCGGTCCAGCTCCTGGTTGTTTTTTTTTGTTTGGCTATTTTCCATTTGTTTTTAACAGAAAAAGAGATGAGGAGAAAAAGGAATTAAACCAAAGTAAAAATTTAGGGTTTGATTTTTTTTTCAACATAAAATGTTGGTTAAATTGCAAAACCAAGACAACATTTTAATTGCTTTGTCCAAAAATAGTTTTTTTTGGTGGTTAACTTATTTGTTTTTGCAATTTAGAAATTAGGTTTTGCATGTCATAACATATGAAAGCAACTCATTTTTATTTGTTTTCTTTTATTTTTGCAAAACCACAAATGCAACCACTAAGATGATGTTATGATGATGCAATAATTGAAAACAAACATGGAAGTTAGAGGGGATTACTTTTGGGATGTCACAATTCGCCCCCCCTCGAAGGAATCGCGCCCCGAGATTCCTAAGGAGTGAAAAGGTCGGGATACTCGGATCGAAGGTGATCTTCGCGTTCCCATGTTGCCTCTTTGTCGGAGTGGTGAGACCATTGCACCTTGAGAAACTTGACGGACTTGTTGCGGGTGCGACGTTCAGCCTCGTCAAGGATACAAACAGGATGCTCATGATAGGTGAGGTCTTCTTGAAGATCGATCGTCTCGTGATCAACTGCACGGCCTGGATCTTTGAAGCACTTCTTGAGTTGGGACACGTGGAAGACATCGTGTACCTTGGAGAGCTTTTCCGGAAGTTCCAACCGGTAGGCCAATTCTCCACGTCTGGAAAGAACTGGAAAAGGACCAATGTATCTCGGGGCCAACTTGCCTTTGATACCAAAGCGGTGAGTGCCTCTCAAGGGAGTGACATGAAGGTAAGCGAGATCACCAGGAGCATAGACCATATCTCTGTGCTTGCTGTCATAGTAGCTTTTCTGCCGTGTCTGAGCAATTTTCAAGTTCTCTCGAATGATTCGAACTTTTTCTTCTGCCTCTTGTATGATGTCAGGGCCAAAGAGTTGACGTTCTCCAGTTTCAGACCAGTTGAGAGGAGTGCGGCACTTGCGGCCATAGAGAACTTCAAAGGGGGCCATGCCCAAACTTGCTTGGTAGCTGTTGTTGTAGGAGAACTCAGCATACGGGAGGCAATCTTCCCATTTCATGCCGAAGGAGATAACACAGGCTCTGAGCATATCCTCAAGGATTTGATTGACTCTTTCCACTTGACCACTAGTCTGAGGGTGATAAGCTGTGCTGAACAGGAGTTTTGTGCCCATTGCTTCCTGAAAGCTTTTCCAGAACCTTGAGGTGAAAAGACTGCCACGATCAGAACTGATTTCCAACGGAACACCGTGAAGAGGAACGATTTTTGTGGCGTAAAGCTCTGCCAACTGGACTGCTGAGATCGATTCCTTGACCGGAAAGAAGTGAGCGACCTTGGAGAGACGGTCGATGACAACGAAGATTGCATCATTGCCTTTCTTGGACTTAGGAAAACCTGTGATGAAGTCCATTTCAATTTTGTCCCATTTCCACTCAGGAATTTTCAACGGTTGCAACAATCCTGGTGGTCTTTGGTGTTCTGCCTTGACTCTGCGACAGACATCACATTCTGAGACATAGCGAGCAATTTGACGCTTCATTCTGGTCCACCAATAGACTTGCCTGAGATCTTGATACATTTTGGTGCTTCCCGGATGGATAGAGAGAGGAGTGTCATGAGCTTCTTTGAGGATTAGCTCTCTTAAGGTTTCGAGTTTGGGAACCACAATGCGTCCTTCAAACCGCACTGTTCCATTGTTATCAAGAGAGAAGCACTTATACTTTGCCGTGCCAAGGAGAACATTCTCCTTTATTTTCTTGACAGAAGGATCACGGAGCTGAGCTTCTCGGATTTTATCCTCGAGAGTGGGAGTGACTGAGAGACTTGCAAGGTAACCTTGAGGAACAATTTCCAGGTTAAGCTTGCGGAATTCCTCATGGAGTTCAGGTTGGCTCTCCTTGATCATGAGGTTGTTGCAATAAGATTTGCGACTGAGGGCATCGGCCATGACATTAGCCTTGCCTGGGGTGTAGTTGAGGGTGAGGTCGAAGTCTTTGATGGTCTCGATCCATCTCCTTTGCCTGAGATTCAGATCTGGCTGAGTGAAGAGGTACTTGAGGCTTTGGTGGTCGGTGTAGATTTCACAAGTGTTGCCCATGAGATAGTGCCGCCATGTTTTGAGTGCATGCACGACGGCAGCAAGTTCAAGATCGTGAGTAGGATAGTTGAGCTCGTGAGGGCGCAACTGGCGAGAAGTGTAAGCGACGACTTGACGGTTTTGCATGAGGACTCCGCCTAGTCCTTGGAGAGAGGCATCACAGAAGACTTGGAAGGGCTTGGAGGTATCAGGTGCTACTAGGACAGGAGTAGTGGTGAGCTTTTTCTTTATGAGCTGGAAGCTTTCTTCGCATGCGGGACTCCAGATGAATTTCTTGTCTTTCTTGAGGAGTTCGGTGAGAGGCTTTGTGATTTTGGAGAAGTTTTCGATATAGCGGCGACAGTAGCTGGCCATACCTAGGAGGCTTCTGAGTTGTTTGACTGTTTTGGGAGTAGGCCAGTCGAGGATTGCTTGGACTCTTTCTGGGTTAACGGCGGTGCCTTCTCCAGAGATGACATGCCCAAGATAGGTGACTTCAGGAAGCCAGAACTCGCACTTGGAGAACTTGGCATAGAGGCGTTGTTCTCGGAGTTTTGTGAGGACAAGGCGAAGATGTTCCGCATGCTCTTCATCGGACTTGGAGTAGATGAGGATATCGTCGAGATAGACCACCACGAACTTGTCGAGGTACTCCATGAAGACAGAGTTCATGAGACGAGAGAAGGTTGCTGGAGCATTTGTGAGACCGAAGGACATCACGGTGTACTCGTAGAGACCGTAGCGAGTGGTGAAGGCTGTTTTAGGGATATCTTCTTTCCTGATTTTTATTTGGTGATAGCCCATTCTTAGGTCCATTTTAGAGAAGACCTTTGCACCAGCAAGTTGATCGAAGAGATCATTTATTCGGGGAAGAGGATATTTGTTCTTGATTGTGCGGAGGTTGACAGGACGATAGTCGACGACAAGACGACTTGTTTTGTCCTTCTTCTTCACCAAGATAGTGGGGCATCCCCACGGAGACGAACTTGGTTGGATATAGACTTTGCTTTCCAGCTCCTCAAGCTGTTTCTTAAGCTCAACCAGTTCGGGAGGACCCATTTTGTAAGGCCTTTTGGAGATAGGAGCGGTGCCTGGTTCAAGTTCGATGACGAATTCAACAGCTCTGTCGGGTGGCATACCCGGGAGCTCCTCCGGAAAAACATCAGGAAAGTCACAAACGACTGGAACATTTTGGATTGCTTGGAGAGGATCGACGTTTAGAGCAAAGAGCTGGACAGAAGGTGGAGAGTTTGGAGAATAGACTATCTGGCCAGAGGGGTGAGAAAGAGTGACCGTCTTTGTGGCACAGTCGATCTGGGCTTTATTGGCCTTCAACCAATTCATGCCAAGAATGACGTCGATGTCCGAATCGCCGAGAACTATGAGGGAAGCGAGGAATATGTGACCTTCGATGAGAATTTCGTTGCCATGACTTATTTTGGAAGATTGCATTAGAGCTCCGGGAGAGTGGACATTTAGAGTGGTAGGTAAAGGATCTAAGGATAGCTCATGTTTTTCCGTAAACCTTTTTGACACGAAAGAATGGGAAGCACCAGTATCGAAAAGAACTTTTGCATCAACTGAGTTTACTGAGAGTGTACCGAGGACAACTTCTGGAGCTTCCTGAGCTGCATCTGCGTTGAGGTGGTTGACCCTGGCTGCACGTCCCTGAGGCCTAGAGTTGGTGTTGTGAGGCCTCTGCGGGGCAAGAGCACGCACCATCGCCTGAGTCGGAGCAGGGCGAGGCTGCGGTGGTGGAGGAAGCAGGTTCTGCGGGCACTGAGGTGAGATGTGGCCCTCCTGGCCACACTTGTAGCAGGTCGGAGGAGGACGAGAACCCGTCGGCCTTGACGGTGCCGCGATGGTCCTGGGAGCAGGGGTGGGCGGGCGTGGAGCAGACCCTGGAGTACCCGGAACGTAGGTGCCACGTGCGAGGGCACTGTTGGGCACCCACACTCTGCGCTTCTGAGGTGGTCCGACGTTCTTGCCTGAGGAAGAGCCACCATCACGAGCGTGCTTGCGAGACTCCTCAAACACAGCACGTCCGTGCTCGGCCTTGAGCGCGGTGTCAACAAGCTCCTCGAAGTTCTGCGTCTTGATGAGGTTGAGCGCGTACTTCAGTGCCGGGTTGAAGCCCTTGCGGAAGCGAGCTTGCTTCTTGGCATCAGTGGACACCTCGTCTCCAGCGTAGCGGGAAAGGTTGTTGAAGACCCGACTGTAGCTGAGGACGTCCATGTGGCCCTGCGTGAGCGAGCAAAACTCCTCGCGCTTGCGCTCCATGAGTCCGTCGGGGACGTGGTGACGTAGGAAGCTGGCCTTGAACTCCGGCCAGGTGGTAGTAGTGCCGGGAGCTCTCATCGCCTGGCGGTTCTCCCACCACGAGGCCGACTCGCCGCGTAGAAGGAAAGTGGCGAAGGGCACGTAGTCGTCAGGAGCCACCCGTGCCGTGAGAAGAGTCCTCTCCATCTCGCGAAGCCAGTCGTCCGCGTCGAGAGGCTCGATCGGAGAGGCGAAGATCCTGGGGTTGAGGTTGAGGAAGTCCTTGAGTGAGACGCGGCCGTTGCCCTCGTTGCGGTTGTTGTTGTTTTGCATCATCTGGTTTGCCTGCGTCTGCGCCAACTGCGCCACCACTTGCGTCAGCTGTGTCAACATCTCCGAGAAAGGCGGCGGAGGGGGCGGAGGTGGGTTGCTGTTACCCCTCGTCATCCTGAGGATAACGACAACATTTGTAAGCACCAGATAAAGATGACAGATTTTCAGAAGATTAGATAGCAACAGATAAACATGGATAGACATTAGATGCACCGTAAAAGATTCAACACCGGAGTAAGGAAAAGATGAAGTGACCGAAGCAACATTTCTTGACCAATTCACGACTGCAACCTGAAGGTACTAAGGAAAACCCCGAACACGTGAAACCCTAATTTTGAAAAATTAGGAAAGAAGAGAGAAATCTCGTTTCACTTCCTTACCAGAAAAGAGGGAGGGTGGGTGGGGAAAGAAATAAAGAGAACAGAGTTCCTACTCTCGCGTTTAATTTTTCCTGAATAGCTACTAAAATAATTTCTAGACTCAACTGCGACCTGTAGAAAAAGGCTCCTAAAGGCGGTCCATGCTCTGATACCAATTTGTAAGCCCCACTTAGCGAAAACCACGTTTCACAAGCGGAACCACAATTTGGAAATCATTACAAGAACAAGTACGACACAAAAGGATAAATAAACATAGTTTCAAATACTTTTATTACATCACAGGGGATCATACGTCCCGAATACAGCGGAAGCATAACACTCGTCTGAGTACAGACTACATCAAAGGCCAGAGGCCGGAAAATAAAAGAGGTGAACCCGCCCACGGTGTCTCAGGCTGCCGCCTAGGATCTCGATCTACTCGTCGTAGTCAGCGTCGAACTCTACGAAGTAGCCTCCATCTGGATCGTCGAACTCTGTTGTCGCTCCTGCATCGGTGAAAAATACGGGCACCGGACACCCGATGGTATGAGTACGGGGGTACTCAGCAAGTCTTACGCACAAGGGTAAACGAAAGAACGGTGCACATGCAATTTGGTAGAAGGATGGCTGTATGATGGACTTGCAGCAGCAGCACCTAACATCTACAGAAGACACGCTACAACTTGCGTCTAATTAGAATAAGGGAAGAGAGCGCTTGCGCTACTGGGCTAAACTACTCACCAAACAATACCCGTCCTGAGACAACTCCATCGTATCATATCCCACGAGGAAGAAGTCCGGACACTCACACGTTGTTCAAGTTTTAGCAAGTTTATTATTCGAGTATGGCTATTTACTAGTCAAATTAGCTATTTAAGATATACGGTGATGTCTATGATCTTTTTAGCCAGCACATTACCCAAGTCGTCCATAACCGCGGACTCGGCTTTTCGAAAAGATTTAACCCTGCAGGGGTGCCCAAATGTAACCATACACGTTCGATCAACCACACGCCACAAAGGCAAAAGGTATCTCAACACGACCTTCCCCTTCACTACTACATTGAATAGAGAGCCACCTATCTGAGACTGATCCACGTGGGGAGCCCGGCCGAAACTCCTTTGCGGGCCCAAACGTTGCGTGAACGGCTTCGGGAGGATAACACTCATACGATTGCTCCTCCTTCCACATGCGATTAACGCCCATCCCGCAAACCTATATGCGCCCCCCATAGTTGTAACCTCTCATCTTCAACATGCATCATGCGTATGCTCCAAATGGTAAACACCCGAACTACTTTGTGGCTCCCTAACCAATATAGCAGATCCGGTACTGAGTTGCGGGGGGTTCCATAAGTCTTCCCACGTGTGGGTAGGGCACTCATTCTTGGATAAGCGGAAAAGAACGGTTTTTCCTAGGCGACACTAGCAGAACAAATCACCATAACTGGCCTTCCGCCGGTGCCTTATCATTAATATAATAACAGTGATTCCCACATAGCAAGTCTTCAATTATTAAGATATACCAGCTAAACATGTGATAGACCACAATCAACTCCTAAGCATGCTAGTAGAAGTAACTGGATAACAAGCATAGGATATAGGCAGGCATATCAGGAATAATTGGACTTCTATCAGGTTATGCAATTCTAATAGGAATCGTAAGACACAACAGAACGGAAGTCCTAAAGCATGCAAGACAGGATTAGGCATCACATGAGAAAGTTGGGGAGGGGCTGCTTGCCTGTTGGCTCAGTAGCCTGGTACTGGGCTAGATCCTCGGAGGTGTCGGGGTACTCAGCAACGTCGTCGTCTACGGTAACCCCAAAACATAACAAAGGCATAATCAATACAAATGCATTCAATCAAGCATGATGACATGACAAATTTAATTATGCAGCAATTTAAGTACTAGACATTTTATTAGGCAAATAAATTAGGGTTTAGCAATTTAATTTATCAAAGATGGTAATTAGGGCATTTAATTAATTCAATTAATGGAATTTCTAATTTACCCGAAAGTTAAATTATTTATTTTATGCATGCAAAATTAGATTTGAACAGATTGCATTTTTAGCTTTAATTTGATATAAAATTCATAATTTTTGGAATTGTAAAACAAAAGTTATGCATTTTACAAGATTAATTAATTAGCAAAAGTTTTATTTATTTTAGCCTTTTAAATTTATTCCAAAAATCCAACAAAAATTATATTTGGACAGATAACATTTTTCTGATTCCAAAACATATTTTTGTTGCAATTTTGACAATTGATACATGTGGTATTTATTTATTGCAAAAACAGGACAGAAACTTTAAGTAAGGGCTTAATTGCTCAAAGATTCGAAAACTGGGTTTTTCTGGAAAAGTTCCAGATCTGGATCTGAGATCTAGATCTGGGTCTTTTGTCACTGGGTGGAAAACTACACACTGAGGATGACAGGTGGGACCAGGGGGTCCACTTGTCAGGCCGGAAGAAATAAAAGAAAAGGAGGGGTGGCTTATTCGGCCGAACTAGGAATCGAACTCGGGACCGATCTGGCGAGCAAGGGATCGATGACCAGCTGCGCTGCTATTCGTTTCTTGACAGAAAGGGGCTTCGGATGCAGGGTGTGGTGCGGGGGCAGCAACGAGCTCGAGTTCGTGCTCGCGTGCTCGACATGGCGGAACCGGCGACAGGGGACCGACGACGCGCGAAGGCGACCGTCTAGAGCAAGGGGAGAGCGAAGAAAGGCCGGATCGGCGGCGGTGGCTCACCCAGAGGCGTTGGAGAAGCAGATCGGCGACGAGGAAGTAGGACGACGGCGCGCTGCTCCGGGTAGACGAGTGGCCGAGAGGTAGAGGACGTAGGGGAAGAAGACGATGCCGGCCTTGGTGTAGACGTTCAGCTCCAGCGTGTCCAGCTCCTGCTCCAGCTCGCGGTCGTCGACGACGTGCTCCAGCTCCGCTACCCCATGGCGACGGCGATCTCCTCCGGCTAGAGATGGTGGAGTGGCTCGGGTGAGGGAGGAGAATCGGAGGGAAAAAGGGGAGAGAGTCGGATGGTGGCGGCGGCGCGAGGGAGGAAAGTGGGGCGGCTAGGGTTAGGTGGGAGAGGCACCTAGGCTGCTGGCTTTATAGAGGAAAAGCAGGGGCGAGGTGGCATGGGAGGCGCGGACGCGGGCGACGGCAGGCGCGCGAGGGTGGCGTGCTCTCGTACGGAGAAGAAGCCAAGGATGATGCTGGGCTGGTGGGCTGCTCCGGCTGGGCCAAGAAGGAGAGGAAGAGAGGGAAGGAGAGGGAGGAGAGCTGGGCTTCGGTCCAGCTCCTGGTTGTTTTTTTTTGTTTGGCTATTTTCCATTTGTTTTTAACAGAAAAAGAGATGAGGAGAAAAAGGAATTAAACCAAAGTAAAAAATTTAGGGTTTGATTTTTTTCCCAACATAAAATGTTGGTTAAATTGCAAAACCAAGACAACATTTTAATTGCTTTGTCCAAAAATAGTTTTTTTGGTGGTTAACTTATTTGTTTTTGCAATTTAGAAATTAGGTTTTGCATGTCATAACATATGAAAGCAACTCATTTTTATTTGTTTTCTTTTATTTTTGCAAAACCACAGATGCAACCACTAAGATGATGTTATGATGATGCAATAATTGAAAACAAACATGGAAGTTAGAGGGGATTACTTTTGGGATGTCACACGTGAGTGATACGTCTCCGACATATCTATAATTATTGATGTTCCATGCTTGATTATATATCAGTACCACATGTTTTTATAATGTTTTTATATCATTTTGGCATGATTTATGGAACTAACCTATTAACAAGATGCCCAGTGCCAGTTCATGTTTTCTGCTGTTGTAATACCCCGCAGTTATAGGTTTCGAATGGGTAGAAATAGGAAGTTTGCACCTTTGCATTCATGCATGCTTGAAAAGTCTGAATAATTTTCGCGCTTTTATGCAAAAAGGACTAGTAGTCGAGATAACTCGATCTAACATTAGTCGCCTATTTTGAAACCCTAGTTTTAAAAGATAGGTTGGGTTATCAACTTTAATGAAAGTTTATTTAGGTAACTTCAAATTTGAATACAAATGTATCAACACTTGTAAATCTTATCTCTATTCTCTCTCTCAAATCCTTGAATTCATGTTTATCATCAACACATACATTTTGTCTTAATATTCTAAGAATTCATAATCTTGTAATTCCACATTTCATTCTCCACAAAAATTTCAATAATCATCATTACATTTCCCAAACAACTCTTCTTACAAATTGCAATAATATCCAGCATCCAATACATTTTACAATTAAATTTTTATACACAATTTTGATATCAATAAATTACAATATGCACTTCTGAGATAAAATAAATTACAAGTGGAATTGCCCCACAAATCTGTTACAAATAATGTTATCAGGTCCTTTTACAAATTTTCTACTGAAAGGTAAAAATAAAAGAAAAACCTATAAATTAAATCCTTTAGATAATCTTCTGAAATTCTTCAACCTGAAAAAGCAAACAACTCACAAAGAAAAGAGTTGCTAAGGTTAGAAATTTTAGCCTAGTACATTGGTACTGGCTATTGATATAATACTTGGCAGAGTGTCAAATTCCATGAACTGGAATTGACATTGGAGTTCACAGACAAAAATCAAATCAAATATCCAACATTAGGCAACTTGATCATGCTCAGCATGTATTAAGCATGTAAAAGGGGCAAAGGCAGAACCAGCTTCACAACTTAGGCAACCTGAGGGACTAGCTGGTTATCACATGAATACATGATCATCTTCAAAATTTGTCCAAAGGCAACCAGGAAACAGAACAAACCATCTCTGCCAAATATAAATATTAAATCCATCTTCTTAATTGTGGTGTCACATTTACCATTAATTTGATAAATGGACCCTATTCCTTAAAGCCCACAGGTAAAAACTGTCATAACCCAGTTACAATTCTAGCCCATCAGAAAAGCCACCCAAATCCATCAAGTATATATCAATTCTTTGGCAGCAGAGGGATGCCAAACAGTTCATAACCATAGTGCATAGCAGTAGTCGACAGGAGCTTGATAAGACCAAGTGAGGTGGAGGGATAACTCCCTGTGCAAGGATCCTAGCTGAGAGTAATCCACAAGTGGATTTGAAACCATTCCACAACTCAAATGGATGGACTTGAAACAGTTCATAACCAGATTGAACAACAACAGCCGGCAGAGCAAGGATAGGATCAAGGAGGAGGAAGGAGTGAGCCAAAAAGGGAGTAAACAATACCTTGGCACAGAAATTCAACCACCAGAGGATAAGAACCTCCATAGTTTAACAGAAGAGTAGCAACTCGAGGTGGAGGAGGGCCACTGCAAGCAGCTTACACATTACATGCAGTTATCCTGGTGTCACCACCAGAATCATCTAAAAACCCTATAAATAGGGCAGCCAGCCGAATCCACAAAGCATCACACAGCCAAGCACATCACACACATTTCTGAAAATGTTCATCATCAAGAACATTAGCCACATCAAATCTTGCAGCTAGAACTATACACCTTAGGAATTTGAAGCAGCTAGGAGGAGCAGGCTATCCACAAGACGCAGGTTGTCAGTTTAGCCAGAAGACCAAGCTACTCAGTAGCAGCAAGTTGATCTTTTGAGTGTTAGGCAGAGAAGAAAAGAATTAGCTAACTCTGATAATGACAGAGCCAAGCTAAGCATGTTTGCATGCATGGAAGGGGAAGTGAGGAATATCTGTTCTTATCAGAACCATGTTGAACATGGATTATGCTAAGGATAGATAAGAGGGAAGTGCAGCACCTGTTCTTTATAAAATACATAAGCCAGTAGCCTAGAATATCTGTCACTAGAAGAAGCACAGGAAAGCATAAGAAAAGATTTTCCAAAAGCTAATTAGTTTAGCCAGCTTCTGTGTAACTCCAGTGGAGGCATCACAGCATGCATAGCTAATTTTCTTCAGCCACAGAGATATTTCCACACTATTTTACAGCACAGAGCACAAGCCACAGCAGCAATTAAGCCAAAGCCCAATTCTTTCTTCTCCAATCATTTTTGCCAGAGCAAATCATCAAAATTAATTCCAATCTTCACCCCTCACACCTCAGATAAATATACAAGCATCATGGCATCACATATTTTCAACCAAGCAGAACAAAATAAGGCACCAGTACAATTTTGCTAAGTACCAGTGAGAAAATCTTGAGCAGCATAGAAGTTAAGCTAGATCAGAAAGGAGTCTAGAAGGAGGAGTTAGCAGAGAGGAGGAAGAAGAACCTTACCGTGCGCCCATGGCCGTAACGGCATGACGACGGGGCAGTGCCCGTGTGGTCATGACGGAGGACCAAGGGAGGAAGTCGCACCACAGCAACACCACTCCAGCGCCACCGTAGCACGGAGGCGAGCTCCACACCGGCGGCGGAGCAGAGCAAGGAGTCGGGAGCACGATTAATCGCGCTGCAACCGAGACCTCAACCGGGGGACGAGCCAGCACGCACGCGTCGGTGGAGAAGAAGGAGAGCAGCTAGGCAGAACCAGAGAGCAGAGCCGAACCCCTAATCATGGCGAGGTAGCTCAGAGAGGAGAAGCACGGCGGAGCGGCGCCATCACCGAAACCCTAACCCTAGGGATGGGTTGCGCACGAACACACCAGAAGAGGAAAAGTAGATCGACGGGGAGGAGAAGAGAGAGCGTCGAAAGGGCTTTCTTTTGCGCCCTAGCACGACGACGGAGACGGCCGGAGCACGCCGGAATCAGTCGGCGACGGCGAAGGCGAAAAGGGGATCGTGTCGACCACGGGAGCGAGAGAGGGAGAGAGAGAGAAGAGGGGAAGGAGAGAGTGGGTCAGACTGAATTGGTTCGACCGAACCGGTGAGGGTTGACCTGGTTCAACCCAGTAAACCAGGGACCCAGTAGTAATTTCTAAAAATTGCTGAATTCAAATCAAACCCTAGTTATAATTCAAATTTTAAATCCAAAATTAGAATCCTAAAAATCAAATAAAAATATGTTATTAACTCAAAATTTTGCAAGGATTTCAAAAATGATTTTTATTTGATTTATTGAAAAATATTTCTTGAGTGAAAAATTCAAAGATCCTTAAGTGGAAATGATTTGAATTATTTTCCAAATATTCAAAGATCCTTAAGTGGAAATGATTTGAATTATTTTCCAAAATATTCAAAGATCCTTAAGTGGACATGATTTGAATTGTTTTTAATATTCAAGGATCCTTCAGTGGAAATGAATTGAATTATTTTCTTAAAGTAAAATAAATTACCATTCTGTGAATGACTGTCCAGTAACTCATCCTAGGTAAAACACACAAAAAGGGAAAAATCATCTTAAAATATGAAGGGGGGAAATTTTCCAAAACCTTTAAAAATCATTTCATCTATGCATAATAGCATAAATTGGATTTTCAAACATTGTCTTATAAAGACAATGATGTTGATTTTCAGAACACGAGGTTCACGAATCGCCGGAAGCTTTAGACTGCACTACTTGTCAGTCTCAAGGCAAGTTCATTCTTGCATACCGTTTGATGTATTTTTATCAAAGTACTTGCAAAGTTACCTATACGTTCCTTTCACTTGCATCAAAAAGAAAAAGTATTTTTGAATGATGTGGTATATACTACTGGTTGGCGGTGGAACAATGGTAAGATGAATAGGTACGGTGTTCCATCGTATGGGAAGGTATATATCCTTAGGAACTAATAACCCCTGTTCCAGTGATCCTTTCGCCGTAGTAAAAGCATCAACCAACGGACTTTGTATGGGCGGGGTCAGTCAGAGGCTTCTTTTCTCATCCGCATATCCTCGGCAGGCCTACACCGGGTTGGGTCGTTGCGGCGGCCAACAGCGTGGAAGCGCGTGCTCTTCCTGCCCGACGGGGTAATTGGTGGGGAAGCTTGGGAGGGGTGTTGGGTATGCGTGGAACATGATTCCCCTACCGCATCACAAATGGGCGGATGTGTGTTGATTTGGGAGAAGCTCCACATGACTGGATGTCCTGAGCCTTGGCTATAACACTCATGGAGTGTAAAGAGAGCATATATAGGGCCAGGCAACTGTTGGGTAAAGTGATGCAACTCTGCAGAGTCAAACAACAAATTTGTGATTTCACAACCGTGTTCCCGGTATGGAACTACGAGATCGAGGCCGGAATGGAGTCCCATTTGGATTCACAAGACCGGTGGAGACTGTGGACATAGTTTTCAGAATAAAATCAATCTTTTGAAGAAATGTTTACAAAAACTTGCATCTATGCCAAAGACCCGAGGTTTTGGCAGTAACTAGTGCATGATACACCTTATCTATATATATTCAGAACTTGCTGAGTAACGCTGTTGCTCACCCTTTCCCTTTTGACCCCATGCTTAGACTTTGAGGAGGCAATCAAGGAGAGTTATGGAGCTTACCATGAGGACGAGGTGTACTACGAGGAACCTGATCTATCCGGAGGGGTGGAAGGCGTCGACTACCTGATTGCTTATGGAGGCGATGATGATGAGCCCGAGACTTAGTCTCCTATCTTAGGGGCAGGGCCGAGCAATTCTAGACTAGTACTACTTAGGTTGTTGAGCCCGATGGTTCTTAGTTTGCTTCTTTCTATCGTTAATAAGTTGACCTCAGTCAACCGTACTGTAGTTGAAATTCCTCCCATGTCGGAGGAAGACGTTGAAGCTTTTGTACATTTCTGGCTTGTAATCTTTAGCAGTGTGTAATAAAGTGGACCCGCAATGTTTCTGTTGTACTACTCTGAGGGATGTAATATTTACGGATGAGTCCTTCCGTGGATGTTATGTCAACGACTTGTACACTACAATATGCAGTGGTGTGCGGGGTCACCGCAGGTGGTATCAGAGCAATTGCTAGACCTTAGGTTGGAAACCTATTAAAGGGAAAGCCTGTAGGGTAATAGATTTTTCTAGGCCGTAATGAATTTTATATTGTTATGATGGCTATTCACTTGAGAATAACATTATCATGCATATAATACTTCATTCTTACCAATACTTTTCTTTGTATATCAGGATGGATAACCGATTCCCCAAGCGAAGCGTCCGAATCCGAAGTATGTCATTAGGAAGAGGAGTGTTCCGAGGAAATTGGGCGGTAGTGTTGGAGCAAATGATCAACTATTTGGGGGTTGAAGCTAAAGTAGTGGTTAAGACTCTTAGCTACTATGATGGATCATCCTTAGCCAAATATCGTGTTGCACTCAAGCTTCCGTCTGAGCTTAAGATGGGTTTGAAGATGCCATATGGAGAAGCCAAGCATGTGGAGATAGCATTCCATATTGCAGTAGTCAAAGCCATTACCAATATTAGAACAGCCAAATCCAAGGAGTTGGAAGGAACCCTGTTTCATGCAATCCCAAGTGCCATCTATCGACAAGAGATAGATGTGGATTACTTAGCCTTTGCACGCACTAACCCTCGTGACGCTGCTGTTTTTCTTGAGAGTTGCGTCAAGCTTATCCGAACCTACCACAAATCCTTTAGCATTTTGTCCGATGAGATGGAGATTATGGTAGAGCAGTTTTCTAGCCCCGATGCTATCCAGGAGCGCTGTGACATGCTCATGTATGAAGCCCGTATGGGTCATACTGATCCACCATCCACTCCAGTTACCTATGTTGATGAGACTGTAGCTCCTGAAACCCCAGTTTACGCCACTTATTCTCCAGCACACCCAGACTATGTTCTTGTGGGAGAAGTGGAGGAACGCCAGAGTACTGAACCCGAAGCTTCCTATTCCGCTGGATGGGATGAGGAACCCTACCAGGGAACTTCAAGCGATCCTATAGTAATCAAAGGTGATGATGGCGAGGAGGAAGTTGAGAGTAAATTACCTAGAAGGAAGCCAAAGCTAGGCCGGTCAGGTAATCCTATTCTGATCAATTCAGATGAGGAAGATGAAGAGGATGGATATGGTTATAAGTCAAGATATAACCAGGGGGCGAGTACGTCAAGGCAACCCAAGTTAGAACCTATAGAAGAGCCTCGAAGTTATTTCTGTAACACCAGTAATGTTCCTTCGGGAGCTGAGGACTTTGGGGGTGAGTACGGTGATGAAGCGGAGGCGTATCAATACCTAGACAGTTACTTTAATGTGACTGATTGGAACTTAGAAGCATCACCATCTGACCCTGATTACCAGCCATCCGGTAAGAAGAAGATTCCTTTACCTGGATTTCTGAGGAGAACTGGTCGCAACAAGTGGTGGAAGCCGGGAAAGTTCACGGAGAAGTGAGGGTAATCAGAAAGTGGAATAGTAGTATCCCTATGTATCATAGAGAGTATTGTAGTGTGTACGGTGTGGTTGTATGGTAGCAATAAGTGAGGCCTACTCACTTTAGAGTGTGTTACAATTCTGTACCCATGTTTGTAACCCTACATGTATAATACATGGTATATGTTTGAAATGTTTTGGTTTCTTGGATTTTTCTGGATTTCAATGTGTGACTAGTTTTTGCGCATGAAGACGAACTCAAAGTGCATATGCATAATGTAACGATGAGTTCTAATTCATTGTGGCAGGACTAGGGGACAATGGCGAGTGCCGGTGAAGAAAGTGAGTTGCGTAGGCAAGAAAGAGAAGCAAGAGAGAAGCATGCAGCCGAGACAGGAGGAATACCTCAACCACCAAGGCCAATTACGGAGCAAAGTTTCATGCAATATATGCAGTTGGTGGAAGAAGGAAGACGTCATGATCAAGAAGTACAAAATAAATTTCTACATGACCTTTTAGAGACTCAAAATGGAAGAGCAAGAAATGGAGAACCAAGAGGTGTATCCTTATCAGATTTCCAGAATACTAGGCCTGAACCCTTTGCTAGAGCCGTAGATCCCATGGATGCTGAAGATTGGATGGCAGACACTGAGAGAAAACTCAATACAGTGGGATGTTCAGATGAGGAGAAGGTTAGGTATGCAACTTATTTGCTTACCGGACCCGCAGCATCATGGTGGGAAGCAATTGTGGCTACACAGCCTGCAGGACATGTGATAAATTGGGAAGAGTTCAAGAAGAGATTTAGGGAAGCTCATGTTCCTGAAAGTATTATGGAACTCAAGAAGAGAGAGTTTGAAAATCTAAGACAGAATGAGTCACCAGTTGGAAGATATGTTAGCATGTTCAATACTTTATCTAGATATGCTGTGGATGAAGTGAATACGGAGGAGAAAAGAAAGAAGAGATTCATGAAGGGTCTGAATCCATTCATGAAAATGCAACTCAGGTTGGCTAAACCTAAGGAATTCCAAGAGCTAGTGGATGCAGCCATAACTCTTGAGGATGATTATAAAATGCTTCAGGAGGAAAGGAGGAAGAAAGCCAGGATTGAACCCAGGAAATTTCAAGTGCAAAAGTCACCACCAAATCTACGTTTTAAGCCTAAACCCAGAATGGATATGAGAAAGCCAATGCCACGGAATTCTAATCCAATGGATCACATCGTTTGCGATAATTGTGGTCTAAGAGGACACATGAAGAAGGATTGCCAAAAGCCAAAAATTGTCTGTTTCGGATGTGGACAGCAGGGACATATCAAACCAGACTGTCCTTATCGGCAAAATCAACAGGTGGGCCGTGGTAATGGAGGTGGTAATAATAGGAATGGTGGCGGATTCAAGCCAAGAGGTGGAGGTTCTGGTCCAACTTCCACAGATAAAGCTAAAGGGAAGCCCTATGGGAAGCTGAATTGCACCAGCCTGGAGGAAGTCAATAATGACGACAACGTGGTGATCGGTACGCTCAAAATCTTATCTCATCCTGGCAAAGTTTTATTTGATACTGGAGCTACTACATCTTTTATTTCACAACAATTTGTGGAAGCATATGGGATTAGGTGTCAACCGTTAGCAGTCCCGATTATGGTTATGTCAGCCGGTGGAAAGATTTTAGCATCTCAAGTCAAAAAGGACCAAGTAATTATGATCTGTGACCGCGTTTATAACGCTGATTTGCTAGTAATACCCATGAAAGATATAGCAGTCATCTTAGGGATGGACTGGTTGTCTGACCATGGAGCCCAAATAGATTGTGCGGATAAAACGGTATCATTAAGAGGACCCGGAGGGATTAGAACAATATACCAAGGTGATAAGCATACTCAGCTAAAAGCAGATCTGCAATTAAACTCCTTGAGTAAGGAAAAATTGGAAGAGATTCCGGTAGTACGGGAATTTCCGGATGTATTTCCCGAGGAATTACCTGGAATGCCACCCGACCGAGAAATTGAGTTTACTATAGATTTAATTCCTGGTACTGCACCTATTGCACAACCACCATATAAGATGGGACCCAAGGAATTGGTACAGTTAAAGGAGCAATTGGATGAACTGGAAGCCAAAGGATTCATAAGAGAAAGTGTATCCCCTTGGGGAGCACCAGTGATATTTGTGGATAAAAGGGATGGAGGACGAAGAATGTGTGGAGATTTTCGTAACCTAAATAATGTAACAATCAAGAATAAGTACCCATTACCAAGGATACAAGATTTGTTCGATCAAGTTAGAGGAGCCGGAGTATTTTCCAAAATTGATTTAAGATCAGGATATCATCAGATAAAGATCAAAGCTGAGGATATTCCGAAAACTGGATTTGTATCACGATATGGACATCATGAGTATTTAGTAGTACCATTTGGATTGACCAATGCACCAGCTATATTCATGAATTTAATGAACAAGATTTTCATGCCATACTTGGATAAGTTCGTGATAGTATTCATAGATGATATATTAATTTACTCCCGAACTAAAGAAGATCATGCACGGCATTTGAGAATAGTACTGCAAACGTTAAGAGAACACCAGTTATATGCCAAATTCAGCAAGTGTGAATTTTGGTTGGACCAAGTGGAATTTCTTGGACATGTGATCAGCAGAGAAGGAATTGCCGTAAATCCGGAGAAAGTAAAAGCAGTATTAGAGTGGAAAGTACCTAAGAATCCTAAGGAAATAAGAGCATTTCTAGGAATGGCTGGATATTATAGAAGATTCATTGAAGGATTTTCAAAGATAGCCGGACCCATGACTAAGTTACTAAGAAAGAATGTTCCGTTTGAATGGACCGAGAAATGTGAGCAAAGTTTTCAGGAACTTAAAAAGAAGCTCACAACAGCACCAGTTTTGGCCGTACCTGAGACCGGAAAGGATTATACGGTGTATTGCGATGCATCCAAAAATGGATTAGGATGTGTATTAATGCAAGATCACAAGGTCATTGCATATGGATCCAGGCAATTGAAACCCCATGAACTTAATTACCCAACACATGATTTGGAATTAGCCGCAGTAGTCTATGCCTTGAAGCAGTGGAGACATTTTCTTTATGGAGCAAAGTGTGAGCTATACACTGATCATAAGAGTTTGAAATATTTCTTCACCCAGAAGGAGTTGAATATGAGGCAAAGAAGATGGTTGGAATTGATTAAGGATTATGATTTAACAATTAATTATACACCCGGGAAAGCTAATGTGGTAGCAGATGCTTTAAGTCGGAAGGTCATTTGTAATCCTTTAATGGAACAAGGGATGCCTAAAGAACTTAAAAGGGAGATAGAGAGGTTCCAGATAGAGATTTGGGACGGACCAGCATTAAATAGTATTATGGCAATGGATATTGTTGGAGAAATTAACATGGATTTGAAAGCAAACATAATATCTCATCAAGAAGAAGATGAATTCCTAGCAGAAGAGATAAGGAGAATTAAGGAAGGGAGGAGATCTGAGTTTATTTTAAAGACTGAAGATGGATCTTTGTGGTTTCATGATAGAATATGTGTTCCAGATATCAAGGAAATTAAGAGTATCATACTTAAGGAAGCACACGAAACACCTTATTCTATACATCCTGGGAGTACCAAGATGTATATGGATTTGAAAAAGATATTTTGGTGGAATAATATGAAAAGAGAAATTGCAAAATATGTGGCAGAATGTCATATTTGTAGTCAAGTGAAGGCTGAACACCAGAGACCAGCCGGATTATTACAACCTTTGCCTATTCCCAAATGGAAATGGGAAGACATTAGTATGGATTTTATCACAGGATTACCCAAAACAAGGAAAAATAAGGATGCAATTTGGGTGATTGTGGACCGATTAACCAAAAGTGCTCATTTTCTTGCTATCAATCAGAAAGATACAGCGGCAACTTTGATTGAAATCTATGTGAAAGAGATAGTAAGTAAGCATGGAGTACCTTTAACAATAGTTTCAGATAGAGGATCTATCTTTACTTCAGCTTTTTGGAAGCACTTGCATAAAAGATTAGGAACAGATCTTAATTTTAGTACCGCATACCATCCTCAAACTGGAGGACAGACGGAACGGACAAATCAAATATTGGAGGATATGCTGAGAGCATGTGTTCTAGATTTTGGAGGATCGTGGGATGAACACTTAGCATTAGCAGAATTCTCTTACAACAACAGTTATCAGAGTAGCATACAAATGGCACCATTTGAGGCTTTATATGGAAGAAAATGTAGATCACCAATCTGTTGGTTTGAAGTAGGGGAAAGTAAAGAGTTTGCACCGGAGTATATCAAAGAACAGCAAGTAATAGTTGATATTATCCGAGATCGTTTAAAAATAGCTCAGAGTAGGCAAAAGAGTTATGCAGATCTTACCCGAAGACAATGGGAGCCCCAATTACAAGATATGGTATACTTGAGAGTTAGTCCGACCAAAGGAGTAAAAAGGTTTGGAGTAAAAGGAAAATTGAGTCCAAGGTATATTGGGCCTTTTCGAGTATTAAGTCAGAAAGGAACTGTAGCCTTTGAATTAGAATTACCGGAAGTTCTATCACAAGTGCACAATGTATTTCATGTGTCACAACTCCGGAAGTGCTTAAAACCACCCGAAAAACCAATTGACTATGAGAAGTTAAATTTGCAACCACACCTATCCTATGAGGAGCAACCTGAAAAGATTTTAGCTGAAAATTGGAAAAGATTACGAAATAGAGCTATCAAATATTGTTTGGTACAGTGGAAGAATCATCCTGAAAGAGAAGCAACGTGGGAAAAAGAAGATGATCTACGACGGGACTACCCATATTTGTTCAGGTACCTCAGAAAAGAAACTTCAGGACGAAGTTTAGTTTAAGGGGGAGAGGATGTAATACCCCGCAGTTATAGGTTTCGAAAGGGTAGAAATAGGAAGTTTGCACCTTTGCATTCATGCATGCTTGAAAAGTCCGAATAATTTTCGCGCTTTTATGCAAAAAGGACTAGTAGTCGAGATAACTCGATCTAACATTAGTCGCCTATTTTGAAACCCTAGTTTTAAAAGATAGGTTGGGTTATCAACTTTAATGAAAGTTTATTTAGGTAACTTCAAATTTGAATACAAATGTATCAACACTTGTAAATCTTATCTCTATTCTCTCTCTCAAATCCTTGAATTCATGTTTATCATCAACACATACATTTTGTCTTAATATTCTAAGAATTCATAATCTTGCAATTCCACATTTCATTCTCCACAAAAATTTCAATAATCATCATTACATTTCCCAAACAACTCTTCTTACAAATTGCAATAATATCCAGCATCCAATACATTTTACAATTAAATTTTATACACAATTTTGATATCAATAAATTACAATATGCACTTCTGAGATAAAATAAATTACAAGTGGAATTGCCCCACAAATCTGTTACAAATAATGTTATCAGGTCCTTTTACAAATTTTCTACTGAAAGGTAAAAATAAAAGAAAAACCTATAAATTAAATCCTTTAGATAATCTTCTGAAATTCTTCAACCTGAAAAAGCAAACAACTCACAAAGAAAAGAGTCGTTAAGGTTAGAAATTTTAGCCTAGTACATTGGTACTGGCTATTGATATAATACTTGGCAGAGTGTCAAATTCCATGAACTGGAATTGACATTGGAGTTCACAGACAAAAATCAAATCAAATATCCAACATTAGGCAACTTGATCATGCTCAGCATGCATTAAGCATGTAAAAGGGGCAAAGGCAGAACCAGCTTCACAACTTAGGCAACCTGAGGGACTAGCTGGTTATCACATGAATACATGATCATCTTCAAAATTTGTCCAAAGGCAACCAGGAAACAGAACAAACCATCTCTGCCAAATATAAATATTAAATCCACCTTCTTAATTATGGTGTCACATTTACCATTAATTTGATAAATGGACCCTATTCCTTAAAGCCCACAGGTAAAAACTGTCATAACCCAGTTACAATTCTAGCCCATCAGAAAAGCCACCCAAATCCATCAAGTATATATCAATTCTTTGGCAGCAGAGGGATGCCAAACAGTTCATAATCATAGTGCATAGCAGTAGTCGACAGGAGCTTGATAAGACCAAGTGAGGTGGAGGGATAACTCCCTGCGCAAGGATCCTAGCTGAGAGTAATCCACAAGTGGATTTGAAACCATTCCACAACTCAAATGGATGGACTTGAAACAGTTCATAACCAGATTGAACAACAACAGCCGGCAGAGCAAGGATAGGATCAAGGAGGAGGAAGGAGTGAGCCAAAAAGGGAGTAAACAATACCTTGGCACAGAAATTCAACCACCAGAGGATAAGAACCTCCATAGTTTAACAGAATAGTAGCAACTCGAGGTGGAGGAGGGCCACTGCAAGCAGCTTACACATTACATGCAGTTATCCTGGTGTCACCACCAGAATCATCTAAAAACCCTATAAATAGGGCAGCCAGCCGAATCCACAAAGCATCACACAGCAAAGCACATCACACAAATTTCTGAAAATGTTCATCATCAAGAACATTAGCCACATCAAATCTTGCAGCTAGAACTATACACCTTAGGGAATTTGAAGCAGCTAGGAGGAGCAGGCTATCCACAAGACGCAGGTTGTCAGTTTAGCCAGAAGACCAAGCTACTCAGCAGCAGCAGGTTGATCTTTTGAGTGTTAGGCAGAGAAGAAAAGAATTAGCTAACTCTGATAATGACAGAGCCAAGCTAAGCATGTTTGCATGCATGGAAGGGGAAGTGAGGAATATCTGTTCTTATCAGAACCATGTTGAACATGGATTATGCTAAGGATAGATAAGAGGGAAGTGCAGCACCTGTTCTTTATAAAATACATAAGCCAGTAGCCTAGAATATCTGTCACTAGAAGAAGCACAGGAAAGCATAAGAAAAGATTTTTCCAAAAGCTAATTAGTTTAGCCAGCTTCTGTGTAACTCCAGTGGAGGCATCACAGCATGCATAGCTAATTTTCTTTAGCCACAGAGATAATTCCACACCATTTCACAGCACAGAGCACAAGCCACAGCATCAATTTAAGCCAAAGCCCAATTCTTTCTTCTCCAATCATTTTTGCCAGAGCAAATCATCAAAATTAATTCCAATCTTCACCCCTCACACCTCAGATAAATATACAAGCATCATGGCATCACATATTCTCAACCAGCAAAGCAAAGTAGAGCACCAGTACAATTTTACTAAGTACCAGTGAGGAAATCTTGAGCAGCATGGAAGCTAAGCTAGATCAGAAAGGAGTCTAGAAGGAGGAGTTAGCAGAGAGGAGGAAGAGGAACCTTACCGTGCGCCCATGGCCGTAACGGCATGACGACGGGGCAGTGCCCGTGTGGTCATGACGGAGGACCAAGGGAGGAAGCCGCACCACAGCAACACCACTCCAGCACCACCGTAGCACGGAGGCGAGCTCCACACCGGCGGCGGAGCAGAGCAGGAGTCGGGAGCACGATTAATCGCGCTGCAACCGAGACCTCAACCGGGGGACGATCCAGCACGCACGCGTCGGTGGAGAAGAAGGAGAGCAGCTAGGCAGAACCAGAGAGCGGAGCCGAACCCCTAATCATGGCGAGGTAGCTCAGAAGAGGAGAAGCACGGCGGAGCGGCGCCATCACCGAAACCCTAACCCTAGGGATGGGTTGCGCACGAACACACCGGAAGAGGAAAAGTAGATCGACGGGGAGGAGAAGAGAGAGCGTCGAAAGGGCTTTCTTTTGCGCCCTAGCACGACGACGGAGACGGCCGGAGCACGCCGAAATCGGTCGGCGACGGCGGAGGCGAAAAGGGGATCGTGTCGACCACGGGAGCGAGAGAGGGAGAGAGAGAGAAGAGGGGAAGGAGAGAGTGGGTCGGACTGAATCGGTTCGACCGAACCGGTGAGGGTTGACCTGGTTCAACCCAGTAAACCAGGGACCCAGTGGTAATTTCTAAAAATTGCTGAATTCAAATCAAACCCTAGTTATAATTCAAATTTTAAATCCAAAATTAGAATCCTAAAAATCAAATAAAAATATGTTATTAACTCAAAATTTTGCAAGGATTTCAAAAATGATTTTTATTTGATTTATTGAAAAATATTTCTTGAGTGAAATATTCAAAGATCCTTAAGTGGAAATGATTTGAATTATTTTCCAAAATATTCAAAGATCCTTAAGTGGAAATGATTTGAATTATTTTCCAAAATATTCAAAGATCCTTAAGTGGACATGATTTGAATTGTTTTTAATATTCAAGGATCCTTCAGTGGAAATGAATTGAATTATCTTCCTAAAATAAAATAAATTACCATTCTGTAAATGACTGTTCCGTAACTCATCCTAGGTAAAACACACAAAAAGGGGAACATCATCTTAAAACATGAAGGGGGGGAAATTTTCCAAAACCTCTAAAAATCATTTCATCTATGCATAATAGCATAAATTGGATTTTCAAACATTGTCTTATAAAGACAATGATGTTGATTTTCAGAACACGAGGTTCACGAATCGCCGGAAGCTTTAGACTGCACTACTTGTCAGTCTCAAGGCAAGTTCATTCTTGCATACTGCTTGATGTATTTTTATCAAAGTACTTGCAAAGTTACCTATATGTTCCTTTCACTTGCATCGGAAAAAGAAAAAGTATTTTTATCAAAGTACTTGCAAAGTTACCTATCCGAGACTTAGTCTCCTATCTTAGGGGCAGGGCCGAGCAATTCTAGACTAGTACTACTTAGGTTGTTGAGCCCAATGGTTCTTAGTTTGCTTCTTTCTATCGTTAATAAGTTGACCTCAGTCAACCGTACTGTAGTTGAAATTCCTCCCATGTCGGAGGAAGACGTTGAAGCTTTTGTACATTTCTGGCTTGTAATCTTTAGCAGTGTGTAATAAAGTGGACCCACAATGTTTCTGTTGTACTACTCTGAGGGATGTAATATTTACGGATGAGTCCTTCCGTGGATGTTATGTCAACGACTTGTACACTACAATATGCAGTGGTGTGCGGGGTCACCGCAGCTGTCTTTTTGTTTTAGAAAAGTTGTTCTGGGAAGTTTCTCAGATTGCATTGATAATTTACGGGAATTATTTCTAATATGAAACAAAGACGGAACCCCGAAGGACGTCCGGAGGGGAGCCCCAAGGGCTCCAGATGCCACCTAGCCGCCCCCCAGGCCTCGCCGGGGTGCCACCTGTATAGGTGGCCCACCTCCTCGCGTCGCCTCTTCGCCTATAAATTCTCCCTCGACGCAAAAACCCTAAGCACCCGATCATATTTCCCAGAAGACGTCTGAGGCCGCCGCCATCTCCAACCCTAGTTCGGGAGGGTTCTGCAGCTCTTCTCGGCGCCCTGCTGGAGAGGGGAGTCGACACCGGAGGCATCTACACGACTAATGCATGAGTAGTCCACCACGGGACTACGGATCCATAGCAGTAGCTAGGTGGTTGTCTCTCCTCCTTGTACTCTATTGTTTAGATCTTGTGAGCTGCCTATCATGATCAAGATCATATTATCTGTAACTGCTACATGATTGTGTTTGCATGGATCCGATAAATTGTGGAAGTCGTTGCTTTTGTTCATCTATATGTTGTGTTTTATCTATGATGTTGCATGCTCTCTGATGCTAGTGCATGCTTTGGCCAAGTAATTATTAGTGTTGTATGAGGGAGTATTTATGCTAGATAGTGGGTTTATGCCTCTCTTGTCTGAGCTCGGGCTGACAGAAACGATTAAGACGAGAGATGTGCTGTTGTCACTAGGGAGAAAACAGCGGTGTGATTTCCTTGTGTTATTTACATTGCTTACATTGTTCACTTTGCTTATTGCAATGATATGTTGCTTGCAACTTAATACTTTTGGGTGACATGCTGGATAGCAATCCCAAGGTGGATTATTAGTCATAGATGCAGTTGGAAGACGGTCTATGTATTTTGACGTAATGCCCATATTAGATGAAACGGTGAATTATATTGTTTTATGATAACCTTGTTGTGCGTCCACAATTCTGTCAATTGCCATGCTATAATTTGTTTACCCATCATGTATATCTTTTGAAGAGACACCTCTAGTGAACTGTGGATCCCGGTCCTAATTTCTACATTGCTTACAACCGTTTTAATAGTTTTTCATCATTATTTACTCGCTGGTCATATTTCACTCTCATCATATTTTACATCCACACATTTAATTTTTTATTGTCAGCAAGCCGGAGAGATTGACAACCTCTCTGTTTCGTTGGGACAAAGTAGTTTGTTTGTGATTGTGTGCAGATCCACGTCAATTATCGTAAACGGCGCCATTGACACCTTGCTAAGCCTTCTCCAAGTCCTACTGGTTCGATAACCTTGCTTTTGTAATCAAGGGAAACTGCTGCTTTGTTGCATCATACCTTCCTCTTGGGGTCTCCCAGCGAACGTGTGATCCACGTCATCAGTGAGGCGTTCCCGGCAGCCTCCTATCTCATACACGTGACTGTGTCTCCACATCTATCTGTCCTTGTTGTCCGCTGGCAGGATCGGCGCTTCACGAATCGGAGCGAGAGGGCACGCGGCCCTCTCCAGCTACAACTTGGTGGAGGTTGTGTGACTAAGTCCGGTGATTTCCCAAGGAGGAGTGGTGACATCTCTAGTTAGTTGTCTCGACCGTTTCGTCGGGGTGCGGACACTCCTGTTTTCTTTGTTTTTATTTGTGTTCTGCTTTTTAAGAGGTTCCCCTCATCACTCTGTATCGGTTCGACCGTGTGGCTTTATTTATAAAGCGGGGCGAAAGCCTGTTTCGGGGGGGGGGGGGGGCCACAATTAGTGATCCATGAGTTGGGATCCTTGTTGTTTCACAAAGCAGGAGACCCACGAGTAAATTTCACCCAGGTTTTCTGTAAATTGAATTGGTTCTAGTAGAGAGTGATATTTTTGTCCCCGACCCACCCCAGATTACATAGTTCACAAAAATCTCACCTCCTCACTTGGGCGCATTCTCCACGTCTCTCTTGCGAAGATGCAAGCTTAGTCGAAGAAGATTTTAGAAACCATAATCACAAATTCTGAAACCATAACCACCAAGATTAACAAGGCTTACTCAATGGACAAAGACTTACTCGACCTTTGAGAGTGATGGCGTCCAGAAACGGCTCTGCATCTGGTCGCCCTTCCAAATTATGTCCATGATCCCCGCCGTTGGAAACAACAAATGCTTTGTTTGGAATAAGTTGGTGCTTTCACAATGATGTTCTCAAACATGTTCTGGACCTCGTATCCTTGGACTCAATCGTCGTTTTCATCTTCCCCACTCCTAGACCAACCATTTTAGGTTGACTTGGCACCGCGGTAACTTGCACACATTCTATGGGGAGGGAGACATTGTTTTGTTTTAGTTGGGTTTAGAAAATCGAGTGGAGACTAATATTCGTGCCCTCATCCTTACGGCACTGCAAAGTCAACCTGACAGCAAGCTCCACATGTGTCAAATAATGCTTACTGTTGTCTGGTGTGTCAGGAGNGAATTTTTCAAAATATTCAAAGATCCTTAAGTGGACATGATTTGAATTGTTCTTAATATTCAAGGATCCTTCAGTGGAAATGAATTGAATTATTTTCTTAAAGTAAAATAAATTACCATTCTGTGAATGACTGTCCTGTAACTCATCCTAGGTAAAACACACAAAAAAGGAAAAATCACCTTAAAATATGAAGGGGGGAAGTTTTCCAAAACCTTTAAAAATCATTTCATCTATGCATAATAGCATAAATTGGATTTCCAAACATTGTCTTATAAAGACAATGATGTTGATTTCAGAACACGAGGTTCACGAATCGCCGGAAGCTTAGACTGCACTACTTGTCAGTCTCAAGGCAAGTTCATTCTTGCATACCGTTTGATGTATTTTATCAAAGTACTTGCAAAGTTATCTATACTTTCCTTTCACTTGCATCAAAAAGAAAAAGTATTTTTGAATGATGTGGTATATACTACTGGTTGACGGTGGAACAATGGTAAGATGAATAGGTACGGTGTTCCATCGTATGGGAAGGTATATATCCTTAGGAACTAATAACCCCTGTTCCAGTGATCCTTTCGCCGTAGTAAAAGCATCAACCAACGGACTTTGTATGGGCGGGGTCAGTCAGAGGCTTCTTTTCTCATCCGCATATCCTCGGCAGGCCTACACCGGGTTGGGTCGTTGCGGCGGCCAACAGCGTGGAAGCGCGTGCTCTTCCTGCCCGACGGGGTAATTGGTGGGGAAGCTTGGGAGGGGTGTTGGGTATGCGTGGAACATGATTCCCCTACCGCATCACAAATGGGCGGATGTGTGTTGATTTGGGAGAAGCTCCACATGGCTGGATGTCCTGAGCCTTGGCTATAACACTCATGGAGTGTAAAGAGAGCATATATAGGGCCAGGCAACTGTTGGGTAAAGTGATGCAACTCTGCAGAGTCAAACAACAAATTTGTGATTTCACAACCGTGTTCCCGGTATGGAACTACGAGATCGAGGCCGGAATGGAGTCCCATTTGGATTCACAAGACCGGTGGAGACTGTGGACATAGTTTTCAGAATAAAATCAACCTTTTGAAGAAATGTTTACAAAAACTTGCATCTATGCCAAAGACCCGAGGTTTTGGCAGTAACTAGTGCATGATACACCTTATCTATATATATTCAGAACTTGCTGAGTAACGCTGTTGCTCACCCTTTCCCTTTTGACCCCATGCTTAGACTTTGAGGAGGCAATCAAGGAGAGTTATGGAGCTTACCATGAGGACGAGGTGTACTACGAGGAACCTGATCTATCCGGAGGGGTGGAAGGCGTCGACTACCTGATTGCTTATGGAGGCGATGATGACGAGCCCGAGACTTAGTCTCCTAGCTTAGGGGCAGGGCCGAGCAATTCTAGACTAGTACTACTTAGGTGGTTGAGCCCGATGGTTCTTAGTTTGCTTCTTTCTATCGCTAATAAGTTGACCTCAGTCAACCGTACTGTAGTTGAAATTCCTCCCATGTCGGAGGAAGACGTTGAAGCTTTTGTACATTTCTGGCTTGTAATCTTTAGCAGTGTGTAATAAAGTGGACCCGCAATGTTTCTGTTGTACTACTCTGAGGGATGTAATATTTACGGATGAGTCCTTCCGTGGATGTTATGTCAACGACTTGTACACTACAATATGCAGTGGTGTGCGGGGTCACCGCAGCCGGCCAGGCCGGAGCAGTGGCCGGGGGGAGGCCGGCCATCCCAGCGTGACGCAGGCACCAGCCCGGCCATCATGGCCGGTCGAGTAACCGAGGCGACCCGGCCATGGACCGGCCAGGCCGGGGAGGTGACCGGCCAAGCACAGCATGGCAGAGCCCTGCAGCCCGGCCATGGTCCGGCCATCATGGCCGGCCGAGTAACCGAGCCGGCCCGGCCATGGGCCGGCCATGCCGGGGAAGTGGCCGGCCAAGCTTCTTCTTCTCCTCTTTAACTCTTGCTCAAAATCTCCTTTTGTCGATGTTTCATCGTTTTAACCTAACTACACATCTTGAACAAAGGGGGTTAAATATTATTGTGTTGTCATCAAGCATCAAAACAACTTAGGAGATGAGATGTTCTTTCAATCTCCCCCTTTTTGATGTTTGATGACAACACAAGAATTTGCATGATATATATATATATATATATATATATATATATATATATATATATATATATATATATGAGAGTGACCAATGATGGTTAGTGATTTACAAAATTTAGACGAGCTCCCCCTCAATGTGTGCACAACAACAAGAGACATGAGCTCCCCCTAACTTTTGCAATTCACACATCTTTTATACTAAGACAAATAGCTCTCAACATCATTGAATACACATATAACTATAACATAATCATCATGTACTCAACTAACACATTAGTAATACGAATAGTGATAAGAATGGCTTACCAAAGTCTTGACGTAGAGATAATAAATGGCATCAATTGACTACACAAATAACAAGGTCTTGACATAGAGATGATAGCCGAAGATAACATAGTCTTACACATAGAGTAGATAGCCAAGTTCACAAGCCAAGTTCACAAGATGAAACCCAAATTAAAATTCACTTGAAACACACGAGATAGAAGCAAATGGAAGAAGCAATGATGATGCAGAAACCCCCCATATGCAAATTCCCGTTGACAACCTAATATTTCTCCCCCTTTGGCATCAAGACACCAAAAAGGAGAGAAAACTAATCTAAGCGTTACCCGAAGACGACCACTCGTTGAACCAATCAACCATGGTCTCAGTCTCAAGGTTAGGAAGCTCGACATCATCACCACCATAGAGATACTGAGTGTTGGTCACGGGGGGCGCTGTGCTAGAACTGGGTCCATCTGACGGATTGACATTGGGGCCAACATTGGAATTAGCAGGAACAGGTGCCAGAAACCAATTTGAGTGTGCAGAAACCCATGTCTCCTCAGGAGTGATCTCACCCTCAGATCCACTGGCAAACTTCATGTCCATGTGCCTTGCCATCAATTTCTGGTTATTACGAATGATCTTGTTGTTCCGATGAGCCTCATAAGTCCGTTTTTGCATATCAATCCCAAAGCAATTCATATTTTTGAAGATAGATTTCCATGTTGTTTTGGGTGTACTGGAAGGGTGAGCTGAGCTTGTACCTTCATCATGAGGAGAGGGCTTAGAGCGCTTGGCCGGAGGAGGATCATCATCACCATGAATATTCATATTGAGAGGCTTGTGAGCAATCAAAGGATAAACCGAAGACCTAGTGGCGCCACACATGTTCTCAATGAGAAGCTGAAGATAGGGAGCATAGATGGGAACCCTCCTTTTGAGAACACATAGACGCATCTCACTGAGCATGTAGTGCATCACGTCAAGTTTGACACCCTGTTCTTTCTTGCTTTCCAAGTGAAAGAGAAGATTGATAAGCCAGCCACGAACCAAATTCCGTTCACCATACTTGACATGAATTGTATGGCGGAGAATCCTGTGGAGGACATAGTACTTGGGTGACATGAAGGTGACATTGGGAGCATGACATATACCTTCGGCCTCCGTATCATAACAGTGATAAAGATGAGGCTTGGCTGACAACTAACGTTGACCCGGTTCATGAATGCGGAAGTATCTAGAATCAGAGGGATCAATGACAGGGAATTCCAACAAGCGAGCGAAGTCAGCTAGTGTAGCCTGACAAACAGCGGTGGCACTCATCCAGGTCATAGTATTGGCAGGATCGGAGTGAAGCATACTGTGGCAAAGAACTCCTTGATGAGCTCGGGATTGTAGTCCTTCTTACGACCCATGAGCCTATGAAGATTGTGGAATTCCAGAATTTCCATTGTCTCCGGATAGTGTTGACGAACCCAATCCACATCAAGGAACTGTTGAGGCACATAGGTATTTTCCTTCCGGTTGATGACAAACTCATACATAACTTGATGCATCTTGCAATAGAACCGGGGATCCGAGGAGGTACGGTCATAAATATAGGGATTAAAACCTAGACGGTCCCGTTGGAAGTCCTTTTCCGGAAGAGTGTTCCAATCACTGTGCACAGGCTCAACCTTGTTGGTGACAGTGCGCTGAGACGAACCGGCAGTTTTGTTGCCACTGACTTTCTTAGGGCGACGAGCCCGCAGACGCTGATTGATAGGAACATTGTCGGAATCTGTGAAATTAGAGCATAGGGACGAGCATGATGGATAAGTGCACATAACCACATACAAGACTGGGCATAGAGATATATAATGAATACAAATTCGTGATAACAAGATTTCCTATGAGAGAATTGACACCAAAGCATTTGTTCTAGAATCACTAAGCAATAGAATAAACAATTTGGAATCGGTGATAACTAAATTTCTTTAGGAGAGTGGACACAAAAATATTGAACACTAAGGTCACTATGTGGAAAATGAAAATACCATTGCATAGGGATACATTATGAGCACAAATTGGTGATAACTAATTTTCCTATGAGGGAATCGACACCAAAGCATTCATATTAATATCTCTAAGGTAAGACAATGAATATTAGCCACGAAATTAGCATATGCACATAAGTATGTTTATGAGAAAACTTAAGACAACCAAACCCATAAAGCTAAGAGATATATGATCTACACAAGATGAGGGAGAGGACACAACTATACCCGAGTCGGAAGCCATCCTTGACCAAGGTGATTCATGGATGGAGGGGAGAGATAGAGGCCTCTCACCACCACCAAGAACTTGGGAGATCTCCAAATCCCCACACCAATGGAGGAAACCACTTGGATGGAGAGGAAGATCGGGCCGAGGGGTTTCGGATTTGGGCAAGGGATGGAAGGGGGATGGCTAAAAATGGAGAGGAGGGGAGGAGGTGAAGCTTGGGTGCCCTCCAATGGAGGGGAAACTCGGGGTAGATGGTTTGGAAGAGAAAGGAAGAGGACATGGCACGGCCAAGGCAGGAGATACTAATTTTTTCGGGGAGGCCGGCCATAGTGCCGGCCAGGCCGGGCAAGCGGCCATGATGGCCGGGGACCATACCGAGAGGGGCCGGCCATAGTGCCGGCCATGGCCGGGCAGGTGGCCGGGTAAGTGACTAGAGGGGCCGGCCATGATGGCCGGGCTCCTACCCGAGAGGGGCCGGCCACGGAGCCGGCCAGACCGGGGAATGGCCGGGTTGCCAATCCCAGGCGCCCTGACCCCTTTTTTTTCATAACTTGAATTCGAATGTTTGACTCAAATGTATATTTTTCACTTTTGTCTAGAAAATCATGGTTATGTGCTTGAGATGAAATACGAGAGAGAGGTATAATGATGTATGATATGACAATGATTAGAATGATTTTGTCACACATCCAATGGGAAAATCGAAATCAACAAGTAGCAACATTGGATGTGATATGAAAGTGAAACTTGTGCAATAAACCGAAGGCATCGACTATTTCGAAAAGATTTATTAAACCAACTCCTTATACAAGGAGGTCGGTGGCCGAAGCCACCATGTATGAGTATGCTTGACATGGCACCGCGAAGATATATCTTGGGTCCAACAATCAAAACTCATCTTTTAAGCATATTTTGTCACATGAGTAACTATATTGCAAGATTTGTCTATTTGCGCATAATAGGAGTAGTGTTGACACATGAATTGTGCTACACTCCCCCTATGTCCATGCCAACATCTAGAATCCAAATAAGAGTCTAGTAGAGGTGTGTAAGCAAGATTTCCAATCAAACAAAGTTGCTTGCACATACGACATTGATTTCTCCTCTCAATTCCTTGAATCTCTTCTCGTCAAGTGGTTTTGTGAATATATCGGCGAGTTGATCTTTGGTGTTGATATATGAAAGAGAGATATCTCCATTGGCCACATGATCACGGATAAAATGATACCGTATTTCAATATGCTTTGTCTTGCCATGGAGCACGGGATTGTGAGCAATTCTTATAGCACTTTCATTATCTCATAAAAGAGGCAATGTCTTTTTCTTAATTCCGAAATCCTCAAGACATTGTCTCATCCATAATAATTGTGAACAATAACTTGCGGCGGCAATATACTCGGCTTCCGTGGAGGAGGTGGATATGCAATTTTGTTTCTTCGAAGACCAACACACAAGTGACCTACCAAGAAATTGGCAAGCACCCGAGGTTGATTTCCTAGTCACTTTGTCACCGGCCCAATCCGCATCCGAATACCCCACAAGATCAAAGCTTGTATTTGAAGGATACCAAAGACCATGATTGGGGGTATCAACCAAGTACCTAAGAATTCTTTTAACAGCGGTCATATGGCTTTATTTAGGGTTAGATTGAAATCTTGCACACAAACCCACACTAAACATGATATCCGGTCTAGATGCACAAAGATAAAGCAAAGAACCAATCATAGAACGATAAAACTTTTGGTCAACCAGAATACCTTCGTGATCTAGTGTTAGATTCACGTTTGTTGCCATTGGAAACCTCACTGGGCTTGCATTTGACATATCAAACTTCTTGAGCATGTCTTGAGTATATTTAGCTTGGCAAATAAAGGTTCCTTCGTCATATTGCTCAATTTCAAAACCAAGGAAGAACTTTAATTCACCCATCATAGACATCTCAAATTCACTTGTCATTAGCTTAGCAAATTGTTCTACAAAAGAGACATTAGTAGAACCAAATATAATATCATCAACATATACTTGGCATACAAAGAATTCTCCATTTACACTCTTGGTGAAGAGTGTGGGATCGATTACCCCAAGTGCAAAACCACGGTCTACTAGGAACTCCTTTAAGTGATCGTACCAAGCACGTGGGGCTTGTTTGAGGCCATACAAAGCCTTGTGGAGTAAGTAGACATGGTTAGGACACTTGGGATCTTCGAACCCCGGAGGTTGTTTAACATATACCATCTCATTAAGTGGACCATTTAGAAATGCACTTTTAACATCCATTTGATAGAAGGTGAATTTATAACTAGAGGCAAATGCAAGTAATATACGAATGGATTCAAGCCTAGCTACGGGAGCGAAAGTTTCACCGTAGTCAAGTCCTTCGACTTGAGAGTAGCCTTGAGCAACCAAACGAGCTTTGTTGCGAATCACTTGTCCATGATTATCTTGCTTGTTCTTGAACACCCATTTGGTTCCAATCACATTATGGTTCTTGGGTCTTTCCACAAGGGACCATACTTTGTTTCTCTCAAAGTTATGGAGCTCTTCGTGCATAGCATGGACCCAATCTTCATCTTCAAGAGCTTCATACACCTTGGTAGGTTCAAAATGTGATATATGAGCATGAACGCCACAAAAGAGTAATAGTTGCCTCCGAGTTGACACACTCCTTCCAAGACCACCAATTATGTTCTTTTGATAGAGAGATTTTTTATGTAATGCCACAGCCTTGCTAGCCACTCGACGAGCAAGAGCATCTGAGGGTCTCTCATTAGGAGGTGCATCTTCATCATCTCCTTCATCTTGATTTTGATTGATCCGAGAGTGGGTTGGAGTCCTTGGTGAAGAGTTACCAAAATCTTGACCACCATTATCATTGGGTGGATATTGATCATTATCTTGATGGTTGGTATCATCTTGTAGATCTTGAGCTTGTTCTTGGTTTGCCGTTTGATCGATGGTTGATGTAGAGGGCTCCACTTGCGTCGAGCATGAGTCCAACTCCGTTGCCATAAGGGGTTCCTCAACAGGTATAAGCGGACCTATACCCATTCTTCCTATGGCTATGGAGGAGGGCTCATCACCTACATCATCAAGATAAATTTGCCCCACTTGGGAGCCATTATCCTCATGGAACTCCACATTCATAGATTCTTCAACACACCCGGTGGATATGTTGAAGACTCTATAAGTGTGGGATTCTTTGGCATACCCAACAAATATTCCATCAAAAGTTCTAGGTTCAAACTTAGGCAATTTAGAACCTTTAATGTAAACTTGACATTTGCAACCAAAAACTCTAATATATGAGAGGTTGGGCTTTTTACCACTAAGAAGTTCATAAGGAGTCTTGTTAGTGAATGGACGAAGAAAGAGCCGGTTGGATAGATGACAAGCGGTGTTGATGGCTTCGGCCCAAAAGTTATATGGAGACTTGAATTCGGCCATCATCGTTCTTGCCATATCAATAAGTGTTCGGTTCTTCCTTTCCGCAACACCATTTTGTTGAGGGGTATACGCAGCGGAATATTGATGTTTAATACCCTCATCACTCAAGAATTCATCCATGGTGTAGTTCTTGAACTCGGTTCCATTGTCACTTCTTATGGCCAGGATGGTTGTATCATATTGGCGTTGTACTTGAGTAGCCCAATCAATGAATTCCTTTTGAGTTTCACTCTTCTTCTTGATATAGAAGGTCCAAGTCTATCTTGTATAATCATCCACAATCACTAGACAATATTTCTTGCCACCAAGACTCTCATAAGTAGGAGGCCCAAACAAATCCATATGAATGAGTTGGAAGGGCCTCATTGTATTGATAGTCGTCACCTTGGGATGGTTCTTCTCATGCATCTTTCCGGCAACGCAAGAGCTACAAGGACGATCTTTAGAAAAGTTTACTTTTGTTAGTCCTTCCACATGCTCACCCTTCACAAGCGTTTGCAAATTTCTCATACCGACGTGGCCCAACCGGCGATGCCAAAGCCAACCCACGTCGGATTTAGCCATTAGACTTGTGGCAATGTGTGTAGTTTCTTTCGAGAAATCCACTACATACATACGGTTTTCCACAAATCCAACAAAGGCTACTTTAAGAGAAATTGCGTGAAGGATAAGCACATGATATCGTCCAAAGACAACGGTAAAGTTGCACTCGCAAAGTTGCAAAACGGAAAGTAAATTATAACCAAGGGACTCAACAAGGAGGACTTTCTCAATGGATGTATCCGGAGAAATGACCACCTTGCCGTGTCCCAATACCTTGAGTTCAGAACCATCACCAATAGTGACATGAGATATCTTGAGAAGTTGATGCTTTAAATCATTCAACACTTCTTTGCTTCCGGTCATATGTGCGGAACAACCGCTATCAATAAGCCATGATGATCCTCCGGAAGCACATACCTACAAAGAGTTAAGTCCTCGATTTAGGTACCCATGTTTTGATGGGTCCTTTCTTGTTAGTCACAAGGGTCTTGGGAACCCAAATAGAAGCATGATAATCACTACCATATGAAGTTCCAACATATTTTGCATAAACATGTCCATCATTAGATTTCAAAAGCACATATGATGGGTTATATTTTCCCGCAAAATTGTTGTGAGAAGATGTGTTCTTAGGAGCAATGCTCTTAGCAAGGATATCAAATTTATCTTCATCATTAGCCAACTCCCCCTCCTTCACAAAAACAATAGCATTAGTGGAGGGAGTTGGTTTCTTCTTCTCATTGGTCTTCTTGGATGTGACTCCAAATCCAAGCCCTTCCTTACCCACAACTCTCCTTTGATTTCTCAAAAGATTAGTGAGGTTCTTTTCTCCTTGGATGCAAGACACTAGTCCTTTCTCAAGTTGAGCCTTCAACCTATTGTTCTCCAATATGAGAGATGCTTTGACACACAAGGGGTTAGTGGCACAAGCATTTTCATTTACATCCTTATTTTGAGAGTTGTCATGTGACTCCTTAAGAACCTTGAGCTCTCTTGAGAGTGCCAAGTGAGCTTTCTCAAGATGCTCAAAATCCTTAAGTAGTTTATTATGACCATTCATAATGTTATCATTTTCATCCATAAATTCTTAAGCTTACATAGTGCATGATCACGGTCACCCATCATTTTAGATAGATCTAAAGTGGAAATTTCCTCAATAGAATCTTTAAGGCATAGTGCATTATCTAGGGCTTCCTCAAGCTCCGCTATCCTATTAGCATCATCACGAGCGAAACCCTCAAGTTCACATATTCTTTCTTCATGTTCTTCTATGAGACCATATGCATTACCAAGTTGAGTCATGAAGGCATCAAAAGCAATTTTATTTTCACTTTCAAGTGTTCTCATGACTTTTGAAAGATTATTAGCATTCTCATCATCAAGTTCCTCAACACAATTTGACAATGATGGAGTAGAGGAAATTGAGGGTTTTAGTGAGTGGGTTACCTTTGGAGATGTACCCTTAGCCATAAGGCACTTGTGTTTGGTTGGACCCTTTTTGTCATTCGGAGTTGAAAAGAGAGAATCCAAAGAAGAAGGAATAACCCCAATTGCCATTGCCGCCATGCCGACTTGTTCTTCTTCATCTTCGCTTTCTTCACCTCCGGATATGTATTCTTGCTCATTTGTCACCATTGCCCTTTTAGATACCTTCTTCATGAAGTTCTTGTTCTTGGGAACAAAGTTGGTCTTCTTGATGAGCTGTCCTCTATTCTCAACTCTATTCTTGTACGGGCAATCCGCAACGAAGTGTTCACTATCTCCACAATTAAAGCAAGTTCTTGCTTTCTTCATACTTGGGCCTTCTCTCCCCTTGTTCTTCGTTGCACTTGATCTAAAATCCCCTTTCTTCCACCAATTATGGTTGGCAAGCGCCAAACACTCATTGTGTGACACCCTCTTTTCCTTCTCGGATGGCACATAGGTGGATCCACCTTCATCACTTGATTCTTCCTCATCATAGGATGTTGCCTTCAAGGCAAGAGATACTTTCTTCATTCCATTCACACGAGCTAGAACATCTTCCGAGGATTTCTTCATCATATTCATGGTGACAAAGGTGCCCAAAACATCATTGGGAGTTAGTTCCATGTAGTCCGCTCTTGATTGAACATTCATTACCATGTTCTCATTATATGGAATCAAGGTTTGAAGAAATTTTCCCTTGAACCAATCATCATCGCAATCCTTGAATCCAACATCCTTCATGTCCACAACAAGAGCCTTGAGTCTTCGATATACATCCTCTGGAACTTCTCCATCCTTCATGATGAAGTGATCAACTTGCCGTTGAAGAAGTGTTTTCTTTGAGCGTTGCATGCTCACATTGCCATCATACATGGCGAGTAGATACTCCCAAGCTTCCTTGGCGTTTCGGAGAGACCGGATGTGCTCAACACCTTCATTGACCATAGCCTTCTCGAGCATGTGCATAGCATGTGCATTGAGTTGTTCATCAATGATCTCACTTGAGGTCAAATTATTGATATCCTTAGGGTAGTATCCCCTCTCAATGATTCTCCATATTTGCATTGAAGAGCTACACACATAAGATTTCATAGAAGCTTTCCAATTAGTAAAACGGGCCCTATCTACTAAAGGTGGATTACCAAGATTGTTCACATGTGGATGTTGAATATTAAGAGCATTGTTATAAATATGTCCAAATTGATTAGGGTTTTCATTTTTAGATGAGTGTTCGTCACTTTCTTTTGAATGGGATATGGGATTACCATTTTCATCTAGAGAGGGACTTTCATTTGCATTGCTAGATGTAGAGGCAAGTTTCATTATTAGTTCCTCTAACCTATCCAACCTCTTATCGGATCTTTCCCCCATGGACTCGACTTGCTTTTGAAGCAATTCCATGGGAGTGGGATCCCCCATCCTCCTCTTTAGGCGGTGAAGCCTTTAATAAAGAGATGAGGCTCTGATACCAATTGAAAGGATCGATGAGGTTAACTAGGAGGGGGGGGGGGGTGAATAGGTTAACTACAAATTTTACTTCTTTTTCGTTTTAAAAGGATATTGCTCAAATATAAGTTCTCTAGAATATGCAACTAGGTGAACAAACTTATATGATGAGCAAAAGTTCACTAGCACAAGATATAGATATAGTAAGCTAGTGATAACAAGTAAAGGTAAGTGAAAAGATAAGCAACAAGATGACATGAAGATTTATCCCGAAGTTCACTTCCCAATGGAAGCTAATCTCCGTTGGAGCGGCGCGGTGTTCACCAAAGTGAAACACCGGGTAGCCTTGATATGGCACACCGTATCTCCGTTGTGACTTACCACCGATGTGGCGAGGCACTTGTCACTATGTTGTCGTTGAGGTTGACAACTAGAACCTTTACAAGGATGAAGCTCACTTCACAAGTTGGAGGGTCTTCACCAAATGCACCGAGCCGCCAAGACTCGATGCCCAAGGCCGGGGCACACACCACAACTCAATTGGTGGCTCCCGGCAAAATCTTCGTAGCTCCCAAAGCTCCGAAGAACAACAAGCTCTTAGGGTTCCAATGAACTCAAGAGTAGCAAGCCCCCTCTCACAAATCAAGGGGGAAATTAGATCGGTTTGGATGGGAATGTAGATCAAGAGGTTCTCTCCCAACTCACCAAATATCAACGAGATGTATTGGCTAGTGAGAGAGATCTATGTGGATTGAGGTGGTCTAAAATGGTGGAGCTTCAAGCTTCTTTCTTTTTGATAGACAAGTGACCAAGGTAGAAGAAGAAGTCCTTAAATAGGTGGTCACAAAATCCAGCCGTTGGAGTAGAGGCGCGAGACCAGCCGTGGGGGCCGGCCAGGCCGGAGCAGTGGCCGGGGGGGAGGCCGGCCATCCCAGCGTGACGCAGGCACCAGCCCGGCCATGGCCCGGCCATCATGGCCGGTCGAGTAACCGAGGCGACCCGGCCATGGACCGGCCAGGCCGGGGAGGTGACCGGCCAAGCACAGCATGGCAGAGCCCTGCAGCCCGGCCATGGTCCGGCCATCATGGCCGGCCGAGTAACCGAGCCGGCCCGGCCATGGGCCGGCCATGCCGGGGAAGTGGCCGGCCAAGCTTCTTCTTCTCCTCTTTAACTCTTGCTCAAAATCTCCTTTTGTCGATGTTTCATCGTTTTGACCTAACTACACATCTTGAACAAAGGGGGTTAAATATTATTGTGTTGTCATCAAGCATCAAAACAAACTTAGGAGATGAGATGTTCTTTCAGAATGGACCAATAGAAGTGAGAATAGTCATCGACAATAACAAGGTAATATCGAAAACCAGAATTGCTAATAATTGGTGAAGTCCACAAATCACAATGTATTAAATCAAACTTGGCGGTCGACTCAGAGGTGGAGGAACTAAACGGTAGACGCACGTGCTTGCCAAGTTGACAAGCATGACAAACACTAGTACGCTTAATCTTATTACACTTGATAAAAGAAAGTCTTTGAAGCGCCGACATAGCATCTTGACCAGGGTGTCCAAGCCTTTGGTGCCAGAGATCGGCGTTGGTGGAGACATGCATGGCGGTGGGTGGATCACGATGAGGGGTGCCAGGAAACGTGTAGAGATCCCCTTCACTATTGCAGCGAAGGATCACGCGACGAGTCTTCAGGTCCTTCACAGAAAAACCAAGAGAGTCAAACTCAACAGAGCAACAATTGTCACGAGTAAATTTGCGAATAGAGAGAAGATTGCGAATTAAACGTGGAACAAGAAGCACATGGTTGAGTCTAAAGATATGACCGGAGGGAGAGCGGAAAGAGGTGGAACCAGAAGAAGTGATGGGCACGGACGTGCCGTTTCCAACAGTGACAGAGTGAGGACGAGAGAGGGGTGCAGAGAAGTTGATGTTACCCTCATCATTGGTCATATGGGAGGTTGCACCGGAGTCCATGACCCAGCCACCCTGCTGGTAGAGGTTGTTGAGGGCGGCGATGAGGCCGGCGTTGTCCCAAGTTGGCAAGGTAGCGGAGGACGATGCCGAGGTGTAGAGAGGGGCAGCCGTCGTAGTGTAGGCCTGGGGGCGCGGGCCGAGGATGCCGGCACCCGAGGGAGCTCGCCACTGTCCCGCGCCAGGGGAGAAGCACACCCAGGGGCCGTTTGGAGCAGGGGTGTTGGCGCGGTAGGGAGCAGATGGTGGCAGGGTGGCGGCCTTCTTCTTCTGCTTGCGCGGTTTGCCGGCGGTGGAGGACTCACCACGGCAGGCCGTGCCATTGCACGCGGCAGCAGGAGGGCGCGTCTGGGCGACGAGGGCTGTCGAGACGGCGTTAGCAGCCGCGTTGGCCTGCTGCATCTCCTCCATGAGGAGCATGGTCCGGGCGCGGATGAAGGAGGGCAGCGGGTCGGTCATGGAGATGACTGTGGCAGTAGAGGCGAAACGAGGGCCGAGACCACGCAGTGTGTTGAGGACGAGGGCGCGGGCCGACACGGGCGAGTCGTTGTCGGCGAGGGCGTCAGAGAGCTGCTTCTGGCGGCGACAGTACTCGGTGATGGAGGACGTGCCCTGGACGAGTTGATGGAAGTTGTTGTCGAGGTAGATCGCCTTGCTGGCCTTGTTGGCGGAGAAGAGCTCAAGGAGGGCGAGCCAGAGCTGGCGCGCGGTTTGATCGCGGGCGAGCACCATGTCGGCGACGTCCTCGTCAATGCCCGCGTGGATGATGTTGAGGACGGTGTAGTCGTTTGCCGTCCATGAGGGATCGGAGGGCGTTGCCGCGGTGGTGCCGTCGATGTGGCCGATGAGACCGGCGCGGCCGAGGGAGGCTCTCATGTAGATCGCCCACTTCGTGTAGTTGCCGGAGTCGAGGGAGAGGATCACGGGGGCGACGTTGCGAGGGACACCACCCGAGGGGACGACGGCGGAGGCGGCGTTGGAGAGCACCATGGAGCCGGAGGAGGCGGAGAGGGTGCTAGGAGAGGTTGACATGGGGGGCAGCGGAAGGGTTGCGGCGGCGGCTAGGGTTACCCGGCGGCGGCGGCTTAGGGTTTAGGAACGAGATCAATCTGATACCATGTAGAACGGTAAGACAGGTTTTGGGGGAAGCCTCTCACGGTAAACACGTGGGGTTCCGGGGTTTATATATTAGGCACTTGGGCCGGTTAGGGTTAGGGTTACAACATGTACACGTAATTACAAAGTGCTAACAGGCTCCACTCTTCGGCATGCTCTATATGAGTGTGTGCTTACCATTGCGGTTAAAACCAAAACGGAAATGAACGGAGACATGTGTTACAATTTTCGGTTACACTTGTATTGTCAGAATCAGAAAAAAATACAAGAAATCACAGGAGATGAACACGGGATGAATACGACACAAAAACGGACATTTGTCAGGTCAGAGTAGCGATTTAATCCTTACTCCATACACCAAAAGACACCATAAAAGAAGAAGAGATCAAGACAAAGAATAACTCTCAACTTTGATTTTTTATAGGGAATCCGCTCTTAGCTTTATTGACCAATAAAATTGTTCACATAACAACTTTGATTAGTTTTAGTTGGAGGGCTTGAGTAGTACTAGTATGTAGACTCATCTAAAGAGTACTTTCATGAGGGAGCTACGGGCCTCCTCAGAGCTCAGAGCACCTGGGCCGTCCTATAGACGCTTGATTCGATCGTGCCCGTCCAATTTTTCGAGCGATGGCAGGTCCCGTAATTCCGTCCAAATCTATGGGCATAATCGTCATTTCGCGTCCGCATTAAACCCTAGCGGCCAATCCCCGCATCGCCTCTCCCGAGTCGCTCCTCCCCCAATCCCTCGCATGCGCTCCTGCCCCTGCGCCTCCTCTTCTGCGCCGCCAGCCGTCGCCTCACCGAGCCACCACGTCCTCCCCCACGCAGCATCAGCTCCGCCTCCCTGCTCCATCCCTCCCCGGTCATCTCCCTCGCCGAGCTCGCGCTGATGCGGGCTACTCATCGCGCCGCTTCATCGCGCCGCTTCCGCCGATGATTTGGTCCGCCGCGACCTGGGAAGCTGCAACCGCCGTGCCGTCACCCGCCGTGACGTCGTCCGGTCGCACTCGCGATGCCGTCGCACAGATCTGACGGTGGTTGAGGTAGGCTATTTCTGCATCTCGCTCCGCCCGGCTTCCGCCCCTCACCGCCGCCCTCCGCCGCTCCCGGGCCGCCGCCGTCGTCGACTGCGCCTCCTCCCCCTCCTCCTCGTCCTCGGCCGTGTCCTCCGCTCCCAAGGCGCGCTTCCTCGCCCGCCGCTCCGAGTCCGCCTCCGTCCAGCAGCTCACCCGCCCCCTCGGTATATACCTACCTCGTCTCCCTTACCCTCTTCCGCCGTCTCCAGCTCCAGGCTCACCTCCTCGAATGTGTGTGCGTGCGCAGCGGAGTACATGGGCCTGCCGGCGAGCCAGTCCTCGGTGCTGGACGCGGAGCGCATCGAGCGCGTTGACGACTCCACCTTCCGCTGCTACGTCTACCGCTTCCGCTTCTTCGCGCTCGAGGTCTGCCCCGTCCTCCTTGTCCGCGTCGACCAGGACGACCACAACCGCCACGGCTGCTGCATCCACCTCCTCTCCTGCAAGCTCGAGGGCTCGCCACTCGTGGAGGCGCAGAACGACAAGTTCTCAGGTCAAATTCTCTCTCTGCACCCCTTTGGAAGCTTCAGAATACATTTAGTTTCAGTGTCAGATTGTCAGATAGCACGGTTCGTGCTGCATACTTTATCACGTGGACTGTGGAATACCACTGTGCTTCAAGATTGAACTGCAAATGTGTGCGCGTGACACTTGATCAAGTGAAAACTCTCTCTTACGATGATGGATATAACATGTTTTTTTTGTTCTGTTTTTGTCATGGTTAATCTTCATGCTTCAGTTGCTGTCACTGTCAGGCCTGTGATCACTTTCTCGGATTGTTTGCTCGCTGCACTTATTTAACTCAATAGATTGGTGCATCTAAAAAATAAACTAAAAATTTTGTGTGCACAATCCATATGGTAGAAGTAATTACAGGCAAGTTCTTTCGTCACAGAATTGTGTGGCTGCACTCTATGTTAGCTTATCATGCATGATTCACAGTTGTATCCTCGCATTTTGTTGGAAGTTCTTGAACATGATCATCGTGTTTTGTTGATTCTCAGGTTACGATCGACATACCATTTCTGTTTCGAGCACTACCGGTTGAAGCCATTGAATCAAGTGGAAGGCAAGTGCTTGAGCAGTTACTACGAGCCATGCTTCCACGATTTCTGAAGCAGGTTAACTGCCATATTTTTACCACGATACCCATTTGTTTAGTACGATTTTTTATCAGTTCAGCCTGTATATTTATTTCTTCAATGCCCTGCCTATCTTTCGTTTAATTGAACTGCCAATGATCCGGCAGAGTTCATTTTTTAACCTATTTGCACTTTGTTCAATCATAGCTGACATTTGAACTTGATGACCCCCAAAAAAGAATAATACAGTATTTATGTTGAATTTCCAATTAGTATTCTGTTGGATCGAACCATTTCCTGGCGAGATGGAGGAGATGGACAGGACAGAGTTCGATGGCGCCAGGCTTATCATCTTCGTCTCCTCCTGCGGTTCCAGAGTTCCCTTGGCGCCAAAATCCCCGCCTCCGTTCTCAGGTAATCCTCCTTGGCTACTCGCGGACCCGGTCGGCTTCGATTTGTCCGATTCGGTGGTCTTCTTGCGTGAGCCCGTTGACGGATTCTTGATCTGCGAGCGGACGGAGAGGACGGAATTTTTATGCGCGGCGATGCTTTTTTTGGCAGCTCCTGGGTTATCTGACTCTCTGGAGTCGAAATTAGGGTTCTTGATGGCCTGTTTAGGTCAACAATTATATGCTTTTTCTTATATAATTGAAGAAACTTCCGGCCATAGCATCCAGAGTTTCACAGAAATTGTAACGATAGCTTCTTGACCTAACTATACAGAAATCGGAAGAACAGTATCCCAAACACAGATCCATTGAATAACTGTACAGAAATCGAAGAGTTTACAAGCTTAGGTTCAGCGATTGGTTGTCATCGCATACACATGGTTTCTGCATGATCAGTTCTATATAGGAGCATTTTGCAGCTTTGCCATTCAGCTTGAGAAAGTATGTTAAGTTCTGTCTAGGAGCAGATAACCATGATTATCGTCGCTGTTAGAGAAAAAACAGAGCAATTTTGTTTCTACTTTAACATGTTGTGATACTGTTTCTACTAGATCATATTCAAATAAACTGATAACTGAAGATACGGATGAGTCATAGTCATTTTTTTTATCTGAGTTAAATATCGAAGCCTGCGGCATTTGGATGAATCCACTTATAGTTGGTGCCCGTCAAAGCTTCGATTTGGACTTTATTTTTGTTCTCTCCTTTCTAAATAAGTATTATAATTAAAATTGAGAAATAATTCGACTTTCTGAATTTTGTAGATTTATCACCTTTTCAATGATCATTTGGATCTTTTTCCCTATAGCACCCAGTCAAATATATGTTTCCATTCGTATATTTTTTAGAGTCATTTCAAAACTGGGAAAATGTTTAATTGATAAACCTTTTGCTATTCTTATATGATTGTCCATAGAAGGGGTTATCTTTGCATATGCTTTTGGCTTTGTAGAATACATCAATGTTCAGTCAACAAGAGATGTGCAGTACACTATGTATGGAGTAATATAGGTGTTTAAATGTAAGAATGACAACTACTAACTAACACTGCATTGGGGTGTCCAGTACATTGTTTTTGACAGTGGGTGTCCAATACATGTTAGTTAGTATGACATGGAAAGCTAAATTATTAGCTGCAAAATTGTTTGTGCTAGCTTACTTGAATTTTTTTGCAGGTCGCCAGTCATTATTTGGAATTATTACCTTTGATGTTTTTGTCCTCACTGTGTAAACCATAGCTGCTGTGTGTATTTTATTTTTCAAGGAGAATGATCGCTGCGTTTAAATCAGGTGAGACAAGTTTCAAGGTTCTGTTTTGACAATCCTTTCTGATATTTGTGTGGGTTATTGCAAATTTATTTGACGGAGTTTGGTTATGTCCAACGCATCTCAAGCAAGGTGATGTGCATGTTATCTCATAGCTCTCTCTTTGTTCTGTGTATGGATCTACAAATAGCTCTACAGACGACTGGGCCCTAATCTTGATGTTCTACATGTAATGGTTAGAGCCTTTTCAGATCTAGAGTGTAGTGTAGGCTAGGGATCTTTATCTATACTCAGAGAAATCTTTTCCTTGCACACGCTAATTACTCGGTGAAGTTCTCCGGTGGGTTATTTAGTTGGTGTGGTTGTCCAATTTATTTATTGCAGGGATGCTTGCTATCCATGCGTACAGATACATAGATACATGTAGCTGTTTCGGTGGTTGCATCGGATGGATTGCTAGGTCTCCAGTAATTAATACTTGATGTTTGCTTAGCTTTCGTTGTGTGTGTTTAGCTGATTAGAGCACTTACATTCTTTGCTGGTAATTGGTACAGTTTTTGGTTGGATGTGTTTTAGGAGTGTTTTATCTTGCACGGCTTATAGGTTTTTCCCCTTCTCCGGCTGATTGAGCTTGGCAGTGGCCTTCTTTTCTTTGTAGTTGCCACTGTGACTTGCTCTTAGGTTGGATCTGGTGCTCAATTGGAAACGCTGGTTTGAGGTGCGTGCAACAAATCCTTTTTGTTTTGCTATTTTAGTTGGCTATGCATAGAGATGGATGCAGTTTCTAAATTCTTTGGGCTGTCCAATTAGAAGTCTTTTTTGTTTTCCTATCGGTTGGCTATGGATAGAGGTATATGTAGTTTCTAGGTTCTTTAGGTTGTCCAATTTATTTATAGCAGTGATGCTTGCTGTCCTCCAACTCCCTCCTACCTCGGTTCTTTGTTCCTCACCCCATCCTCCATGTAAGCAGGTGGCCGTGATAAAGGAGACGTCGTCTTGATCTGAAGCTGGGTGTTGCTTGATTCTGAAGGTTCGTATGGACATGCACTGGTCATTTCGCCTCTTCCTATTTTCTGAAGGTTCGTATGTTGTGAAGCATTGTGACCTACCTTGGAGGCTTGGAATGCTTGAACAGATTTTGTTTTGCCTTAGCAAACAAGTATTTGTCCATATCTTATTTTTCATGTGGTCTGTGGTGATCACTTGGTTGGCATTATTGCTCCGTCAGCCATGTTTGAGAAAATATCCTTCCAACACTCTGTTTTAATGTTATCTATGTATGATTGTGACTCTACGAGTATGAACTAGAAGCTAAACCTTACTTGCCATATAGTTATAGTTAAGATCAATGCTTACTTTACCAATTAAATATTTCAGTGATTTATGTTTTCCAAATTTATAAGGAGCATATGTTCTTATGCTGCGGGTTAGTTCGATATGTCCAAGATAAATAGTAGTAAAAACAGAAAAACAACGTATCTATATTTGCGGAGACATTGTATCCTTACTTTTTAAATTGTCATGTTAAACAGTTAAAGGTACACTACGTTGAACCTTCTATGTTGCCATCATTGTTTTTTTAAATAGTTATGCTCTTGCCTATAATATGATCCTTTTTAGAGAGAAGAATGCGCTTATTGATGTTGCTTACTTTGAACTAGATTTGTGTGTATTGTTGTCCTGAAAGAATAGTGTATATGTTCTACTCCTGATTCTTGACTTATATCCTTTGTACTTTACAATTATTATTTGTGACATGTGGACTTTAAAATTGTTCCCCATTTTTCCTGGTGGTCATGTGATATAACGTTGGTTGCGTGTTCGTTGTCTGAATATGCTTGACTGTTTCTCCATTTTCTCTCGATTGTGTTCACCAGAGACTCCTACTACTAACACTTTTTCAACATGAGTGTGCCAGTACCTTCTTATATGGCTTCTATTCTTGCTTGGGACATTGACGTAACAGTTGAAATATTTTTATAATCGATATGTACCGCGTGACAAGCCTCCTTATGCCCCGATTCCGGTGCTTTTGATCAACTTTGAGTATATAACAGTGTGAACTTTGTGCTAAAACCAGGAATATTACAACTAATAACACTGTCTCAACATGCATGTGCTATAACCATTTTGTGTAACTCATATACCTTGATATTTAACATCTTATTAATCTCTATGATATGTGAGTATTACGGGCAAAATATTATTTGAACCAACAGAGTGCCGCGCGGCAAGCCATGCCCCCTAAACTACGGCACTTGAAAAATTACCGTCGACCCATGCTATATATCCCGTACCTGTAGACACCTGAAAATACTTATAAATATTCTCAATATGCTTTATCCCATCCACATATATTCATGTATGGCCTCATCTAATCTCTTCACTCTAGGTGTGAGGCATCGTCGCTGGAAGATGAACAATGGTCTGGCGAATAAAGACGAGACTTAGGATGCTCTTGGGAGATACTACTGCTGAAGGTCTGGCCAAACCATGCTTATTGTTGTTTCTCTCCACACAACTACACTCTCAGTTAATTCTGAACTTTATTTGTGCAGAACATACTTATTTTGCCTGTACATAGTCTATGTCCGTGATTGCCCCCAACAAGCCGCGGTCGTTAATATTTTGGATCTACCATCAGCTGGGTATTCGTCATCAATGTCTCATTGTTAATGTTGTTGAGATCAGCCGTGCTGCCTTTTCGGATCATTATCGGTTACATGAAACTCACTAGATGCTTGAGATCGTGTTTCCGAACCGATCAAAACTTATATATTAAGTAATGCTTCAATTTGTGCATGTCTATTATGTATGCCTGGATGCGACTCTTATAAAGCCATCTCATGTTTTGTCAATGTGGTAGGGATTTCTATATTACTTTTCCTTTGAGCTTTAGCATTGCTTCGTTCTTCCTGTTTCTTAAGGTCTTGATTGTATAATATGATGACTGCTGCCTTCGTTTCTCTGATCACAAAGACCAAATATTGTACAACCCCGAATAACAACTTCTTAGCACGACTGCTATTGCTATTCTGTTTCACTTATACATATGGATATTAGTCATCTATTTAGTAATCTGTACAAATGTGAGAACCACGGGCAAAAAATTCAAAGAATCTATAAGTGCCGCGCGGCAAGCCGCGCTGTTCGAATCTAGTCTGGTACATGGAGGCCAATGCAATGTAGGCGTGAAGAACAATCGAAATCGCCGACTTGGAGTAGTAGGCGAGCCTGGCTGGGTTGCATTTCAGAATATTTCTGTATTTATTTCTCCGGAATTTCTATTACTCCGTAATTTCTGTCAAAATTGGCTCACCCCTTTCTTGTACCGTTTCCGTCAAATACAGATTCTGTTTCTTTTTTCTCTCGGTTTCCTTTTTTATGCAAGTCTTGCACGTTTATGGGTCTACCTACTATGCCTAGAAAAATGGGCGCCTGCAGTCTCCAGCGTCAACATTGGCCGTTGCAGTGGCAGCCTCTACGCGGACAGCGAACCGTCGGCGGCGGTCGTACCGGCAAAGCGTCACGGACAGTAGCACGGGGTACGGGCACGAGGACAGCTAGCCCGCTAGAGGTTTTAGGAGAAGCTGAACTCTCGCCGGCCCCATGCATCTCTAGGAAAATATCTACACGAAAGGCTATCGTCCCTACTTTCTTTCTTTCTTGGTCATATCAATTCCGTTTTGTGTCTAATTTGGATCAGCTCAGATCCCATCCATCCATGATTGCCACCAGATTCCTAGTTTTTCTGGACATGCACTGGCAGTGTTTCGTGTGCTCATTGAAACCGACAACATTCCTCATGGAAAATCTGAGTGTGCAATCGGTTGCCAGTTGGCAAGCTAAGCTGGCTTAATCGTCAAGCATGACATGAGTAATGATAATGTCGTGAGTTGTGATTGTGCGCTAAACTATGCCAGGTAGGTCATGCCCTCACATCACATGGCACCAACTCCTTCTCCTCCGCCTCCAGGTTGAACCAGCAATTATAGCGGAGACCCAGAGTACATCATGCCATGCAGCCCCTGCCTGTCAATCTGTTACACCCTTGAGTATCCAGCCTAAAGAACTGAATCACCACATCTGATAGTGACACAGGTAACAGAAAATGAGTCAGAAGGAAGAAGTAATAAGAGGTTTAGCAATGCTCAATTTTACTCCAAAAAAGAGTATATGTAGCGCCTTTATCATACGGGAAATATCTTTTACATAAACATGATCCATAGAAACCAACCAAAAAATCCCTATGCCTAACATATTAATTAATCCAATAATGTACAGATGCTATCATGATCTCCATGGACGCCTTCCATGGTTCCACGCCTGACCCAACTCATGGAGCAGCAAACGAGCATGTTTGTAAGTTTGCGTCCTCCTGCTTCTTGATCAGGCCGAAAGATCTGGAGGAATTACCATTTGCCTGATAGCTAGGTCTCTTGATTTCTCCACTTGATATTGTCTGCTTTCGATTGACCTTTTGGTGTATCTCTTGGTGTGTTGTTCCCGCTACTATCACCGGGTTCGCCTGAAGGTGCTTCTGCCAATTTTGCTTGACCTGGAGCTCTGCCACCTCGGCGTTCCTGGCAATAGGAGTAAATAAAGGTATCGCTATAAATAAATGCAAGAACAAATCACTGTACAAACTCTTCTTAAATAGAATTCAAATTAATTATGAGAGGAACTTTTTAGTTCCATACCTTAGAAGGCAAATGGATTCCCTTACACGTGATTTAGAGAACGACACTAACGCATCTCAAAGATTTACACTGGAAATAATGATGCTGAAACAATAGTTTGTGTAACCCAGAAAAGAAGTATCAACCTCTTACAACGACCAAAATGGAGCCTTCACCATTTGGCAAAAGAGAAAAGCTTGATCTAAAAAATTAAAAGTAAACAATATGTGATACTAAAGGTGTTCATTTTGATGTCCTTGCTTCGGCAACAGGAAAATACTTACGGGAAACAAATAAATTGCAAAATTTTGCTTGGGATAATTCTTATTGTATGATAGGTACGTGAAAATAAAGATAAAAATCTTCATGCCATGTTGACTTACATCTCTGTAGGGGAAATCATCAACTTCAAGCATGTGAATCACATGACCAATCTTTGGCCTCTTGCGAGCTTCAGGGTCGACACATCGCAGAGCCACTAGCAAAGCCTTCTTCAATGCCCTAGAAGTAGGCTTCTCAGTCATCTTGGGATCCAAAACCCCCTCTGAATTTCGGCTGCTGACCATAGTCTTCAACCATTCAACAAGATTAACCTGAAAGATTAATCCACAGAATTTATAAAATGCATTTGACGTGTGCTTAACTTAACACTGGTTATAAGGAGGCACAATTGTTACTAACCTCTCCAGGTGGCCTGTTGTAATCTACTGGTACCCTACCAGATATTATTTCCATAATAAGAATCCCAAAACTATATACATCACTAGTTTCATTCAACATGCCAGTGCCTGCATACTCTGGAGCAACATACCTGCAAATAACAAGAAATACATAAGAAACTATGCTGATGTCTATCATATGTGATTGTGATATTATAAGTAGGGTGCTAACCCAAATGTCCCCATAACCCTGGTCGTGACGTAACTCCTCTCTGAGCCCAAAAGCTTTGCTAGCCCAAAATCAGAAAGCTTAGCGTTCCAATGCTTGTCAAGTAGGATATTGCTCGACTTGACATCACGGTGAACCACCTTTGGCTCAAGTCCCTCATGCAAATACATCAAACTGCAGAACTTGCTAACTGTGTAAGTACTAAGTACTGATAAATATCTTAAAATCAGCAATAACTAGCATGCACTTACCCTTTTGCTGATCCCAGAATAATCTTCATTCTTATGTCCCATGTAAGAGGGCTCACAGGACCAACATCACCGTGAATCCATTGCTCCAAGGTTCCATTATTGACAAACTCATACACAAGCATCCTGAAAAGAATTTATATACACCACATTTTATTACGAGCGCCTAATTTCTGGAATACCCCAGTCCAACTTATCACACAAGGAGGTACCTCTGGTTGCCCTCAGCACAGTATCCCAGCAGCCGCACGAGGTTCTTGTGCCGCACCCGCCCGATTGCTTCAACCTCAACCTTGAATTCCCTCTCTGCCTGTCCCCTAACAAACCAGGTATTTTACCAAATTAAGCAACACAAAAACCACACGTTACACAACATCACACATTTGAGCCTCTCAAATAGCAGCTTCCACACTAAGCATGTTAACTATAAGAAAATGTTAGACTTGGATAACGACTTGTCCTTTTTTTTTAATCAAATTCTTGCACAATTGTCACCATCTCAATTGTCAACATCTCCATTCAGTAACTCCGATGCAATCACTAAACTGTACATCTTGCTTAAAGTATACATCTTGCTATATTTCAAATCAATAGTACATTCTTAAAATTAGACGCAAAAAGCTTCTAAAATTAGCTGCATTTGAGTTCATGGGAAGCGCAGTTACCTATTATTCAGCAAGTTCTTGACGGCGACCTGTGTGCCGTCCTCGAGAATGCCGTGGTAGACGATGCCGTAGCCGCCCTCGCCAATCACCTTCTCATCGGCGAACATTGCCGTCGCTGCCTCCAGCTCCTTGAGAGTGTACCAGTGGCCCCAGCCCAGGTGTGACACCTCGGGCACACCCGGCTCCCCGCCACCTCCACGGTTCTCGCCGCTGGCGCCGCGCGACGAAGGTCCCCCGCTACGCTGGTGGTGGGCGGTGGCTGATCCGGGAACGTGATGCGGTGCTCCTTGCCGGTCTCGATCTGGATGGACTCCTGCGGGGTGGCCTGGAGCATCTGCGCGAGCGGCACCTTGGACGCGGCGGCGGGGCCCGCCGCGCCGCGAGAGGGCACTTCTTGGATGTCCTTGGGTGGCTTGGTGGGGTGCTTGGGATGGGCATTGGGCGCGACGGTGGCGAGGTGGAGGACAGGGGTGGCCGGGGCGCGGCGGCGGCGTCGACGGCGGTTGGCGAAGAGGCAGAGGGATATGAGGACCAGGAGGAGCACGAAGGCGACGCCGACGCCGATGCCCACGAGCTCCCACAGGTGGAGCCCGAACACGACGGTGCTCTGGGACAGCCCCGAGTCCGACATCGGACTGCGGCGGCGAGCTTCCTGGCTCAACCAGAAATGGTGGATCTCCGCAACAACTCTGGCTTTTGAGCAGAATTCGAGCTAAGATTGGGTTTTGAACAGCGCAACCTGTAAAAGGCAGGGAATTGGACGCAGAAGGGATGGATTCCCGCACAGAATAAATGGACAATCAAGGTGTCCAAGATTGGGTTTTTGCAGAGGAGTGGGAAAGGTTGGACTTTGGGCGAGAGAGAAGGGATTTAGGACAGGATGGTGTGATGAAAAAGGGGGGATTTAAGGGGTGATAGGGCCCAAAACATTAGATTTGGGAGCAATGTGTAGGTAAATATACTAAGATTGGACGATTATTCTGTGGCGAAAAGTGAGGGGTTGTTAATTTGCTCTTGATACAAAGATTGTACTCTGGTGGGGAGGAGAGTGTGGTGTGTATTAAGGGGAGGGAGAGTGGTTGGTGGTGATCTTAGAGTAACAACAAATCAAGAAGAAATGGAGAGCGAAGGATGCAATTATTTTAGCAGTGCTCCTACAAAAGTGTACTACTGCTACCTCCGGTCTGAATTGATTGTACAGCAGAGAGGACTGGATTGCAGGAGGAGCGCTAGTGGTAGTGGGAGTGGTGACAGGGTGTGAGTGAGTGCTTTGCATGCATGGAGATAGAGAAGTCAAGGGTCAAGACCTAATAAATAAGTAGATCGAGTCAGAAGGAAAGCATGGACTATAGGAAAAATGATATTTTGAGGTGTAAACAAAGGGTGGAGCTGGATAGTTAGTGGAGTGCAGACCTCTGGAGCGAGCTGATGAGAGCTGTAATGTAGCATTGTTTGAATCGAACTGGTATGAAAGAACACGTCCTATTGATTGCACTCTGTTGATTTTTTTTGGGTGTGCCCTGATAGTAATCTACGAGTAGTATTGGCGTCATAAAAATCCCACGATAAAAAAACAGATCTAGGGAATATTAAGGAAGATTAACGTATACGTGCAAGCCGGACTTGGGAGCCATCGGCAGCATGGAATTGTATGTTCCCTTTTAGTTTGGGGCACCAAATACAATGAAAAGAACACAAGAAGTGGTAAAATTCTTCTCTCCCAAATCTCATCAAAGTAACTAATTAATGCTATGGAGGACTATGGCATGAAGAACATGCGGCGATTCCCATTGGCCATCGGATGGAAGAATATCGTGTTAGCATCAACAACGCATTGTTGCCTACCACGTTGTTTTAGTACATCTCATTGCAAATTAAAACAAAGAGCATCTCGTCTTTGAGCTCATAGGGGATGCCCCATTATGCCTCCGTTAGACCGAAGGAATCAAATTTAGAATCAAGCGTTTAAATCTGCAAGGTGAGAGTTGTCGATGTTTCAAATCGCAATGAGATTTGTAAGGTGGTATGAGCCCAGGATTCAATGGGTAGCACACCATAGACATAGGGAATTATACAGGTTCGGGACCCTGGATGATCGCGGGTAACACCTCGTCTCTTGTTTGTGTTGGATTCGGTCATGTGAATGAGTATGCTTGTGTGATTTTGCGTTGAGAGCTGCCTACCTTATAAGATTGGCTAGATGGGATTTACAAGTCCCCGATTAATATGTGGTAGTGACCGGAGCCAGTTACACTAGATTGTTTGTGTGGTGATAAGGCCATGAAACAAAGTAAAAAATCATGAGTTGAATCTAAGATATTTTTATATAGAATTGCATTCAATGTAGCGAGGAAAATTTCATATGGTTTCCATTCATACAAACCAAAGGAGGGATTTCTAAGGAATAAAATCCTCTTAAAAATAAATGAAAGATGATTTGGATTTGTTTCTTTATTTCTAAGCCAACAATGGAATATACACAATCTTTCAAAAAATTAATGCGTGCTTCCGGGAACGAAACCAAACAACATACATCTATGCGTTTAGATTCAACATGTTATGACATCATATTACGATGTTTTCCTATTTGGAAATCTTGTTAACCAAAGTGCCCTACGGTGATTTATGGAGGTGAAAGATTGTGAGATTTTGTACTCTTGTTCGAAAAATGCTCCTCAAAGTTCTCTTGGCGTGTGAAGCTTTGTGGTGGCGTTGGGAGCCTCCAATTAAGTTGTGGAGTTTGTCCCATTCTTACGTGTAAAGATTTTGGCCAGTGTGTGCAAGTCGATCTCGTAGTGGATTGATCGAGTTATTCCTTTTGTGGGAAAAGCTCAAGGAGAATATGATGAGTTTTTGTGTCTTTGGTGAGCCTTGTGTGACACCACATCCATCCAACAAAGACATACTTTCATTCGGAAGGAACTTCAGAAATTATATCGTCATCTCCACACACCTCGGTTATCTCTTATTCGAGCTCAACTAGTTATGTATTTATTTGTGATAGACTTAGTGTTTGAGGTCATATATCTTGCTTTATCATAGTTGTTTATCTTGTTTAGCATAAGTTGTTTGTGCACATAGTTGAGACTAACTTATTTAGATTTTGCACTTAATAAATTAAATGCTAGTTTTATTCACATTCATTCAAACCATAATCTTTCTTTTAAATCGCCTATTCACCCTCTATGGCGACATATCGATATTTCAGAAGCGATCAAGAGTATCAAATAATTAGTCGGAGACACTAGCATCATTGACCCACCAACTTAAAGTGACACGGGAGTGTCAATCAGAGTCAAACTCACACGCGCAATCGATCGAAAACGCAAATGTCAACTTAACTACTACCACAAATACCTTATGTAGATCGAGCGGTAACCATGGTAGATGGCACGAGCTACCACCCTGTCCGCACACAGACCATGTCTTCGCCAATCTGTTGTAGATGGTGCACATCTACCATGAAGTTAACAAATCCTCGAAAAAAAATGTGCTAAATGGTGCCATCTACCACGGATGACGGGGCCATACATCATAAATGCTATTTTTTCTTATGGAATGCTCAAATATCCAGATTCATAAAAGTAACTCAGTTTTTGGAAAACCATGGTTTCAAAACCGTGGTATTTTAAGGTAGCCAAACACCTCAAAGTATTTAAAATTGAAATTTTCTAGAAACCATGGTGTTTCAATAATATTTCAAAAACACTTCGCATCCAAACGGGGTCTAAGCCTCGAAGAAGGGGTTAGCCCGTGTTGGCGCATGTATCCCGACTCTTATATCTGAATAAAGTGGGGGTGCTTTCTAAAAAAGAAAATCCCCAAAACAACTCAAAAAATGTCGCTTTCCTTTGTCGTCCAAGGTCCAAAGTCCAAACCTCATGTTGAACTCTCTAATTCTGGACGCGCTTCTCGCATCTCGCCGCCGCCTCCCCCTCAGATGCACTGTTCCACTCCCATCGCCGTCGGCCTTAATACTAAGTTTCAACCGGCCATTGCTCAGATCTGAAGTTTCCCCAAGTTGCCCTCCTTCTCCACTAAGCGGTTCGACCGATTCCCCAAGTTTTGGAGTGTGCCCACCCTCCAGGTTTTCTTGCTCTGCCATTGCCCGCCCCCATCCCCTTTCTCCCCCGAACTCTGTTCCCACACAATGGAAGCAGCGCAGAATCCAATAGCAATGGTACCATTGAGGTGTGATACGTCTCCAACGTATCTATAATTTTTTATGTTCCATGCTTGATTATATATCATTGCCACATGTTTTTATAATGCTTTTACATCATTTTGGCATAATTCATGGAACTAACCTATTGACAAGATGCCCAGTGCCAGTTCCTGTTTTCTGCTGTCTTTTTGTTTCAGAAAAGTTGTTCGGGGAAGTTTCTCGGAATCAGCTGAAAATTTACGGGATTTATTTTTACATGGAAACAAAGACGGAGCCATAAGAAGGCCTGCAGGGGGCCCACAGTGTCCGGACGCCACCTGGCCGCAGTCCAGCCTGGACCGCGCATGGGCCCCACCTGGGCGCCTCGTCCACCGACTCGTGTCGCCTCTTCGCCTATAAATTCACCCTTGACCTAAAAACGCGAGGAGCGTCGACCATATTTTCAGAAAACATCCGAGGTCGCCGCCGTCGCCAACCCTAGTTCGGGGGGGATCTAAAGCTCTTCCCGACACCCTGCCGGAGGAGGAGATCGTCACCAGAGGCATCTACACCACCATGCCTGCCTCCGGAGTGATGCGTGAGTAGTCCACCACGGGACTACGGGTCCATGGCAGTAGCTAGATGGTTGTCTCTTCTCCTTGTACTCCATTGTTAGATCTTGTGAGCTGCCTAACATGATCAAGGTCATATTATCTGTAATTGCTACATGATGTGTTTGCTTGGATCCAATGAATTGTGGAAATCATTACTCTTGTTCATCTATGTGTTAAGTTTTATTTATGTTATTGCATGCTCTCCGATGCTAGTGGATGCTTTGGCCAAGTAATTGTTAGTATTATAAGAGAGAGTATTTATGCTAGATAGTGGGTTCATGCCTTCTGCGCAGGGTGCGACTGGTAGGAACGCTCATGCCAAGATTGTGTTGTTGCTACTAGGGAGAAAAACAGCGGTGTTTATTTCCTCGTGTTATTACATTGCTTACATTATGCACCATGCTTATTGCGATGATCTGTTGCTTGCAACTTAATACTTCTAGGAAACATGCTGGATAGCGATCTCGGGGGTGGATTATTAGTCATAGACGCAGTTGGGTAACAGTCTATTTATTTTTGACATAATACCCATATTAAATGAAACGGTGAACTATATTATGTTATGATAGTATTGTTATGCACCCACAATTTTGTCAATTGCCTTGCTGTAATTTGTTTACCATCATGCATATCTTCTGGAGACACACCACTAGTTATCTATGGACCCCGGTCCTATTTTTCTACATTGTTTACAACTGTTTTACTATCTTTCCGCACTCATTTGCTCGCTGGTCATATTTTACTCTCATCATATTTTATACTTGCACAATTAATTCTTTGTGTTCAGCTCACCTGAGAGATTGACAACCTCTCTGTTTCGTTTGGGGCAAAGTAGTTTGTTTGTGATTGTGTGCAGTTCACGTCAATTATCGTAAATGGCGCCGTTGAAACCTTGCTAAGCCTTCTCCAAGTCCTACTGGATCTGACAACCTTGGTTTTGTAATCAATGGAAAACTACTGCTACACTGCATCATACCTTCCTCTTGGGGTTCCCCAGCGAACGTGTGATCCACGCCATCAAGCAATATTTTCTGGCGCCGTTGCCAGGGACGTGGAAGCTTCAGCTAAGGGATTTCACACGTCCTTGCACTTTACTTTGTTATTGTCTTGCTTAGTATATTTTTGTTAGTCTCATTTTGCTTTAAAACTCAAAAACATAAAAAAAAATCCAACAAGTAGTTTCTTTTTGTTTTGCTTAGTATCTTGTTTTAATATTGTTAAAATGGGTTCAGCTGAGAATACTAAGTTGTGTGACTTCACTAGAACGAACAACAATGATTTATATGCACACCTATTGCTCCACCGGCTTCCAAAGCCGAATTTTATGAGATAAAAACCTGCTTTGTTAAATCTTATCATTAAAGAGCAATTTTCTGGTGCTAGTGGTGATGATGCCGCTCTCATTTAAATAACTTTGCTGAGTTATGTGATATGCAAAAATATAAAGAAGTAGAAGGCGACATTATAAAACTGAAACTTTTTCCTTTTTCCTTAAGAGGACGTGCTAAAGATTGGTTATTATCTTCGCCTAGAAATAGTATTGATTCTTGGACTAAATGCAAAGATGCTTTTATTGGGAAGTATTATCCACCTGCAAAAATTATACAATTAAGGAGTAACATTATGAATTTTAAACAATTTGATATGAACATGTTGCTCAAGTTTGGGAATGAATGAAATCTCTAGTTAAAAATTGTCCCACTCATGGACTGACTACTTGGATGGTCATCCAAACTTTTATGCAGGATTAAATTTTTCTTCAAGGAATCTATTGGATTCAGTCGCTGGAGGTACCTTCATGTCCACCACATTAGGTGCAGAAACAAAATTCTTGGATTAAATTATGGCAAATTATTCGCAATTATACACCGAGAGAGCTCCTAGTGGTAAGAAGGTAAATTCTGTCGAGGAAATGTCCTCTCCGAGTGATAAGGTTGATATGATTATGTCTATGCTTGCTAGCAAACAAGTTCCTATTGATCCAAATAATGTTCCTTTAGCTTCTTTGGTTGCTCAAGAGGAGCAAGTTGATGTTAATTTTGTTAAAAATAATTTTAACAACAATGCTTATAGGAATAACTATGGTAATAATAATTATAACCTTATCCTCCAAATAATGGTAATCCTTATGGCAATTCTTATGGTAATCCTTACAACAATAATAGAAGTGTGTCCCTCTAATGTTGAAAGCATGCTTAAAGATTTTATCACGTCACAAAGGCTTTCAATAAAATTGTTGAGGAAAATCTTGAGAAACTTGATATCTTGTTGCTAAAGTTGATAACCTTTCTCATGAAGTTGATTTCTTAAATAAATTTTTTGCCTCATGATGTTAAGAAACATAAAACTTTAAATGCCATACAAATTAAAATTGACAACAATATAAGGATGTTGGCTGAATTACATGCTAGGTGGGAAAGCGAAGAAAGAGAGGCTGAAATTGCTGAAAATAGTAAGGTTGCTATGTTTGCACTATTATACTAATGAGAATATTAAAAATTTAAATGCTCAAGATTCATCTACAGGACTTAAGTATACCAATGGTAAAAGAATTGGAGTTGGAAAATTTTCTACTATACCTAAAAAGAGTCCAAACTTTCAGTCAATGGAGAAACTGTTGTTGATAAAAATGCTGAAATTAATTTTGATAATAAGGATTCTTTAGGTGACAATGCTGAAGGGGTTTGTGTGCAGAAAACAAAAAAATTCCTAGCAACACGAATGATAAACTAGCCAAGATCTATTACTATGTAGACATAAAGTAATGGAGGGCTCCGGTGTTCGTACCTCTTGAAGACCGAAAGCGTTACGTTTCGAGAACATTGTTGATGGAGAAGTACGACGCCGACCTCAAGGTCGTGGAGTCGTACCGGCGACGAGCGCTGCAGCGGGCAGCGCCTCCGAAGTTCTACACACGTACAATGTAGCGACGATCCCCCGGCTCCGGTCCAGCGGCAACAGCAGAAGATGAAGAGCTCGACCGAAGCACCAAAATCACGGCGGTCGATTTTAGTGGAGAGACCTCTCTAAAATATGCAGCTCCAATATTCAGAACCACACATAAAAGTGAGAGATTGGGATGGCCTCAAAGGGAGAGGGGGCACCTCCTTATATAGGAGGAAGGGGGAGGCCAACCCCTTGGCTTAGCCATGTTGGACTAAACCCCACATGGCTTGGCCGGCCAAGGGGCAGCCGCTGGCCCCTTAGTGGGCCCCATGTGGGGCGCCCCACTTGGCCCAGGCCGGCCGGCCCCTCCTTGTGGCGCGGCCCCACTTGGGCCTCCCCTGTCGGGTGAGGCCCATTTAGGTGGGCTGCCCATTAAATATTAAATTAAATATTATTTAATTATTAATTACTTTAACTAATATTAAATACATATTGTCTAATATTTCTCGCATCGAAACTCCTTTCATTGCCATCCGATCTCCATCGGATATTTCTCCCTTATTCCGACACTCCTTCGGAACCTCCGATCTCCATCAGATAAATCTCGGAACGATTCCAAAATTGGTCTCTATAATTTCTTCGGTGCCAAAGCTATTCCTAAGGCTCGTCTACCCTTAAGTGTGCCACCCCTCGGTTCGGGATCACTCCAGACATGATCGAGACTCCTCTCCAATCAATGACCAACAGTGGGATCTAGAAACCCATGATGGCCCCTATGCGTTCCACGAAGTTCTTTGTCGCTTGAACCTTATCGTTGTGCACAATTCCTTTTGTCACACGATATCAAGTTTGTCCGAGATCCCATCTCGTCACTCGACAAACTCATTTACTCGTCTCCATGATATTACATCTCCGTGACCTAGTCACATGCTTGCAAGACTTTGATATAATATCACCGAGTGGGCCCAGTGATATCTGTCCGTCACGCGGATGGACAAATCCCGCTCTTGATGCATACGCCTCAACGTATTCCTTTAGAAAACCTGATACACACCTTTATGATCACCCTGTTACGGTGTGACGGTTGATGCAGTCAAAGCCTCCTTCCAGAATAGTGATTAAATATGATCTCACGGTCTAAGGATTCGGTTACTACTACGTTTCTATTAAGTTATCGCAATGCCGATATTCGTGACAGATCTTATCGCGCTAACTTACTTTGGGTGGATGTCCATCATGTCATTCTCCAATGACACAACTCCATTGTCAATTGACATAAATACCCATGATCAGGAAACCTTGATCATCAGTTGACCAATGGACTAGTCAAGTAGAGGCTACTAGGGACCTGGTTGTTTCATATCACATGTGTATTAATGTTTCCGCTTAATACAGTTATAGCATGACACAAAACTTATTATGAACACTTTGAGATATGATAATAAAACCTCTTTATTAATTGTCTCTAGGGCATATCTCCAACAATCTCCCACTTGCACTAGAATACAATTAATCTAGTTTACATCTGGTAAGAATCTAACACCAATAGCTCCTTGGTGTTGATCATGCTTCTCTTGTGGAAGAGGCTTAGTCAACGGATCTACCACATTCAGATCCGTGTGTACTTTGCAAATCTTAATCTCTCCTTCCTTGATATATTGCCTTATCACATGGAAGCGTCAGAGTATGTGCTTGGCAGTGGAGTGAGACCTTGGTTCCTTAGCATTAGCAATCACCCCTGTGTTATCGCAGTAGATGTTGACAGGGTCTTGCATGCCAGGAAACACTCCTAGTTCGATGACGAACTTCCTGAGCCAGATAGCTTCATTCGCTGCTTCTGTAGTGGCAATGTACTCCGAATCCATTGTAGATTGGGCTACGGTGGATTGCATTCCACTTCTCCAGCTCACAGCGCCACCATTTACCAGAAACAAATATCCCGTTTGAGACATAGAATCATCCGGATCTGTGTCAAAACTTGCATCAACGTAACCCTTTACGCCAAGTTCTTCTTCACAGCTAGCATAGACTAACATCATATCTCTTGTTCTCTTGAGATATTTCAGGATGTTCTTTACAGCTTTCCAGTGGTCCATACCAGGATTACTTTGGAAGCGGCTCGTCAGACTTAGAGCCAGAGCTACATCAGGTCGGGTACTTAGCATCGCGTACATGATAGACCCTATGGCCGAGGCATAGGGGATGTTCTCCATCGTTTCCTTATCATCAGACGATACTGGGCATTGAGTCAGACTCAACGGTTTACCTTTTATCACGGGAAAGAACCCCTTCTTGGCCTGATCCATTTTGAACCTCTTCAAAATCTTATCTAGGTAGTTCCCCTGACTTAATGCTAATAGGCGCCTTGATCTATCACGATAAATTTTAATGCCTAATACATATGCAGCTTCTCCCAAATATTTCTTTGAAAATTTACTATTCAAGTAATCCTTTACACTCTTTAGAAGATTCACATCATTCCCCATGATTAATATGCCATCTACATATAGGACTAGAATTGCCACTGAGCTCCCACTCTCAGCTTTTTATAAATGCAGGTTTCTTCTACATTTTGGACAAATCCAAAAGCTTTGATCACCTCATCAAAGCGAAGATTCCAGCTCTGAGACGCTTGCTTCAATCCATAGATGGATCGTTGAAGCTTGCATACTTTACTAGCACCTTCTGGATTGACAAAACCTTCCAGTTACACCATGTACAACTCTTCCTCAATGTTTCCATTTAGGAACGCGGTTTTGACATCCATCTGCCATATCTCGTAATCGAAATATGCAGCCACTGCTAGTAGAATCCAAATAGACTTAAGCATCGCTGAAAGGATCGTATGGGCACCTAGAGGGGGGGTGAATAGGTGCTACACAAAATTTTAATACTTTTTCGATTTTAGGCTTGACACGAAGGTAAATTCTCTAGATATGCAACTATGGTGAATTTACCTATATGATGAGCAAACTATTTCAACTAGGCAATTAACAAGATACAAGTAAGGACAACAAGGGATAGAGATAACCAAAAGTAGAAGCACGCGGAGACAACTCATGGTGTGAGACATGGGAACCTTTTTAATTCGTGCAAAACTATGTGGTGTAATAACTTATCTTTATTCTATGTGCGAAGTTTGTGTGTCTATTATATCTTATGTGCTATCTCGGTCTACAAAATCTAGGGGGAGCATTGATCCTAACGGTTATGCATTTTGCATTCAAAAACAAATTTACATGATGCATAGCGTTACGGGGAGCCGTCTATATTTTGTGAACCTTCTGGTTGTGTGTTGTCATCATACTCCAAAAAGGGGGAGATTGAAAGAGCATTTTCCCTCGAAATCCGTTTTGGAGTCTAATGACAACACACAACATCGGACTAACGTTTGTGTGTAATACTTATAGATCTTTTAGATTAATTCTGGTCCAGAAAAAGGGAGTCGATGCAAAGAGAAAGGGCCTGAAATCTGCCCCTGTCTGCCAAAACTGGCGTCAGCGGTAGTACCGCTCCTTCCTGGAGCTGTGCTATCGTAGCCCAGCAGTACTGCCCCTGGCGGTAGTACCGCTGGTGCTACCGCTAGAGGTATCGCTGGACTAGTTTTGGGTACTGATATGCTCTCGGTACCCCAGCGGTAGATGCCACGTTCTACCGCTAGGATTTCCCCTTAGCCCCCTGCGGCTAAGTCCCCAGCGGTAGTACCGGCATGCTACCGGTAGTACCGCTGCTTCCCAGCAGCGGCACTACAGCTGGTGGTACCGCCAGCCATACCGGTGGGCACCATTTCGCTACGGGTATGCCGTCGGTACCCCAGCGGTAGCTGCCTCGTACTACCGCTGGGAATTCTTTGTCCCTGTGGCTAAGTACCCAACGGTAGTACTGGCAGCTCTCCGGTAGTACCGCTACCTGGTGGCAGCGGTACCTCCCTGAGGTACCGTAGCCACTGATGCTGTACTACACGGGGTACCGGCAGAATATCCGTGGAGGTAGTACCGCTGTGCAGATTTTTCTGCACATAACGGTTCTATTTCAAGGGGCCCTATATAAAGACCCCTTCTTCCCCAATGGAGGCTGCCCGATCTAGTTTCTCTCTCCTCCATTGTTGCAAAGCTCAAATCAACTAGATCTCTCAATCCCTCCACCCAAACTCGTTGATCTTCGGAGGATTGAAGGAGAAGGCCAAGATCTACATCTTCACCGACCGGTTTTTCATTTCCCCCTCATTTACTTGAGGGATTCGTGCCTAGGGTTTCCATTGGGAAAACCTAGGTGTTTGGTTGTACTCACTTCAATTGTTATTGTTTCAGTTGTTGTATTGTTTGGGGAGCTCCGGATTCCTCCTTGAAGGATTCCGATAGTGGAAGGTGAACCAAACCCTTGGGTGCGGTTCATCGGAGAATAGGGTGAGGCCTTTGTGGCATCTTGAGTAGGCCTCTTGTGGCGAGCTCACACCCTCCAACGAGACGTACTCCAATTAACAAGGAGGAACTCGGGAATACATCCTTGTCTCCGCGTGCTTCTACTTTCGGTTATCTCTATCCCTTGTTGTCCTTACTTGTATCTTGTTATATTGCTTAGCATAAGTTGTTGGTGCACATAGGTGAACCTTGTATATTAGGTTGTTGGCTTGTTAATTTAAACACCTAGTTTTATTCCGTAATTATCAAGCCTTAAACCAGAAAAGTTTTAATCGCCTATTCACCCCCCTCTAGGCGACATCGTTTGTTCTTTCAATCGCTGCGGGTGAGAACGTCTCATCGTAGTCAACTCCTTGAATTTGTCGAAAACCCTTTGCGACAAGTCGAGCCTTGTAAACGGTGACATTTCCGTCAGCGTCAGTCTTTTTCTAGAAGATCCATTTATTCTCGACAGGCTTCCGAGCTTCGGGAATATCCACCAAGGTCCACACTTGGTTATCATACATGGATCCTATTTCGGATTTCATGGCTTCGAGCCATTTCTCGGACTCAGGGCCTTCCATCACCTCCTTATAGGTTGCAGGTTCATCTTGTTCAACCAACATTATGCGATCACCATACCATTCAGGAGTGGTACGTGGTCGGGTCGACATGCGGGGTAGAGTAGACTCCTCGACGTGATCACCATCATTTGCTCGCACTCCACTAGCGTATGATGGCTCTGGAACATCTTCCGTTGCGTCACTTGGTATTTCGAGTTCGGGATCAACAATTTCGTCGAGCTCTATCCTCCTTCCACTAACACCTTTGGCAAGAAACTCCTTCTCCAGAAAGGTACCGTCTTTAGCGACAAACGTTTTGCCCTCGGTTTTGTTGTAGAAGGTATATCCGATAGTTTCCTTCGGATATCCTACAAAGATGCATTTTCTGATTTTGGTTCGAGTTTATCGGGCTGTAGTTTCTTAACATAAGCCTCACAACCCCAAACCTTCAGAAACGACAACTTAGGCTTCTTGGCGTGCCATATCTCATATGGTGTCGTCTCAACGGACTTGGATGGTGCCCTATTCAATATAAACGCGGCAGTTTCTAATGCGTGACCCCAAAATGACAAGGGTAGATCGGTGAGGGACATCATGGACAGCACGCTATCCAGTAGGGTGCGATTACGTCGCTCAGACACACCATTACACTTTGGTGTTCCAGCTGGCGTAAGTTGTGGTACAATGCCACGTGCCTTGAGATGCGTGTCAAACTCAAACTTGAAATATTCACCTCCTCGATCTGATTGAAGATGCTTAATTTTCTTGTTGAGTTGATTTTCCACTTCACTCTGAAATTCTTTAAACTTTTCAAAAGTCTCAGACTTATGTTTCATTAAGTAAATATATCCATATCTACTCAAATCATCGGTGAAGGTTACGAAGTAACGATAACCATTGCGTGTCGATACACTCATCGGTCCGCACACATCAGTATGTATGATTCCCAATAAGTTCGACGCCCGCTCCATAACATCGAAGAATGGGGTCTTGGTCATTTTGCCTAGAAGGCACGGCTCGCACATGTCAAGAGATTCAAAATCTAATGACTCCAAAAGTCCATCAGAATGGAGTTTCTTCATGTGCTTTATGCATATGTGACCAAGACGGCAATGCCACATATACATGGTATTATCGTCACTACGCCTATATCTCTTGGCTTCAATGTTATGGATGTGAGTACTATGATCAAGATTCAATATGAATAAGCCATTGCACACCAGTGCATGACCATAAAATATATTATTCATCGGAATAGTACAACCGTTTGGTACTGACTTAAATGAATAATTGTCTTGTAGCAGGCAAGACCATGATATAATGTTCATACTCAATGCGGGCACATAGTAGCATTTATTCAACACTAAAATCAATCCTGACGGTAGATGCAGAGGTAGAGTGCCGACGGCCATGACGTCAACCTTGTTGCCATTGCCGACGCGCATCGTCACCTCGTCCTTCTCCAAGTCCCGCTTATCCCGCAACTCCTCCTGTGAGTTACAAATATGAGCAACCGAACCGGTATCAAATACCCATGTGTTACTCAGAGCACTTGTAAGATAGACATCTATATCAAGTATATCGCAGATACCTTTGTCCTTCTCAGCGATCTTTCCCGCCTTCTTGTCAGCTAAGTACTTGGGGCAGTTGCGCTTCCAATGGCCTTCCCCTTTGCAGTAGAAGCACTCGACGCCTGGCTTGGGGCCAGACTTGGGCGCCTTGGAGGTGGAGGCGACAAACTTGCCATCCCTCTTCTTTCTCCATTTCTTGCCCTTTGCCTTACCACCGGACTTCTTGAAGTCGACGGTTTTGTTGACCATCAACACGGCGTGCTCCTTCTTGATTTCCACCTCAGCAGTTTTGAGCATGACCAATGTCTCAGGGAGAGTCTTTGTCATTCCTTGCATGTTGTAATTCAATACAAATGCTTTGTAGCTAGGAGGCAACGATTGCAACACCCTATCAATCGCCAGTTCATCTGGAATTTTACAATCCAGATCATTTAGGCGTTGAACATAGCTAGACATCTTGACCACATGCTCGCTCACATTGCTGTGTGAAAGGACACGGATGTCGCCTAGAGGGGGGGGGGTGAATAGGCGATTTAAAATTATTACGGTTAAGGCTTGAATAAATGCGGAATAAAACTAACGTTTAATTTATCAAGCCAAAACCTAAACTAGCTAGGTTCACCTATGTGCACCAACAACTTATGCTAAGCAATATAATCAACTAGGTGATAACAAGATATATGACTTTAAGCTCGATGTCTATCACAAAGTAAATAGCATAAGTAAGAAGCTCGGGTATAGAAATACCGAGGCACTTGGAGACGATGATTTATCCCGAAGTTCACTTCCCAATGGAAGCTAGTCTCCGTTGGAGCGGCGCGGTGCTCACCAATGTGAAACACCGGGTAGCCTTGATATGGCACACCGTATCTCCATTGTGTCTTACCACCAATGTGGCGAGGCACTTGTCACTATGTTGCCGTTGAGGTTGACAACTAGAACCTTTACAAGGATGAAGCTCACTCCACAAGTTGGAGGGTCTTCACCAAATGCACCGAGCCACCAAGACTCGATGCCCAAGGCCGAGGCACACACCACAACTCAATTGGTGGCTCCCGACAATGTCTTCGTAGCTACCAAAGCTCCGAAGCAAACAAGGTTGGGTCACCCTCCACAACCTAATTGGAGGCTCCCAACAAATCCCGTGAGTCACCAAGACTCCGAGAGATCAACAACCGTCTAGGGTACCAACGTGCCCTAGAGGAACAAGCTCTAGAGCACCAAAGCACCCAAGAGTAAAAAGCTTCTCAACTTCACTTCCACGTATCACCGTGGAGAACTCAAACCGATGCAACTAATGCAATGGCAAGAACACACTAAGTGATCAAGTTCTTCCAACCCGAATCCAACCAAAGCAACTAATGCTTGGGAGGGATTAGAGAGGAAGAACAAAGGAGGAACACCAAGAAACTCCAAAGATCTAGATCCAAAGTGTTCTCCTCACTTAGAGGAGAAATCAATTGGTGGAAACAAGGATCTAGATCTCCTCTCTCTTTTCTCTCAAAAAGTAGCAAGAACTATCGGAGAGATTGAGAGAAAGCCAAGCTTGAGAAGGTCAACAATGGAGGGAGAAAATAGCTCAAGAGGTTGGCAAAAGTTAGGTTTATTTTGGGGAAGAAACCCCTTAAATAGGAGGCTCCAAAAAGGAGCCGTTGGAAAAAGAAAAGGGAAGCAAACAGCAGCCGGGCCGGCCTGCAACCCGGCCTGGGAGCCGGCTGGGAAAATGGCAGCAGACCGGGGCAAAGGAGCCGGCCTGCTACCCGGCCTGGGCCGGCCTGGCAGCCGGCAGCCCACCCGACTGCACCGGCCTGTGAGCCGGCCTGGGCCGGCCAGGGAGCCGGGGGCCTGCCAGACCGCACCGGCCTGTGACTCGGCCTGGGCCGGCCATGGAGCCGGAGGCCCACCCGACTGCGCCGGCCAGGGATCCGGCCTGGGCCGGACTGCAGGCCGGTCTGGTCACTCCCTTTTTTTTCTTTTCTCTTTTAGAAATCGACCGAGGGTAAAGTCGCAATAACTTTTGCATACGAACTCCGTTTTCGATAATCTTGGACTCGTTGGAATCGTCACAACAAGCTCTACAATATTATGCATAGAAACATCATTGTTCAATAGGATATGGTAAAACCAAAAGATAAAAGGTAAAACCTTTCTATTGAAAACCGAAAAACCATATTATTTGCAAATGAAGTCCGAATGACACGAAACCGCTTTTGTTGGAAAGAGGACAACAAATGCTACCCAATAACAAGTGAGAATATTGAAACCAAGCAAGGGAGATTTTGCTAATAAATGGAAGAGTGAAACCTTCCGCATATATGGACCGGCAAAAACTCCGACACCGAAAACTTAAGAGGAGACACATGAGAAACCGTTTTCGGTGACCTTGGCCTTGTCATGACAAGCACGACAAGCACCAATACCACACCACGATAAGAGCCAAATAGGAACCAATAAAGGTGATGCCAAGGATGCAAAGGTTTGAGCTCTCTACGACCGATACGCTAAAGCTCACTTGAGAGCCCCTCTTGATAGTACGGTTACCTATCCTAAAACCCGGTCTCCCAACTACACCGCGAGACCGGTAAAATAGAAACCCTATCAAGATCATACCTTTTACTTGCGCATTCCACTTGAGCTAGATGATGACGATCTTGATCTACTCTCAAGTGGATCACCTTTCTTGATTTTGCTCCGCTCGGTGAAGACTCGCATATTCCTCCCCCATACACTAATATGGGAGAGACACTCTTTCGCATATCTTCACAAGCCCTTATCTTGTATGTTGATCAACTTGCACTTAGCCTTGATCAACATATAGTATTTTTCTTCACATGCCCTAATCTTGTATGTTGATCAACTTGCACTTAGCCTTGATCAACATATAGTCTTCTTCTTTTAGCCTTGAATCCAACATATGGAGTCCAAGCATTCCTTATGGACCAACACTGCAAATATAACTCAAAGCACACATTAGTCCATAGAGATTGTCATTAATTACCAAAACAACACATGGGGGCAACCATGCTCTTTCAATCTCCCCCATTTTGGTAATTGATGACAATCCCTTTTGAGAGGGTTTATATAATGAATTAAACACCCTTGCAAGACAAGGATGCATGAGCATGAGAGGCAAATGCTTAAGAACCAAACGAAAGCATAAAACCGAATCCCTTAAACCCTCTAAAACTTCTCCCCCATTGGCATCGATTGCCGAAATGGGAAGAAAAATTTAGAAGGCCAATATAGTATGAGTTCCTCCACAAGGTATGCATTTCTTAAGATATGAGTGAAATCAAATGCACATATCCATTGATGGATAATAGAGGAAATCAAACTATATTGAGTATCCAAAAGATTGCAAAAGGATGAAATCATTCTAAACATCTCCACAAAGTAGAAAAGCAATCAAGAAGATCCAAACCGAGAGTTCTAAGTAAAACTAGAGAAGCTCCCCAATGTTCGTGCACTATTGAGGGGTGCACAAATATGGAATCCTCACTCCCCCCCACAATCATCTAGAACACTCACCAAGTGCAAGGATGTAACCATTGAAGCAAAACAAAGCACTTGCACCAAAGATGTGGTTGAGCCATAAGGAGATACCAATTAAAAGAAATTATCAATAAGGGCCCAACCAAGATTATGTGTGTGTGACAAGACAATTAATTTGGTAAGACACACAGTCTTAACCAAATGGTGATAAGTTATACATCAAGTATTGACACACACAACTTACAAAGAAGATTTAAAAAAAAATATGTTCACAAGCTCAAAGATACCAATTGGAAATTAAAACCAATCAAAAAAAAGAGCTAGTGAGAACATTTAGCCAACAAAATCAACATACTCACCGTGATGAGCATGAAGAGAAGAATCTTCAATAAAATGTGAGTGCGCAAAGATGCGAATAGAAATAAGAGAAGCGCTCACGAGACAAACTTGGAGCCACCAAAGAATTATAGATAGAAGACAAGGTGGCTTGAAAGAAAGTAGGATACCAAATAAACGGTGACCTCTCTCATATGTAAAGGTTTCTAAGTAGACAAATTGTTAATGATATTCATCGACAAAGAAACTTGCACATATAAAATGGTCGAAGAAGGGAGACCATGGTAACCAAAAGGAAGTCATGAATATACAAAAAGAGATTATTGCTTAAAAGAATAGCACATAGCTCAAATTTATCTCATGTATATACATGAACTTCAAACACATCAAATGCATCACACATATCACTAAGGGAACAAGAGATAGTAGAAATGCTTTGAGATAGGCAACAAGTATCACAAGGAAATAATACCAATTGAAGGAGGGTTTTTGCAGTTTCATCACAAATATCACAAAGATATACCAAGTGACGGAAATAAGCCAAAACCACAACAATTGCACATTAAAGTTTTCATGCCAAGAGACAACCTACACAAGGTTGAATACAAGAAAGATATGCATGAGATAGATACTTGTTACCGAGATGCATTGGTGATGACGAAGATGAACTTTTGTTAGTCATCATAGCTTGACTCCTAAAATCACATGGTGAGACCACCTTACTTATGAATGAGGCAAGCATCCAACGCTTCTCAATCGTACCTAAAACATAATTCAAATACAATATGGTTCCCAAACTCATTGGGTTCCATAGTAGTTAGATACACTACAATACATAGGAAACACTCCACATGAATATGTGCATATAGATATGAAATTGAATTTCATGCACATCTTAGCCGATTTAGGATTTGGTGGAGTATCCCCTATATATTGGATCAAGAAAGACTAGCATGCCATAAAGTAAATATATTAGTAAATATGCATGCACGGACCTACAAGAACCAAATGAAATACAATTTGGACAAAACACCAAATAAACCAAGAAGAGAGCACACCAAGGTGTGACACAAAAAGGTTGTCTAAATTATATCAAAATCCAAATCAACACATGATTGAGGAAAAATCAAATCAACATATGATTGATTCCAAAACACATCAACACATGAAGTGTGATATCAGTAGGAGTCAAATCAAACAACACATGAGAGATAAGACACCAATTGAAAAATAAGATACCAACTAAGAGACACGATACCAAAAAGAGGATAATACTTGACCGAAATCAAGTAAAATAAAGTAATAAGGTATCAAAATTCTCACAATAAATATCAATTGAAACAAATATCTATGGAGGAGATATTAAATTCCAATTAATACCAATTGAAGGTACCTAGGCAAGGCCAATGAGCATATAAGATGAAAGAAAGAGGCATGCTCAAAGGATTTTCTCATTCTATAGGATAAACATAAAACAAGAAATGAGAAAGCAAGACTCCCAAGAGAGAGCAAGGTTACACTAAATAAACCAAACACCCTCTACACTTTTCATGATGGCACAAAGCATCAAGAGAAAAGATTTGTCTTCCATAAACACATATGATAGAAATCAAATGCCAATTGAAAGGATCAAATATTGATAGATAGGATAGTGTTCTAAATAAAAGGAATGCTCCCCCAAGATTCATGCATTATTTTTGATATTTGCATTTGAATACAAAATGCACGCACAAGGGATCATTACTCTTCATATTTTATTTACAACACTAAACACTACCAATTTGAGGTTAGGATCCTAGCAAGAGGCAAGGAAGGCAATGGGAGTCAAAATGAAAATTTTGGCAAGAGATGGGGCAAATAAAAACCAATGCCAATGTAAGGATAATCAAAAACATTCTACCACAAACATAAATATGGATTGTCCAAGGACAATGACCATTTGGAATTATTTTCCCGGTGATAGAGGTATCCAAGAATATCCTCACAAGATAAAACATATGGCAAGAGAATAAAACACCATATTTTAATAAAGTTTGTTGGTAGTTCCAACCATTCAAACCAACCGGCAAGGCCATGATTAGAATAATATGGAACAAATGGTTTCTCAACTAATGTATGGAAATGCATATTAGAGAAAAACCACACCAAGCAAACTCACACAAATGAGAGCCAAAAGATAGTTAAAAAGCAAATTGGAACTTGTTCGAGCTAATATGCCACATAGAAATAAGATAATTTACAATATCAACTCTAGGTGGCAAAACCTCAAATGTTCACATTTTATGGGATTGTAATATGCACATAGCGTATTGCTCCCCCACAATGTGATAATTCATTTCTTCTTAACAAGAGGCAAATAAAATCAAATAGAGATAATTAATGGACATTATAGAATTTGAATTTCTCATGAGCATGACACACCACATAGTTACTAGATAATCTTGATATATCAATACTAGGTGGTGTTACTCATATACACACATTTTTAGGTTAGTGAGGTGCACAAAGCATATCACCCCCCAAAATGGGATAGTCCATTAATCTCTCAAAAGAGCCCATTGAAATCAACCCAAGATCCAATAAGGACTCAACACAAAGTTTACACATATATGGAGCGCACATTAACATACACAAACTTGATCGCTCAAGGTAAGTAATAAGCACAACATATACAAACACATGCTAGGAACAAAACTAACACATGCAAGGGAGCAAGCAACTTTCAATGTATATATAATTTAAATACAAGTTACCGTAAGAAGGAGCATTGGATATGGGATAGATATGTGATAATCCAATTGACTTGGCTAAATGAGATATAACCATGAAGATCCCTTAATTCTTCAAATGATAGCCAAGTCGCCAATGTCCTCCATCACAACCTATTGATCAAATTTGAGCTTGTTGGTCCCCAACCAAGTTGGGTCCTAAGAGGTTAGTCACAATAGGCTTGGCAACCCAAATGGTTCTTTTCTTGACACCACTTTGAGTTCCCACATATTTGGCAAACACATTGCCAACCCTATCCTTCCTAAGAGAATAAACATCATCAATAATTATGGGGTTGGATAGAGTACCGTTTGTGCATGAAGAAGCCAAGTGGCCCTTCTCACGGCATAAGTAGCAATATCGACTCTTTTCTTTCTTCTTAATAGGCTCCTCAACTTGAGGAGCAATGATTTGAGTCTTCTTAGGAGGTGGCCTTTGTTCAACCCGAGGTTGAGCATGAGATTGAACAATAGGCCGCTTCCCTAGTTGCTTCTCACTAAGAGTCTTCTTCTTCATTGGGCAATCCCTAACATGATGCCCTTCAATTTTGCACTTGAAGCAAACAATCTTGGCCGAGTGATTGACTTGTTCTTGGCCCTTCTTATTGCTACTCTTGGACTTGTTCTTGAGATTGGAGTTGAATCCAAGTCCACTCTTGTCATTGGGGGATTTTTGCACACTCAACATGTTGTCAAATGTGGCCTTCCCTTTATGACGCTTCTCCACATCTTTCTTCAAAGAAGTGGCTTGTGCCTTGTGCTCTTTAGTCTTCCCTACAAGGTTAGTAGCTACACAAGTACTAGTGGAAGTTGAGGCTTCATTGTTAGAGCAACTAGGCACAAAATGTAATTCAACATATGATTTAGCATTAGTGTGAGATGAAGAATTACAAGGACTAGCACATGGCATTTTAGCATTTTTAGTAGAAGTTGTGCCATTGTCCACATGAGGCTCACTAGATATTACCTTAGTAGCGATAGCCTCATGAGCTAACTTTAGCTTATCAGGAGATACTAGAAGATCTTCATGAGAGCTCGAGAGCTTCTCATGGCTTTCTTCTAATATCTCATAATTGCTAGTTAGCAATTTAAGTTGAGCCCTTAGCTCAACATTCTCCTTTAAAATGGATGCTTCACAAGAAATAGAGTTAGTACCACAAGCATCAACATTAATAGCAATGGGAGAACAAGTAGGAAGCTCTTTTAGTAATTGAGCTTGGAGTTGATCATGAGACTTAGTGAGATGTGCAAGAGAATCTTCCAAGGACTTGACATCCTTTTCAAATTTCACATTAGCCTCAAGGAGTCTAACAATTTCAAAAACAAGCTCATCATTTTTTATTTTAAAACCATTAGCCACCTTGAGGGCTCTATCATGGGTTTCATTTGCTTTAGATAACTCTAGAGTAAATGTCTCCTCAAGAGATTTCTTTGTGGTTTGTCCTTCTTCTAGAGCTTCCTCAAGATCCGCAATCGTGTTCGCATAATCACGTTCGCGGCTAAGACTTTCATTTTCACGAGCTTCCAAATTTTCAATAGTAAGCCCTCGCTCAGCAAGGGTGCTCATGATTTCATGTAGGTTCACAAGCATTTTCATTCTTTGAAAGAGCATTAAGAACCATTGGACCTTTCTTATTATAGTAAGCATCATCTTCTTCATTATCATCATTATTGTCGTGATCATCACTACTTGACGATTTAGAAGATATGCAAGGACTATCAACACGAGCATGTGAAACATTTATAGTTCTAGATGTGTTTAAGTCCAAAGATAAATCATTGCAATAAGATAGAGATGAAATGTCATCTATAGGAAGCTCACTATCATCATTGCGAAATTTATCCCTACTCACTATTGCATTGTTTTGTGGCTTGCCACATGTAGGTGAGGTAGAAGAAGTTGAGAACTCATTACGCCCGGAGATGGAGGGAGAACAATCATTCTCACTATCGATGGACACACCATAATTGTCTTGAAGCTTGGTCCATAGCTCGTGAGCACTCCGATAAGGAGAGATCGACAAGGCAACTGCATTTCTTAAAGACATGAAAACAACTTTAGAAGCTTGAGCATCTAGATAAGAATTTTCCTCATCCTCCAAAGATAATCTTTTCGGATCCTTTGGAGGAGGAAAACCCATATCTAAGATTTGCTCTATAGATGGATCAATATCCCTAAAATAATTTAGCATGCGATTTCTCCAATCATTATAATTAGTGCCATCGAATATTAAAGAGGCATTGTGCACTAAACCACTAGACGACATCTTTACTCTCTAGGCCGTGAAGCCCTATAAAGAGAGAACCTGCTCTGATACCAATTGAAAGGACACGGATGTCGCCTAGAGGGGGGGGGGGTGAATAGGCGATTTAAAATTATTACGGTTAAGGCTTGAATAAATGCGGAATAAAACTAATGTTTAATTTATCAAGCCAAAACCTAAACTAGCTAGGTTCACCTATGTGCACCAACAACTTATGCTAAGCAATATAATCAACTAGGTGATAGCAAGATATATGACTTTAAGCTCGATGTCTATCACAAAGTAAATAGCATAAGTAAGAAGCTCGGGTATAGAAATACCGAGGCACTTGGAGACGATGATTTATCCCGAAGTTCACTTCCCAATGGAAGCTAGTCTCCGTTGGAGCGGCGCGGTGTTCACCAATGTGAAACACCGGGTAGCCTTGATATGGCACACCGTATCTCCGTTGTGTCTTACCACCAATGTGGCGAGGCACTTGTCACTATGTTGCCGTTGAGGTTGACAACTAGAACCTTTACAAGAATGAAGCTCACTCCACAAGTTGGAGGGTCTTCACCAAATGCACCGAGCCACCAAGACTCGATGCCCAAGGCCGAGGCACACACCACAACTCAATTGGTGGCTCTCGACAATGTCTTCGTAGCTACCAAAGCTCCGAAACAAACAAGGTTGGGTCACCCTCCACAACCTAATTGGAGGCTCCCAACAAATCCCGTGAGCCACCAAGACTCCGAGAGATCAACAACCGTCTAGGGTACCAACGTGCCCAAGAGGAACAAGCTCTAGAGCACCAAAGCACCCAAGAGTAAAAAGCTTCTCAACTTCACTTCCACGTATCACCGTGGAGAACTCAAACCGATGCAACTAATGCAATGGCAAGAACACACTAAGTGATCAAGTTCTTCCAACCCGAATCCAACCAAAGCAACTAATGCTTGGGAGGGATTAGAGAGGAAGAACAAAGGAGGAACACCAAGAAACTCCAAAGATCTAGATCCAAAGTGTTCTCCTCACTTAGAGGAGAAATAAATTGGTGGAAACAAGGATCTAGATCTCCTCTCTCTTTTCTCTCAAAAAGTAGCAAGAACTATCGGAGAGATTGAGAGAAAGCCAAGCTTGAGAAGGTCAACAATGGAGGGAGAAAATAGCTCAAGAGGTTGGCAAAAGTTAGGGTTTATTTTGGGGAAGAAACCCCTTAAATAGGAGGCTCCAAAAAGGAGCCGTTGGAAAAAGAAAAGGGAAGCAAACAGCAGCCGGGCCGGCCTGCAACCCGGCCTGGGCCGGCCTGGGAGCCGGCAGGGAAAAATGGCAGCAGACCGGGGCAGGGGAGCCGGCCTGCTACCCGGCCTGGGCCGGCCTGGCAGCCGGCGGCCCACCCGACTGCACCGGCCTGTGAGCCGGCCTGGGCCGGCCAGGGAGCCGGGGGCCTGCCAGACCGCACCGGCCTGGGCCGGCCATGGAGCCGGAGGCCCACCCGACTGCGCCGGCCAGGGATCCGGCCTGGGCCGGACTGCAGGCCGGTCTGGTCACTCCCTTTTTTTTCTTTTCTCTTTTAGAAATCGACCGAGGGTAAAGTCGCAATAACTTTTGCATACGAACTCCGTTTTCGATAATCTTGGACTCGTTGGAATCGTCACAACAAGCTCTACAATATTATGCATAGAAACATCATTGTTCAATAGGATATGGTAAAACCAAAAGATAAAAGGTAAAACCTTTCTATTGAAAACCGGAAAACCATATTATTTGCAATGGAAGTCCGAATGACACAAAACCGCTTTTGTTGGAAAGAGGACAACAAATGCTACCCAATAACAAGTGAGAATATTGAAACCAAGAAAGGGAGATTTTGCTAATAAATGGAACAGTGAAACCTTCCGCATATATGGACCGGCAAAAACTCCGACACCGAAAACTTAAGAGGAGACACATGAGAAACCGTTTTCGGTGACCTTGGCCTTGTCATGACAAGCACGACAAGCACCAATACCACACCACGATAAGAGCCAAATAGGAACTAATAAAGGTGATGCCAAGGATGCAAAGGTTTGAGCTCTCTACGACCGATACGCTAAAGCTCACTTGAGAGCCCCTCTTGATAGTACGGTTACCTGTCCTAAAACCCGGTCTCCCAACTACACCGCGAGACCGGTAAAGTAGAAACCCTATCAAGATCATACCTTTTACTTGTGCATTCCACTTGAGCTAGATGATGACGATCTTGATCTACTCTCAAGTGGATCACTTTTCTTGATTTTGCTCCGCTCGGTGAAGACTCTCATATTCCTCCCCCATACACTAATATGGGAGAGACACTCTTTCACATATCTTCACAAGCCCTTATCTTGTATGTTGATCAACTTGCACTTAGACTTGATCAACATATAGTCTTTTTCTTCACATGCCCTAATCTTGTATGTTGATCAACTTGCACTTAGCCTTGATCAACATATAGTCTTCTTCTTTTAGCCTTGAATCCAACATATGGAGTCTAAGCATTCCTTATGGACCAACACTGCAAATATAACTCAAAGCACACATTAGTCCATAGAGATTGTCATTAATTACCAAAACAACACATGGGGGCAACCATGCTCTTTCACTGTGCTCTTCCATCTTAGCTGAAAAGAACAATTCTGAGGCCTCGTACCTCTCAGCTTTGGCTTGGGGTGCATAAACAACCTTGAGTTCAGTGATTATCTCATAAGCACCTTTCTTCTCAAAACGTTTTTGCAAATCAGCCTCCATGGCATAGAGCATGCCACCCTGGACTAAGGAGGAATCATACAACTTGGATTGATAAGCTTTCTTATCATCCTCAGAAGCATCTTCTGCCAGAGCGTCTCCTACTGCCGACTCAATTACGTAGGTCATCTGGTGAGGGGCTAAGAGAATCCTCAAGGTACGGAACCAGGACATGAAATTTGTCCCACTGGTCTTAAGATTTTATTTCTCAAGAAATGGACCTAGGTTGAAGGTGGAGCGAGCCATCTACAATGGTATTTGCAAAGTTTATAAGACTGTGTTCATAATATGAGTTCAAGTTTTATCTATATAAAATATACGAGAACTCCCACTCAAAAAGACATCCCTCAACTTACTTTTAGTGATCACATGACCCCCATCCACCAATACTACCCCTGATCGTCACGACCGATAGCATGGCTTCAAAGGTAGACCTCTCCATGTTAATCACATCTCCATGTGACTCATGCTCGACCTTTCGGTCTCCTGTGCTCCGAGGCCATGTCTGTACATGCTAGGATCGCCAATTCAACCTCAGTATGTGGCTGTGCATACATGGCTTACACCCACCATATGCGAACGCAGATATGTTTGACACCCGATCGTCATGGCCTGCCTCCATAACGGCGAACTTTCTTGGTGGTGCATACTAAGGGAGAACACAATATTGGTATTTCTTTTGAGGGATCAACTATATTGCTACCACCTTATATCTAGTACAAACAATATAGGTATCACACAACATCTATCAACATCTAATGTAATATGTGTGACATGATATGGTTTCCTGCGCCATGATCTCCATCGTGCGCCCCGGCGCCACACCAGGTCTCCGTGCCTCCATGCCAGCAATAAAATATTTCGCTAAATACTTACGTTACCATATCATATCACGCGCCCCTGCAAAATAAAGTTAGACGCCTCTACTTTATCTTTTGCAAATTTTACGTGGCTGAGGGGCTTTCGTAAAAAGAACCGCCTTCTAACTTACGAACCTGCAACCACAACACCGATAAAATAATTGTCTCTATTACACCCCTTTCGGGGCCCTCCATTGAAAATGCCATACCACCATTGCTAGAGAGACAGACACCCGCAACCGCATATATAGTACAAGCCATATGTTAATTGCGGAACCAGTCTCGCATAAGAGTATGCGTAGGTTGGTCTAGGCCGCTTCATTAAACAATCCAACAGTATGACAAGTGCACTTGAGAGGGTAAAAATTATATGATCGAGTGCCCACATATTTCTATGTGTTCTAATCTGTACTCTATATCTACACATAGATCGGCTCTGATACCACTGAAGGGGTTCGTGTGCAGAAAACAAAAAAAATTCTAGCAACACGAACGATAAACTAGCCACGATCTATTACTATGTAGACATAAAGTAACGGAGGACTCCGGTGTTCGTACCTCTTGAAGACCGAAAGCGTTACGTTCCGAGAACGTTGTTGATGGAGAAGTACAACGCCGACCTCAAGGTCGTGGAGTCGCACCGGCGACGAGCGCTGCAGCGGGCAGCGCCTCCGAAGTTCTACACACGTACAATGTAGCGACGATCCCCCGGCTCCGGTCCAGCGGCAGCAGCGGAAGATGAAGAGCTCGACCGAAGCACCAAAATCACGGCGGTCGATTTTAGTGGAGAGACCTCTCTAAAATATGCAACTCCAATATTCCGGAACCACACATAAAAGAGAGAGATTGGGATGGCCTCAAAGGGAGAGGGGGCACCTCCTTATATAGGAGGAAGGGGGAGGCCAACCCCCTTGGCTTAGCCATGTGGGACTAAACCCCACAAGGCTTGGCCGGCCAAGGGGCAGCCGCCGGCCCCTTAGTGGGCCCCATGTGGGGCGCCCCACTTGGCCCAGGCCGGCCGGCCCCTCCTTGTGGCGCGGCCCCCACTTGGGCCTCCCCTTTCGGGTGAGGCCCATTTAGGTGGGCTTCCCATTAAATATTAAATTAAATATTATATAGTTATTAATTACTTTAATTAATATTAAATACATATCATCTAATATTTCTCGCATCGATACTCCTTTCGTTGCCCTCCGATCTCCATCGGATACTTCTCCCTTATTCCGACACTCCTTCGGAACCTCCGATCTCCATCGGATAAATCTCGGAACGATTCCGGAATTGGTGTCTCTAATTTCTTTGGTGCCAAAGCTATTCCTAAGCGTCGTCTACCCTTAAGTGTGCCACCCCTCGGTTCGGGATCACTCCAGACATGATCGAGACTCCTCTCTAATCAATGACCAACAGCGGGATCTGGAAACCCATGATGGCCCCTGTGCGTTCGAAGTTCTTTGTCGCTTGAACCTTATCGTTGTTCACAATTACTTTTGTCACATGATATCAAGTTTGTCCGAGATCCCATCTTGTCACTCGACAAACTCATTTACTCGTCTCCATGATATTACATCTCCGTTACCTAGTCACATGCTTGCAAGACTTTGATATAATATCACCGAGTGGGTCTAGTGATATCTGTCCGTCACGCGGATGGACAAATCCCGCTCTTGATGCATACGCCTCAACGTATTCCTTTAGAAAACCTGATAGACACCTTTATGATCACCCTGTTACGGTGTGACGGTTGATGCGGTCAGAGCCTCCTTCCAGAATAGTGATTAAATATGATCTCACGGTCTAAGGATTCGGTTACTACTACGTTTCTATTAAGTTATCGCAATGCCAATATTCGTGATAGATCTTATCGCGCTAACTTACTTTGGGTGGATGTCCATCATGTCATTCTCCAATGACACAACTCCATTGTCAATTGACATAAATGCCCATGATCAGGAAACCTTGATCATCAGTTGACCAATGGACTAGTCAAGTAGAGGCTACTAGGGACCTGATTACACACGTGTATTAATGTTTCCGCTTAATACAGTTATAGCATGGCACAAAACTTATTATGAACACTTTGAGATATGATAATAAAAACTCTTTATTAATTGCCTCTAGGGCATATCTCCAACAAATGCTCCTGTTATTTTTGATGACAATGATCTTGATTTTGATAATTGTAACCTTACTGAAGTTATAAAGTTTTTACAAAGCTTGCTAAAACACCTAATGCTAGTAAAATGAACTTGGCTTTTACTAAGGATATTACTAATGCTCTTATTGAAGTGGGGGAAGAAAGGATTAGATGTGAATTCTCTATGCCTAGGAAATTAGAGGATGCTTGGGAACCTACCATTAAGATGAAAGTTAATTATTTTGAGTGTAGTGCTTTGTGTGATCTTGGTTCTAGTATCTCCATTATGCCAAAAAAGTTATATGATGCCCTTGATTTTGGACCACTAGAAGATTGTGATTTGAATGCGAATTTTCTTGATGCCACTTCGCACACCTTTGGGTAAAATAGATGATTTTCTCATCATGGTTAATGGTAATTATGTTCCAGTTGATTTTATTGTTATGGATCTTGATTTTAAAATTCTTTGTCCTATTGTCTTGGGAAGACCGTTTCTTAGAACTGTTGGTGCTATTATTGATATGAGAGTGGGCAATATTGAATTAATTCGCACTCAAAAAAGGGATGGAACATTTCCCTAGGAAGAGGATAAAGCAACCTTTTGATTCCATTGTTAAGCCAAAGAAGGGTCTTGAAGTTGGTACTATTGATAAAACTTGAATCTGCCCTTGTTCCTAGCTAAAAGGCGTTAAAGAAAAGCGCTTGTGGGAGGGAACCCATTTTATTTTTACCTACTGTTTATTTTTGTTTTGGTTGTGTTTTTGGTGATGATACCTATGTAACAACTCCCTTGTATCTTATTTTTTTGGTTTTTTGTGCCAAGAATAGCCTCTAAAGAGAGGGAGACTAATTTGTGAGTTTGCTGTCCAGAAACAGATTTCTGTTCTTCACTGTTCGAAATTCCAACAAATCACAGAACTTCATCTGTGTCTGGAAATTTTTGACAGAAAGCATCTATTTTTTTACCTTTCTCTAGTTTTACGTTTTCTGATTTGAGGTACAGAAGAACTCCGAACAAATTCATCTTTACAGTCTGTTCTGTTTTTGACAGATCCTGTCTTAGTTTTGCATTGCTTCTTTTACGGGCAAAGTAAGGTTCTTTTGAGCCAAGAGCTTTACTTGGATCTTTGTGACGTTAGCTAATGTTTAAAAATAAGTTCATGATATGTGCTTTGGAACTGAAGGAAGATTTTATTTTTGTGGACTAACCCCTCTAATGAAGTTGCGATAAGTTTTGCGTGAAGGAAGTTTTCAAGTATTCAAGAGCGAGGTGATGAATGAAGATCAAGAAGGGATAAAAGCTCAAGCTTGGGGAGGCTCCCCATGGACCCTCCTCTGCAATATTCAAGAAGTCACAACCATCTAAGCTTGGGGATGCCCAAGGCATCCTCTTCTTCATCAACAATCATCAATTTTACTCGTGGTACTATATTTTTATTCCTTTACACATTATGTGTTATTCTTGGAGCGTCAGTTTGTTTTTATTTTCAGTGTGTTTATGTTTTGTTCTCTGGTCTTTGCAATAAATTGGATCCTTGCATCTTGTTGGAGATACATGCTCCATTTTTTCATAAAACACTCATGTTCTTCACTTATATGTGTTCAGTGTTTAGCTTTTATTCTTGCTTCTAGCTCTTGTTTTTCGTGTATCTCTTGTTCAAAGATTTTAACTTTTGTAGTTAGGAAGTACTCTCTTGTGTTTTCACTCATATTTGTTTAGAGATTTGTTTCAAATAAGTTTATTGGTGTTTGGGTGAAAGGAAATTATCATGTAGGAAGTGGTGACAAGAAGTGTTTGCATAATCTTGTAGATCGTTGTCTTGAATATTTTATACATGTCAATTGTTTTGACATTTGAAGTAGATTGATGCTTAAACTTGTGGATCATTTACTTAAGAACGGATTAGTGAAGAACTACCGTAAAGCTTAAAATTATGGCGCTTGTCCTGCTTGGTAGCTCACAAAGTCAAGATGTTCTTTTTGCAAAGGGATGGTTTGGCTAACAAGGGAGACAGTGTGGAGTCTAATGGTTATGCTTAATGTATATCATATAGTCATTCATGAACTACGTTGATGTTATGTGTTTGCTTGGTATCTTGCTAAGCCTAAAAATTCCGTACTGAGAGGGAATACTTCTCGTGCATCCAAATCCTTGAGCTAAATATCTTTGCCAGTTGTGTCCACCATACCTATCTACATGTGGTATTTCCTTGCCACTCCAAGTAAATTTGTCATGTGCTACCTTTAAACCTTTGAAATACTCCAATTTGTGTCTCTGTTTTTAGCTCATGAGAAAGTAGTAAGGAAATTTGTTATATCCTGTGTCAAGCAACGTTATTTCCCCCTTTCACCTGGTGAACATTGATTACCTGCTCATTTAAATTTGCCGAGAGCTGGCGAAGGGTTCCCAGCCCGCAAAATATCAATTCAACATCATTAATCTCTCCTTCACACATTGTACATGAGAAATCGGTCAAATATTGGTTAGTGATAAACAAAGGAGAAAGAGGAATGTTCTCGTTCCTCTATGAGAGCCGTTCTCACAAGTCTAAAGCCTTGCTTGGTATGGGGGACAAGCTGATTTCTTTGCTGTGGATTCGTTGACGAAAGCATGCATATCTCAAAATTGTTTTACTTCTGTTTCATAAAAAAATTTAAAAATCTCTAGCACATGACTAATCTCTGCTTTCCTCTGTGAAGGGCCTTTCTTTTACTTTTATGTTGAGACAGTTTTCCTTTCCAATCTTTATCTCTCAAGCAAATACATAGTATCAATCGTGGTGCAAGTCTTATTACATGTTATCTTTATGTCTAACCATGAAAACTTTGTATTGACATTATCATGAGATAAATATGTTGCAAGTTGAAGCTTTTGCTGAAAACTTAAATCTTCATTTGTGTTGGTCAAACACCTTTGACGAAAGAATGTTGCTTTGTGAGATATCAATCATGTCAGGTTTTATACTTTTAAGTCTCCAAAGTACTATTTGCGAAAAATTCTTGCTTAGATGTTACACTTGGTTAATCATTATTTACTATATCAATAGACCATTGTCTTGGATCATTCACAGATCATGTGCTTTACATTATTACTTGATCAAGGTTGTGTTGGTATCATGTCACTTCAAAAATTATTTTGTTATCATTACCTACTCGAGGACGAGCAGGAATTAAGCTTGGGGATGCTGATACGTCTTCAACGTATCTATAATTTTGATGTTCCATGCTTGATTATATATCATTGCCACATGTTTTTATAATGTTGTTACATCATTTTGGCATAATTCATAGAACTAACCTATTGACAAGATGCCTAGTGCCAGTTCCTATTTTCTGCTATCTTTTTATTTCAGAAAAGCTGTTCGGGGAAGTTTCTCGGAATCAGCTGAAAATTTACGGGATTTATTTTTACATGAAAACAAAGACGGAGCCAGAAGGAGGCCTGCAGGGGGTCCCCACAGTGGCTAGACGCCACATAGCCGCGGTCCAGCCTGTACCGCGACTGGGCCCCACCAGGCGCCTCGTCCAACGACTCGCGTCGCCTCTTCGCCTGTAAATTCACCCTTTACCTAAAAATGTGAGGAGCGTCGACCATATTTCTAGAAAACATCCGAGGTCGCTGCCGTCGCCAACCCTAGTTCGGGAGGGATCTGAAGCTCTTCCCGGCACCCTGCCGGAGGGGGAGATCGTCACCAGAGGCATCTACACCACCATGCATGCCTCCGGAGTGATGCGCTAGTAGTCCACCACGGGACTACGGGTCCATGGAAGTAGCTAGATGGTTGTCTCTTCTCCTTGTACTCCATTGTTTAGATCTTGTGAGCTGCCTAACATGATCAAGGTCATATTATCTGTAATTGCTACATGATGTGTTTGTTTGGATCTGATGAATTGTGAAAATCATTACTCCTGTTCATCTATGTGTTAAGTTTTATTTATGATATTGCATGCTCTCCGATGCTAGTGGATGCTTTGGCCAAGTAATTGTTAGTATTATAAGAGAGAGTATTTATGCTGGATAGTGGGTTCATGCCTTCTTGCGCAGAGTGCGACTGACAGAAACACTCATGCCAAGATTGTGTTGTTGCTACTAGGGAGAAAACATCGGTGTTTATTTCCTCGTGTTATTACATTGCTTACATTATGCACCATGCTTATTGCGATGATCTGTTGCTTGCAACTTAATACTTTTGGGAGACATGCTGGATATCAATCTCGAGGGGGGGGGGGGGTGGATTATTAGTCATAGATGCAGTTGGATAATGGTCTATGTATTTTGACGTAATGCCCATATTAAATGAAATGGTGAACTATATTGTCTTATGATAGCATTGTTATGCACCCACAATTTTGTCAATTGCCTTGCTGTAATTTGTTTACCCATCATGCATATCTTCTGGAGAGACACCACTAGTTATCTGTGGACCCCGGTCCTATTTTCCTACATTGTTTACAACTGTTTTACTAGCTTTCCGCACTCATTTACTCGTTGGTCATATTTTACACTTGCAAAATTAATTCTTTGTGTTCAGCAAGCCGGAGAGATTGACAGCCTCTCTGTTTCGTTGGGGCAAAGTAGTTTGTTTGTGAGTGTGTGCGCAGGTCCACGTCAATTATCGTAAACGGCGTCGTTGACATCTTGCTAAGCCTTCTCCAAGTCCTACTGGATCTGACAACCTTGGTTTTGTAATCAAGGGAAAACTACTGCTACACTGCATCATACCTTCCTCTTGGGGTTCCACAGCGAACGTGTGATCCACGCCATCAAGGTGCACCGCAGAGATGGCACGGGCCACGCTCACGTTCGATATTGCTGACTGCAGCCTGCACAAGGGCCTCGGCAGAGGCAAATCCCTCCGTTCCGCGGCCTTCTCCATCGGCGCTATGAGTGGTGCATCCACTACTACCCCCACGGACCCAAAAACGAGGGGTGCGAAGGCTACGTCTCTGTACCCCTCAAACTCTTGACCAAGAACGCCGAGGTGAGAGTGATGTACACCTTCAAGCTTGTGGAACCGGTTACGGGGCGGCCTGTTGTGGTGACCTCCTGCGAGGAGCCAGTAGTGTTCTGCCATACAAACGGCTGGGGCTCCCCAAAGCTCATGAAGACGACTGCTGCAAAAGAGTTGGCATACATTCGGGACGACTGCCTCGTAATCGAGTGCGAGGTTGAGATTATCAAGAAAACACTCGAGGTCTAGTTGCCCTCCTCCAGCTTGTCGGCTAATCTTGTAAAGCTGATAGTGGAGAAGAAAGGAGCCAACGTGTCTTTCAGTGTTCAAGGAGAGGTTTTCTATGCACATAAGATTGTTCGACGCCGAGTTCTATGGACAAAGGGACGCAAGACGCCATAACTGATGAGGACATGCAACCTGTTGTTTTCAAGGCATTCCTTCATTTCATCTACACCGATTCGATGCCTTCCATGGACGATCTCGATGCTGATGACAAAAGAGAAATGGTCAAGCACTTACACGTGGCTGCGGATAATTATGTGGTGGAACCGATGAAGATGGTTTGTGGATGCATGCTTTGCAAGGAACTTGTTGTTGATACTCTGGCGTCCATAATAGCTCTAGCTGACCAGCATCATTGCAACAAGCCAACAAGCTCAAAGATGCTTGCATTGAATTTATGCTCTCTCCGAGTAGAATGGATGATGTGATCGCAAGCCAAGGGTACGTATATAAACCTCAAAAGATCTCATCCTGGTGTCATTGTAGATGTGTTTGAGAGGGCAGCGAAGTCCCATAAATTGTAGTACGCCAAACTGATATGATCCAGGCATATCCTTCAGTTTCGAGAGATCTTTTGAGGCTGGCTGTATGTCTTATGTTGGGTTGGAGACTTGGAGTAGCATGCTCATCTTTGGTTATCTAGTTATTTCTTGATACATGAGGTTGATGTGTCTTCTAGTTTTCGAGAACTTTTGGAGGAGACAAAATGATTCTTATGTTTCGTAGCGCAGAGTTGATTTTATTAAATGTGTGTATCAAGTGTAATTTTGTCCCGTCCTATACATGAATCTACGGTACGTATCTCACTTATCGCCTTTTCTACCCACTCACTTTGATTTCTGGCTTATTGAAGAATGGTAAAACTTTATGTTCTTTGCTATCACTTTTGGAATATCTGTTTTACATGGATGGAGAACCTTATTGCCTTTGAATGCCAACTGCTAGATTTTAATCAGAGCTAAAGCAATGTTACAAATGGCTAATTGATGTGGATATGCGGACCCAACAAAGATTCTTTTGACAAACCAGATGTATGTGCCAGTTGAAGAGCACGGTACCTTTTCATGAACTGTAATCATAGAGTGTGCCGTGGGAAGAGAAATGTTGAGTGCGAGGAAGATTACCGTTGTGTGTGGGATCCCACCGAAATGTAGAGCCGTATTTTGCGTCCATCCCGGAAATTATGTCACAATATTCCGTGACATCAGAACAAATGGTGGAACATATGACTAGGCATAATGAAATTGATATACTCACTATTACCATGAAATCGAACAAGTTCCTCATTTATACGTAAATAGGGATATCAGGACATGGTCGTACCTATTCCACCCCGTGGCTATGGTGACATTTTGGTATACTGCACAAGACTTTTTCTTAATTAAGAGTGGTATGTACCGTGTCACCGAAATATCAGAGCGGCGATGATTTTATATTTTGGTGACACCCTATAAGAAACTCATGACTTGCGTGAGTACAAGGAGCTCTGGGATATAGGCTATTAGCCTAGAGCATGATTTGGACATATCTAAGGAACTTGCCAACGGCTATATTGCTAAATAATTTCCAGTTCCTTTATTTTTGTGAGTTTTCTCTTTGTTTTCATCCTTCTTTTTGGTTAACATTTTGACTCTATTCTTTTTCTTTAACTCCAAATTTCATTTGAGACAGTACTAGTGTATTACTTTTGTATGCCATTCCATATTTTACTTCCCATATATTTTTCTTCGTATAAACATGATAATAAGGACATAATTGACTTTTTGTGTGTCTATTCTTTGCAACTTCGATTGGATGTAATGTAAATACTTAAAAAAGAGAGTAAGAAATACACACGGCAAGAGACACACAATAATTTCTTGGCGGATTAGGTGTTCGGCATAGTCATAGACACAAAGAAATTTGCCATGAATTCTCCTTTCAGACGGAATGCAAAGTGGTCCATTGGATAATGTTGATCTTCAGTCATAGAAAACAAACAAGATTGACCGGAAAGTTATTACGAAAGAGTTCCAAAATTCTATGAAATTTCATTTGAACTAAAATAGCACATTGGTAAAACATTTGGTAGGAAACAAGTATGGTCGAGCAAACAACCATGATAGTCATCACCAACCAATCTGTCCAGAAACGGTAGTTGGGAAGTACCATCACCCGTCGTTTTCTACTTAGGCTGCAGACTGCATCCTTTGGATTTATCTCCCGGTAGACTTGCATAAGAACAGCCAAAGAAAAACGAGAACAGCCAAAGAAGATCAAAGCGCCGACACATGGTGCACCAGCATTTCTTATTATCAGCCTCCTAGTTTGTATCGGTGCCACATTTTTTCCTAGTCAATCACTTGCAAATGTGTGCGCTGCAAACGACAAAGAGGACAAGATCTCGATTTTGCAGCGACCTTATTTTATCTCATCTGATGCGTATATTGTTCAATTCCATAACAAGGAAGTGAATATAGTATCCCGCCAGCCAAGGGATGTATATAAACTGATCTGCCTGCCTTCATACCGATAATTAGTTTGTACAAATGAATATTCGGGGTGAAAAATAATAATATCCTATAAGATGGGACAATGAGCTCATGGATGGTCATGTAGTACAACAACAGAGCTCTAATTTTCTTTGACGTATAACGTATTTCTATGCTTGCAAGAATGTGATCTGACTTCCAACTTGTGCACTATCTATTGTAATTCACCTACTGGCGCCTCGTTCAGCCATAGGTAATGAATGAACTCGTACAGCTTTCCGCTCACACTCACCTGCTTGAATTGAATAAGATTGTTGGCTTGTGTTGGATACCGAAAGATAAGAAAGGTAATTTAACGAAGAAAGAGTGAATCGAACCTTGTACGGTGTCGGATTTAGCCGCCTGATGTGATCTGGTCGCAGTTTTTCAAGCTGTTGCATGCAGCGGCTTCTAATCTTCTCCAGTGAGGGCAGCTCGGCTCTAGGTTGATCTGCACAGAACGCAGATGTGAATATATGTGATGTTTGAATCAACTGTGACAACACTACAGTCCAGAACTTAACATGGTACTTTTTCAACTGTAACGATGTCCTCTTCGCTCTTTCAACGTCAAGCATAGGGAAGCATCAACACGACAAAGCAGTTTTTCCCTAATTAGCTGGGCAACTCTATTTCTTCTATAGTGAATTGCATAGCTCCTGCCTTTTCGAGATTTCTAGAAGAGAAGTTATCAATGTAAGAAGAGATATGAGGTCCATACTTGAATTCCCGGGCCAGTAGCACTGTAGAAGCTCCTCAACATGCTGGGGGACAACATAAGCTCTCTTGGATTCAAGGAACGGGTGGCGACAAAGGATTCGCTCTCCTGCCTGGAATATTTCAACAATGTGAAATCAAGTTAAAAACAAGAATCAATCTGGTAGATGAAAAAGAAGTCAATGAAGGATATAAACCGAAAACAGTGTTGCAAGAAAACAATGTAAAGCATATGATCAACCGAAGTATTATCTCAAATATATTCCACTCAAAAGTAGATTATAATATCTTATGTACTTCTGTGATTGACAAAATGGCGTGAAAAATATAGAATCTCACATGTGAATAGAGAACAGATGTGAATTGTTACCTTTGGTGATGGTTCACTTTCACGTATCATGATGTCTACCAACGGATAGCCTTCTTTGCCATACAATCTGAAACATCGCTTTTTGCATGGAATAGAGACCTGCAAAGCGTCATCCATAAATATCAGTAAAGCATAGTTATGCAAGTCCTTTTAAAGGTGTAAGCTGTAAACATACTTTTGCCACATCCTCAGAGAGTTTGATACGAGGTCTACTGTTGATCTCAACTAGCTTAAAGACACATCCAAGAGCAGCTTGGGAATAACACGTCACAAGATAAGTTCCAATGCCAAAGGCATCAACTTCATGACCCTACAAAGAAGATGGAAATTTGAAACCGTATATGCATTTGAAAATAAAATACAGATATGCAGCCAATAATTATTGGCTCCACAGAAGAAAACGCGAATGCATCGAGCAATATAAGCACCACAGCTATCCTGTGAAAATAGCACATAGCGCCATACAAGTTCTATTGTCAACCAATCTTACCATAAATAAGATTGTCAACTCACTCAGTAACGAGCATTTTTTACCTGTTTGTTCAGGGCATCAATCGTTTCCTCATTCAGGTCATTGCTAGCAGTAATGATCATCTTCCCAAAACCCGGTATATTAAACTCTTTTTCTATTGCGTGGAACACTTTTCGAGCTTCGATAGATAGATATGCCAGATCACCAGAATCTAATCTGATGCCAGATGCCTTATACCTGCACAAGAAAAAAAAAGTGTCCAAACTGATTTAATTATATTTTAATTAATCAATGAGCACTAGATGCATTAATTTATAACATCTATAACTCCATAAGATTGATTACTTTATAAGTACACATCAGTCTGAAAACGACCTGTTTGGGGAAACTTAAGCCTGTAAACACAAAGTTACTGTAAGCTTAGACCAGCCCTAAATTTGATACTACTGGGATCTAGTTTCGGATAAAATATACTCCATCCGATCCGGAAAGAGTGACGCCAAGAAATAACTAGCTAAGAGCAAGTATATTGTACAAGTTCCGACAGTTTATTAGGATCAGAGGGAGTAGCTTAATTTGTATTCTTGAAAAATGCCTTATCAGAATTCTGGTATTCTACCATAGATAGTTTCCATGATGAGCCCAGCTCCTAGCCACTAATTTGGTAGAAACAGAACTCATATCCAATAACCCAATGCCCATGGAATAAGTGCCCAAGGATAGCTTCAAGAACCGTTCAACATACCCTAAGTCATTGAGTGCTAGAGCTACTGCACAGAAATTTGGAATCCCACTTCGCATGACCTGAAAAGGAAAAAGTGAGATTTTTCTCCAGATAACACATGGGCATCAATAAAGTAAATAATATGCAAGCTGCAGATGAAGAATGTCAAATGATGAAGATGGGGGAACATTTCGTGTATGCACACTTGCAGTGATTTGTTACACTGTTACACAGCAGAAAACAAGTACCAAATTGTACAAACATCGATTCAGAGTTGATTATTCCTTCTCGGAGCAGCGCCACGCTGATGGTATTTAAATTTTATTCCGATAAAATTTGGGTTTCTTTGCATTGATAAGATGAAACGAAGCACACCTAACCCTGTATATACTTAAAGTTGGATGCACTTCCAAATTTAAATACAAAGTGCAATAGCTCAGAGGTAAAACAAAGGACAGTAAGGGATAACTTTATAAGAGGATTCACTGAGATAATATCACAGAAGGAGCTTGAGGAGAAAAAAAAAGCAAACGTTTGATTGTTAGAATTACAAACTAGGATGTGCAAAGTTTCAGACCTCATTCAGACATGAATACCAGACAAAACAAGAGAAAAAGTTACAGGTTTCAATAGGTTAACAACTCACATCATATGTGTCCACAAGAGCTAGAAAGTTGCTTGGAAAAGCTAATGCATAGGATGCAAATGCAGCCAGCTCACTTTGATTTGTGTCGCCAAAAACACTGGATAATGAATCTGCTACCTGAAATCAAGGAATAATCTAAGAATACTGTAAGAATCGAATACAACACTGCTAGGTTCTGTAAATATATCTTAATACAAAATGACAGGCATTTCGATGCATGTTCAAGAACAAAATAAGTTCTGCAATTATACCTGAATCTTGTGAAGCCACTCTTGCACTAAACTAACAAAATCCTTGCAGATTCTTGAACCATCTTTGTTCCTTAGGGTCCTGTCTGGGATCTCACTGAGGCCCTGGAAATTTTAAAACAATTGCTAAATCCGCCAACAACATTGCAACAAATGGCAAATAAAAGAAAATAAGGAACTTGCTGGATGCAAGGGATATCTAGCATGAGTTTCTATAGGTGCAAATACAAGGGAAGTACCAAATGTTGTGCACATTGCACATAAGTGATACAGGAAAAGAGTTGCTATGTTCAAAGGAATCCATGTCGAGATAATGATTATCCATGCATTTCAGGTCAGATAACATGTTACATTATGAAGAAAAGGAACCAGTGGTCCAGAAGAGATACAAACTAGAAAGGAAAAGAGAAAGAGTAAAAAATGAACATGCAAGTGCAGGATATGAAGAAAACAAAGATTAAATATCCATCATAGAATAACTAGATGGTCACCAGGGTTCATAATTAGTTACACTACAGCATGGCTCCATTTAGCATCTTCCACGTCAGCCTAATGCAGGGACGAGTGGGAGAACATAGCCACATGACGTAATCAGACAGTGTCGGAGTACATCGCACCAGAACGCTGCTCCAAACGTTTGTTCTGTAGATTTTGGGGTCATAATTTGAGGGCGAGTATGATAAGGAAACAAAATTGCCATCTTGAATCCTGATATGACATGGAAGTGTAGCAACTAATGTAGAGAAGAATTGTTTGACCAATGCAGATACGGTATACTGAGACAGAGCAAGGCGCTCCGGGATAGCAAACTACTGCATATGTGAAAGCTTTTGTTCCCTGGTAACATGAAGGATATTTGACTAACCATATAGGAGCTAACATAAGCATGAGAATGTGTTCCACGGAGTGGTATACCAAATAGATGTCCAGCTAATACATTACTGCAAAAAACAAGAGAATGGAATTACATAAATGGTGACCGATATTGACACTAATATTCTCGGGATAAAATTGCAACTTCTGTAAGGAAAAGAAGAAAAGCTAAGCAATACAAGGAGACATAACACAAATATAAAAGGACAGACCCAGTGCACAGAGGCTCCCACACAAAGTGGGGTTTGGGGAGGGATTATAAGAAACTAGTCTTACCCCTGCAAAGTGCAGTGCAGGGAGGCTGCTTCGAACCCAGGACCTCTTGGCACAAGTGGGGAGGACCTCACCATTGCACCAAGGCCTGCCCTCAGACATAACACAAATATGCTGGACTTAAATATATATCCTTTGGAATTGAAAAAACCTACCTGGTTGCATCAAACCCGCCCATAAAACAATACTTTGAAGCACTTATTGCACCATCAGGCCCCTGCAAACATGAACCAAAAGATATGTTTCAGACATACAAATACCTAATGTTTGTATAAAAACCTAGTTTAAGTAATACCCCACAAGGTATATAAGTCACACCTGTGCTCGTCTTAAACCAAATTCCATTAGAACCTTTGACTTTCCAGCAACATGACGGTGTCGTGCAGCATTGGTGGTTACCAAAGAGGCATAATTGATGAGATTTATAAATGGAGTCTCAAGTAGTTGAACCACCTGATGATGTTATGACGAGAGTAAGTTGATATAGAAATAATTTAACTTTAAGAAATGCTCAAACAAATTTATGACAGACATTATTAGACACGACAGCTGGTTAAGGACTTTGTACTTACAGCAACCGGACCCTCAACTCTCATCAGAGGAACTTTTGGAAATACCACTGAGCCCTCAGGAATGGAGTACACCTCCACATCAGAGCAATCGATTTCCTTGAGATAATCAAAGAACGCATCCTAGAAATTCCAAGTATATCAGTAACTAAGCATTTATCAGGGAAAATAATTGAAGGATTATACATGGATTAGCGGACAAGTTGAACCTTGCAGCATCTAATGTTGCATTTTTTTGGTAGCCCATGCTAATCAGCCTGTCTATACATATGACCAACTAGAAAGTGTATTCAGAGCTAACCTAGCAGCTAACATAAGAACCATTTACCATTTGAAGAAAGAAAGAAAGACTATTATATATGTGCATATAGTGTTAAGATAATACCTCACACATTGGCATGACTGATTGCAGGAAAGAAATCTCATCTTCCATAAACTTAAAGTTCGCAATGAACTTAATACATTCTTCAAGACCAGCAAAAACAGTGAATTCTCCGCCAAATGGATTTTTCCTAAAGTAAAGGTCAAACCTGTAAAAAGGAAAAGGAAAAAAATCAGCATAAGGTTGACCATGCCTGAGTTGTTAGTTGTCACCTGTGATAAGCTCTTAATATTTGTAGGTCCACATTTACGAAACTTGTTCAACATACCAAACAAGCTCACAGGGAAGTAGCACTTCCAAGTGAAAGTGACCATAAAGTGTATCTCAGATTTAAGTTACAATAATAATGCACCAACATAGACCGCATTTGATGGCCATACAAATGGCTATTACCCAAATTTCAAGTTTTCCAAAAGAGCGAAAAATGCTTATATGCTCTGCCAAGATAAAATTGTGAGTTCCATGGAAAAAGAGGATTGAGATTATAGTTCTGCATTACCGCTTTCTAGAAGCATAATTTTTCGTGGCAGACTGAAATTCAAAGGCCATGGGCCCGAAGTCCAACCCATGTACGCAGCATGCTCATGTCCAACACTTGTCAAGCCCCGAGATAAACACCATAAAATCTCAAATCTATCATGAATTCATGATGCTTCTGTTTTATTACCTTCCACTTTTGGATGTCATATGTTGATAAGAAATGATGTAGTCCTAGGTAATGCAGTGATCAAACACTTTTGGCACTTATTATTTTCATTACAATGAGCAAGAACTCCATATTATGCTTTTAACAAAGCTTCAAAGTTTTTTTTTTTTTGTTCTTCTCATTCACACTTGGATGCAGGGACTAGTTTCTTTGGTGTTACACCTTTCAAACAACCCCTTGATACAAATGTGTACAATAGTAGTTTGTAGGACATCAACGAACAGGAGGAGGTGAATTGTGTGTGGGCACATGTGTGACCAGGAGGAAAGGTGAATCGTGTATGAACAGGAAAGGTGCCAAATCCAAAACTGTGAGCGAACTGTTTACTAATAAAGTATATATAAAACTATCAAAGCATGTCATATTAGCCCATTCGGATGGAGCATAACGCCATAACGGACCATAGGCATATGAAGCCATAAAAACATAGAGAAAATAGCTTACCCAACGTTTCTCTTTTAGCAGAATTTTCATTTGTTGTGTTGTGGCTTTTTTGTAGCTTCTGAGTTTTATTGTCATGTTGTTCATAGAAATATACAAAAGCACCAAGTACAATTTCGAAGTACCTCACAGAATATTCCGTCAAGTGACAATGTTTTTGTAGCATCCCTAGCTTCTGAACTATAAATCCAAAAGGCACATAACCTTCACCTTTAAAATAAGCATGCACAACGCACCAAACCAGAGCCATAACAGTTCATTGTGTATTCAACTATGAAATCAAAACTAACTGTCTCATTTGTTTACACACATAGCAAAGTTCATTGTGTATTCAACTATGTCACATCATTCAAATGTCCACATCCATTTGTTTCCTCTGTGTCTGTGTCTGGAGTACATTACATAACCATTTAAAAAATACTCCATCTACACAATGAAATTCTAGAGGACCCACAATAACAGATGAAATAGCTGCCCTTATATGTCAGAATCCAAACTAGAGCTACCACATTCTAAAATAAAATGGGGAAAATCCTAAAATAAAGGTCAATAGAGTTTCTAGCACATCAAGACCCACATGAAAGCAATGGAAATTCCAAGCAGTTAACTACAGCTTAAGTCTCAACCTTGTCATGAAGTGATTATAGAATGCACATTCAGAAGGGCTTTCCAAAGCAATGCATAGCTAAGAAATGAAGAACTAACCAATCAAACTTCAACACACAACAGGAATAAATATACACAGCATGTATAACCAAATTGTTGGCCCTATTATTTTACATTTAGTTACATCGTAATGAAAAGATTCCTCGGAATATACCACGTTCTACATTGAAAACTCCTCTACAAACCAAAGAATGAAGATGCGCACCCCAATCTGTCTCGATAGTATGGTTTGTGCAAGTGAACTTCTTATAAGTAAACATGTCACCTTTGACCAGGCAGATGATCAAAACTACACGTGAGAGAGCTTCACACAGCAAAACAAGAGCATCAGTTATCCAACCACCAAACAATCAGCTATACCAACCCCATAATCACGCCGTTTTAACCAAAAGGGAGGAGTTTTTAGACACCAATTTTTATTGAGAACAAAAACCACTATCTCGTTGATTAAAGTATATATTAAAAAAAAGCAATCGCATTCGCCACAGCAATGACAGAGTTGCACGAACAACCCAAATATCGCCCAGAAATCACAGCTCTCGCCAATTCATTCCCCCGCAACCATCCAACTCACCAACTCGCGCCAGATCACCACCTCTCGATCCAATCCAATCAGCAGGACCGAACCAACCAGACTACCAGAGATACGCGGAGCGGAGGATACGAGGGAGAGGCGAGGGTGCTTACACGGCTCGGTCGGCGTGCTTGCCTGCCTTCCAGTAGGCGTAGGCCATGGAGAACTGGTACTGATCGGTGAGCAGCGCCGTCGCCATGGGGTTGGTGGGCGGCCCCACCTGCGCCCTCGCGGCCGCCGCCACGGAACCGTTGGCACCGGCGCCCGCGGTAGGCGCCGTCGCCTCCATGCTCGGACTCTGGTACGCTTCTGAAGACTCCCCTAGGGTTCTCCGGGCTCGAGGCGTGGGAAGCTTCAAGGGGAGGGGAGGCGGGAGGAAGACAATTGGAGGTCGGGAGGGGAAGGAGGAGGAGGAGACACCAGGGGCCGATTTGGAATTTAGAAGCTTGGCTTGGCTGGGAGCAGAACTGTATTTATGGGGCGGTACATTTCACAGATATACCACTAGAAGTTGGTAATGCAGTAGAGATCCCTCGCATGGTTTGAGGCAAAGATCCTTGCAGTGGTGTCTTGTAGTATTTGTCGTCAACTTGCAAGATTTCTCCACTGCCTTTTCTCGTAAATCTGTCGTAATTGCAGGAAAATTCAAGTGCTTCTGGACTGAATTTTATTTCTTCTATAGTTCTAGGACCAATCCAGAAGTCTACCCCTACCGAATTCCGTTTCTGGACAGATTGCTCAAGTCTTTTTGGACGCAATCTGGGGCCACCTTTTGACCTGTCCGGTTTTCTTTCTTCTCGTACAAGGTAAACTCACCCGAAGTCTAATCCTACATGACAGTGGGCCTGGCAATTACTTGGTCCCATGGTCAGAGAGAAGATTATAGGTGTCGAAGAGAGGCACGGCATGCGGCGGTTGGTGGGTGGCGGCTCTGTTTTTTCTGCTTTCCTGCTATTTTATTTTGGAATGTATAATCATGGGCCCGTTTTGTTTTGGAGAGGTGTACCCTGTGAGAATCTTCCTGGATCTCACGTGTCGTCCATCTGGGATCTCAAATGTTCTTGGACTCCCATGTTTTGGAGAGGTGCGAGAAATGGTGCATACGACAATCTTTCGGCATGCGGCAGGAGGCGCAGCTGGCATGTCGGCTTCTGTGGCATGAGGTGCCGCAGGGACTTCAGCATGCGAAGGTCAACGTCGGAGTGCTGCGGCACGACTTGCTAAGCTTCTTGGCTCATCTCTCGGTGTGGAGAAGTTTCGGGCGAAAGCTCTAACTCGGCCCTCAGGTCTGTGCCGATGATGACGTCGTGCACCTCCTTGGAGGCATTATCGTGAAACTTTGCTCTTCCGATGAGTGGGTCTCAGGCTCACTGGGTGAAAACCCAAGCTTCGGTTAGCCGGAGCGGGCGACGATGGCATCATGCCAACGTCACTTCCCTCTTGTGGGCGTCGCCTTGGTGAGTGGGCTTTGGCAGTTGTGTGTGGCTTCTCTTGCGTTGGGGTTGGTGGACGTCGGGACAGCGGTCCCGGATGGTGGTGAGCGCCGAGGCGGCGGCCTCGGGATCCATGGCGGAGAGGAGCTTCATGGGGCGGAGCTGTTGCTCGAATGGCTTGGGTCGTAATCTTGTGTCGCTAGGGCGGCGAGGTTGTCGGCTCGGTCGACGTGTCTCAGAGGAGGCGGTCGACTTTTAGGTTGGGGCGGCGGCCCCGGATGTTGGTGCGGCGGCCGTGGTCTGCGAGCAGTGTACCCTGTGCAGCTTGGGCTGCGGGTGGCTGCGTCGTGCGGCGTCGTGGCTCGAGTTCGAGCGGTGGTACGTCGGGATGGCGGTCCCGAAAGGTGGTGTTGGTGGTCTGCTCGGCGTGGCGGAATAGCTGGATGTCGGGGCGGCGGCCCCGAGCGTTGTTGGGTGTTGCTCTTAGGTTGTGGGCTTGGCCCCCGTGGAGTTGGCGTTGTTGTATGGTTTTCGCCCGGTTTCTTCCGCTAATAAACCGGGCACACTCTTCTTAATTAATGGAAAAGGCAAAGCTTTTGCCTTCGATTTTAAAAAAAATCTTTCTAAAATTGAAAGGGCGTGCCAAGCTAGCGCGTTCGCAATCAGTTGTTGTTTGTACCCGAAAAGTCGAAAAGTGTTTTTTCCCCCTCTCGAGCTCAAGTAATTCTGCTACTTTAAAAATTTTGAAAAAATTACGAGTTTCAATCTTTTTTGGAAAAAAAATCTGATGTAGCAAATGGTGTATCCCATAAACATGTAAAATTTAAAATTTAAATACTTTATAATCTGAGCTACATAAAAATGACAAAGTCTAATTAAATTTAGAGATTTGAAAATATGCTAACTCAGATCAACATTTTTGCTATTTTTGGATAGCTTATAATACAAACTATTTAAAATTGATTTATTGTAAGTCCGTGGGATAAACCATTGGCTACATCCAAGAAAATTTTCAATTATTTTAGAACTCATCAATATTTTTTCGAATTTCTTAAAATACCAGGATCACTGGAACTCGAGAGCACAAAATCTCCACTCCTAAAAGTTGGCTACACACATAGAAAAAGAGACGTTTGAAATATATGGCCGGAGCAACAATTGTGGTCTTTTGGGCGCATGTATGGTTACGTAGAGAATTTGTATATGTTCGTCTTCCATCATAAATAAAACCATATGACCTAATGTATCATTGATGTGAAGCTTGTTCCAATAACATAACTTGATCTTTCCAATTAGCAAACCGTGTCTTAAATCCCACCTACTCTAAATTTCAGAGTTTGCACAAAGTATAAACATTTCCTTTGTGTAAATAATCGAACAACAAGCTCATCATTGAAATTTCCACTAAGCATTGTACATTAACCTTCCTTGTAAGTAAAACCATTTAAAACATATAGTCTTGCGGTTTGTTTGGTAAATAACAAGTTTCCAAACTTTTATTACTCCTCAATTGAGTTGATTGCTTCCAGCAATGCTTACACCCATAGTTTAAAATAGTAACAACTTAAATTGTTCCATACAAGTTTACATGTTCCTCTAAAACATAGAGTGATTTCCCCAAAGAATAGATAATATATAGTAGCCAAGATATAATGGTCCATGTTAATTCCTCCCACTTTTCCTAAATAAATTAGTGTTGGGAGTTTACCTTGTGTTTTCCTTTGGGTTCGGCACATACAAAATTCCGGTGTGACTATTAGTAAACACACCCTTCATGAGAAAATATCATATTCCTACTATCCACCGATTTTCCATTTTCCAGATAAAAACGAAATACCATTGGATCCACTAGAATATAAACATTAGAAATAAAATCTTGGTGTGCTATGTAGTAAACAATCATTCCAATTCCATACTACCAAAATATAAATAGAATACTTCCTTCCAGTTCACGAAATATAAGCAGTGACTGTGATAAGAAATAACTTACTGAACAAATAGTAGTATTGTTCGCACCCATTTTTGGCACTTGGCCGGCATGTCCCTGGATGTCCTTGGTTTAGGCGAGACGCACTCAGGAGGACCCCAAGACATGGACAAAGAGGAGGGAGACATGCTATGTCTCAAATTGGCAAGCCACCAGGCTGCAGGCCACCATGTCCCAGGACCCGGCGTTTGGTCATCCAGGAGCTGGTCTTGGTTCCAGGAGCCGGCACTAAGCCAACATTGTCCAAGGAACCGGCCATTATCAAGGAGTTGGCATTCTCCCAGGAGTCGACCATCATCCAGAAGCCGGCATTATCTAAGGAGCCGGCATCATCCAGGAGTCGGCATTATCTAAGGAGCCGGCATCATCCAGGAGTCGGCATTATCTAAAGGAGCTGGTTTTGTCTAAGGAGCCGACATTTCATGTCCCAGCGGTAGGCCACAAGCCGGCTTAGCCGATACTGCCATGTCCGGAGCCGGTATACTCATACAAGTCGTGAGTAAAGGTGATGCTATCGTCCTAGGAGGAGAAGCCGGCATGTCACCATATCCCAGAGAGAGAAGGCATCTATCACTATACGGTCCCGGGTCGTGCTACAATCAGGCTTGCTAGGCAAAGACGGCACCCATGGAAGGCGACAGGCCGGGAAGGACCTTAACTCAGACTATGGCGTCATGAGGATGACCTCAAATGGAGGAGTGCTTAACACGGAAGTTGTGCGTGTCGTCGAGACCTACAACTATGCTTTTGGAGTTGTCGCAATCCGGGTTAAGGTGCAACCTACGGGGCCATGATGGAGACCGGCCGGCTTAACCTGTCACCTGCCAGATTTTGACCAGCAGACAAAGATGGACCCGGATAGCAGTCAAGACGGCTTCGGATGGAAAAGTGATCATCGCGAGAGTTGTTCGTCTTGTCAAGACGTACAAGTTTGGTCTTTGGTCCATATCCATCTGAGCTGATGTATGACTTTGGCAGCCACGACAAGAAGCAGGACACAAGGAGCTCGAATCTGGACAGGAGTTCGACTTGGACTAGGACTAGGGTGTAGGACGTGGATTAGTGTACTTTTCTTGTAAGGAAAGCTAATATGAGTCTTTTTCTTGTACGGGAAGACCAGCCGCCTCATATATATGTGAGAGGTGATGGCCGATTGAATAGAACAACACCAATCGACATATCAATCAATCTATCTTTTCGTTCACTTCTACCCTTATACCTATGCTTCTCGTTCTTCCATGAGACGGCCATGCCGGCGAGTTGCGGAGCCACGAGGCTCTAGGGGCGGTCAGGCCGACCTAGAGCAGCCAATCGTCGCCGGCTTCCTCTGACGGGGTCCCTCCCGAGGAACTGGGGCGTCTGGTATCAAAAGTGTCGGCTTACTGTCTTGCGTATCGCACTGTAAGCCGGCCTCCTGCGGTGTGAGTTGTGGAGCATCTCCCTTGACGCTGCGGGTATCCGAGTCTTAGGTGTGGTTGATCAAACACCTTGACGACTCCCGATTTGCGAGTGTGGGGCCCCGTTTAAAGCGCAACAAGTATGTAATGCTTTTCCACATAATCAAGGGAATAACCAATAGTTGTATTCCTCCATTCAACCATGGAGTATATGATATAAGACATCGGTGAATAATTCCTTGCTCATTAAATCAGTTTCGGTTAATATTCCTGAAGTGTACTTCCTCCACCAATCAGTTTTCAAACCTTCAAATCATTTGATAAACTGATTTTCCACTTCAGTATGAGATGTAAAAAACAAACAAAAAACCTTCCGAGATGTATCGTAAAATTTATACCATATCAAGTGCAATCATAAAATATAATCACCTCAAGTAGGAGTGTCCAAAATATATCGTAAATATATGTTGATGAAGTACCACAATCCTCGCACTTAAGTATAGAATTCCAGAATTAATAATCCATTTATTATGTTCCTTGATATGTGACCAAGTCGTAAATGAGATAAAATAATTGAGCCTCTAGTGGGAGTGTAAACAAAATGTCACATTGGAGGAAAAAAATCCATAACTGATTGTCCTCCCACTTAAAGTTTATAATTCCAGAATTAACAAACATATTTTTGTTTATAGAGTATCACCAAGTCGAAAATACCATCAATAATAAATTCCGAGCATGTGTTCCTGTTTCAAGTGTTCCTCCCTATGGAGTTATCTTCACAACAAACTTCCAACGGATTATCAATAGATCATGATACCGTTCTGTTAAATTCCATAATGCACTAACCTTTCCATTGAGCAAATTCCAGTCTTTTCCAAATAGCATACAAATAATCAAAATATTCTGATAGGGAAGTATAAAATTTCTTCTCATCGTAGGTGAACAGAACAATAATAATATTCCTCCATGAACAGAGTTTAATTACATAATTTCCAATTCCAAAGTATATATCATTTATCATTAGTGACTAATTATGCACACTTATTTTTCCTTTGGAATTGTTTACATGCTAGTAAATTTTCCATTGTATTCCAGCAAATTATGACGCACAAGTAAAATCCAAACTATATGGAGAACTAGTCATAATCAAATATTAGTGCAAACAATAATATTGGACATACCTTAAGTGAAGAACGAATTTTCCGCTGTGAAGCGTTTTCCATCTTCCTTAAGTGAAAATAATTTCAATATAAACAAATTTGATGCCTTCTCCTTGTCGTTACACAAAAAAAAAATCGGTAAATTATTATGTACTCCGACAAGTTCCATAGTATTCCGATGAGTTCCAAATATATTCCGAGACAAGATGAATCCCGTAACAATTGAAAAATCATAGAAAATAACATATCCATGTGACGAAGAGTATAACTTATATTCCTCATAGTTAATTCCAACTTCCTCTAAAATCGAGTGGTGTCCAATAAAAGAAGTCCACAAAATAAAAATAAATTCCTTTTCCAGACTAAGCATAATGTTCCATGTAATATGTGGACTCCATATTCCGTGGCTAAAGAATCAAATATTGATTTAACTATGTGAACTAGTCCATTTTCCTTGGTCAAAATTCCATAGTTTTCCTTTTCCGGTTTAGACATATCAATGATATAATAATTATTCTCAGCTGAAGTAAAACATGATTTTTTTCCTTTCCAAACCGTGTAATTAGTATTGAACGAAACATGGTTAGATGATATTGAGTACTAAGTGTTACCGATCTGCAGACTTTACCCGGATGCTTGACTTTCGCGTGTAGAAGCCCCCAGCATAATTCCGTAAAATCACTTCCGTCAGTTCCATGCTGTCCTCGAATTAGCTGATTACCTTCCTCGATCAGAGTGCAAAAAATACGACGCCAGGTTACTCCATCCATGTGAGAATCAGAGCGGCGTATTTGTTTGAAGCGTGTCATCGGCAGGCACGGCGCGGATTGAATCGGGATTGCGTTTGTGTTGATTCGATCTGCCAATCGAAGAGAGAGAGTTGAAGATTTTCTCCTTCCTCCACGCGATGGAGTGTAGTTGTCTCGATTGGCGTGCAGCAGCAAGCAACATACTACGGTTGACATGCCATTGTATACTGCGTATTGAGTTAATTCCTTGCAGCTTCTTCCTAGTTTTTGATCTGCAGGGAGGACTAGTCCATGAAGAATAGCAGGCAAACCCGATCTCGCTACTTGATGGAATCGTAGCAAAAATTGGCTGTGGTTTTGTCTCCTTCCGATGCACGCAGGGATTAGCTCCTACGCACTGACGGCGCAGCAACAGCGGAGCACGCTGGTTTGGGGCTGAAGCAGGTAAGAGCATCACTAGCAGAACCATTAAAAGGGCCAACCCTTACAAATAACTGCTTTTTTACGGGTTCGGGAGGGGAAATGCGAACTAGCAGAACCCTTAAACCCTTAAAACCGTAAAAAAAAGTTCGGGTTGGAGCACAGTTTGACCTGTCAACCCTTAGCTGTGAGGGTTGGGGAGGGCTACGCGGTGCCAACCCCTACTCCTCTTCACCTCGCGCGCGGGAGGGAAAAATCCCACCCGTCCCCGCCGCCAGCTCCCGCCCATCGGCCTCCTTCGCCCCCGACGACCGGCGCTCGCCGCCCCGCCGCCATGGAGCGCCCGCCGGAGGCCGCTCCCTCCGTCGCTGCGCCCCTGCCCCTCCTCCGCCCCTACCGCCCCTCCCGCCCCTCCCGCCCCGGCCGCCCCTCCCGCCCCTCCCGCTGCCGTCGCGAGCAAGGCCGAGGTGGCCAAGGCGGTCGCGGCCACCCACATCGGCACGAAGAGGCGGTGCGCGGGCACGCACATCGTCGCCCCTCCCATGCCCGCCGCCGCCCCCTCACCCGCCCCGCCTCCCGCGCCCGTCGCCGCCCCTCCGATGGCCGCCTATAAGCGTCGTCATCCCGCCGCGAAGAAGGTGCCCGGGAAGAAGACCACCGTCCGCCGCCCCTCCCGTGCGGCCGCTGCCGCCCTTCCCGTGCCCGCCGCAAGCCCTCCGGTGGTCGCCCCCGAGGTGCTCGATGAAATGGCCGCACCAACCGGTTCGTTTATGGGTATGCTCAATTCCGCCGAGGTGGACCTCGAGGCTGCGGGCATTCAAGCATTTGATTTTGAAGATGATGAGGAGGAGGGGGGAGGTGATGAGGAAGAGGGGGAAGGTGATGAGGAGGAGGAAGAAGATGACGAGTTGACCGAGATAGATGCGGGAGGGTTCGCCGCCGGCAAATCTCGCTCGACAAACTATACCGAAATTGAAGATGTCCTCTTGGTTCGTGCTTGGGGGGATGTGGGGATGGATGCGGGCACCGGGACGGATCAAACCGGGAAGCGCTATTGGCAACACATAGAGGACCGCTATTGTAAGATCAAGCCGAAGACCGCATCATTGATAGCTCGTTCATACCGGTCGCTTCAAGGCCGGTGGGAGTTGATGAAGCCCCATTGTGCTCGTTGGAGTGCGGCAATGGACCAAGTGAGGGTGGCACCACCTAGTGGAAGCGTTGATAGTGACTATGTGAGTATATTTCTCATCTATTTGGGTTTATTTGTTTGTTTGCTACTATATTGTTTTGTTTACTATGCTATGTTTGTGTTCGTAGGAGTCATATGCCGACTTGAGGTACAACGATATGGCCACTTCCAAAGGCAAGCCATTCCAATTTAAGCATGTTTGGGCATTGCTTAAAGATCTTGACAAGTGGAAGCTAAGGGATCAAGAGAGTGCACCAAAGAAAGCGGATATGGTTAAGATGGATGATAGTGATGATGAAGGAAGGAACAATGCAAAGCCCGAGGGAAACAAGAAGGCAAAGGAGAGGATGAAGTTGGAAGGAGAGGCATCAAGCTTGAGGGAGAAGATGGGGGAGATGATGAAGGCAAAGGAGACCTTGACAATGAAGGCATTGGAGACAAAGCTCCTTATCACCGAGAAGAAGAAAGAGGTCAAGCTAGCACAAGTTGAGGCAAGGCGGGAAGAAGCCAAGCGCAAGGCTGACTTGGAGGAGAGGATGATCAAGATCAAGGAAGCAAAGGCATGGAAAGAACTCATGGCCGAGGAGAAGGAGCATATGATGATGCCTAAGAAGGACATGGATGAAGAACAATTGGTGTGGTGGAAGGAGACCAAGGAGGACATCGCGGAGAGGAAGAGGCTTCTACGGGCTTCGACCTCTACTCTTCGAGGTGAGTCGGTGATGAGTGGTGGTGGTGATGGTGGCGTGGAGGACTCCATCGGTGGAGGTGATTGATGGATGCGGATGTGGTCTAGGAGATGGCGCCGAGTTGCAACTTTTTGGTGATGGTGCCGATGAGTGGGGGAGATGATGATTTTGTGATGTAAAACTATGAAACCATGCATCAAGATTGTATTTTGCTAGTGATAATCCTATGTAGATGTGAAATGATAGTTTTAAGGGTTGGGGTTGGGGTTGTGGCATCTAGCAGTGCCCTCAAGCCCAACCCTGCTAACGGAATATTCTGTTATAAGGGTTGAGTTTGAGGGTACTAATCTGTGCCCTCTGTTTACAACCCTTAAAACATCCAATTCTCGACCCTTATTCTGTTTTTAAGGGTTGGCCTTTTAAGGGTACTGCTAGTGATGCTCTAAGGATCAGCGACCCATGAACTCGATGATGAATCCACGTGCAACCACCGTAGCACAACACGATCAGAACGGGAGCACGTGGCCACAAAAGCTCCTGAGTTCCGGATCCGCTCACAAGCATCGGGATAGGCAGAGTTCCGCAGCAGATGGTGGACGGCGTGAGAGACACAGGCATCGGGACAGGCAGAGTTCCGGAGCTGATCAGAAATCGTGGCGGCGACGTGAACGTTTGCAGCGGATGAGTTTTCCGGCGACGCGATCTAGCTCTGATACCAATGTAAGAATTATGGTTTGGATCTATTTCGGCCTACCCTCTATTCCTCTGCCTTATTGGTGGTGTCACTCATATTGTAATTTGAGGCTAGAGGGTGGGACCTTTATATAGACTCCAAATTTTAGATAGAACAATCTATTTCTACATAGGACTCATGACATGTTAGACCAACCACAATACCTAATGTCGGAGAACTGTCCCAGGAACTGGGTGTGTCTCACTAGGTAAGGAATCGAGTAAGGGGCTGAACACGAAATCAAACAACCCTCAACGTGCCTCGGCGACGACGCTCGCAGAGATCGCGGTGGGACGGCACGGCAGTGATGAACACACGATGTTACCCAGGTTCAGGGCCCTCTTAGAGAGGTAAAACCCCTACGTCCTGCCTTGGTTGTATTGCACTGCTTGTAGAGGTTACAGTACAAGGAGAGCTTCAGGAGCTCGAGGTGGCTAACATCGCTAACCTTCCAATCTTCTCACCCTTTCTCTCTTCCGACCAACCCCTTTGCCTAAACGTGCTCCCCCTCCTTTTATAGGTGTCCTGGACCTCTTCCCCAAAATATCTTGGCGGGAAGGGTTACCACATGGCGACGAAGGAGGGGGTCGGGTGCACGATAAAGGGAGAGTCCATGGACGCGGTCCATGGCAGGGAGCGGCGTCACCAAAGCTGGAAAAGCCACCGTCCAGCCAGGACGGTGGGCTGGCGCTGCTGGGGCTTGGGATGCGCCCCACGGTGACGTCGCCCTTGGAGTGTAGCGGCAGATGGTCTCCTTATCACCAAAATGGCAATTCTTGTAGCTCCTTTGCTTGGTGCAGCCTTGTTGACTGCTTTATACACGAGAATGGCAACTGCGGCGCGGTCGTCACCGCGCGCTAGGCGCGCCCGTGACTCTGCGGAGGGCGCAGAGCCCATGTGCGCTCTGTCGCGGAGACAGAGCTTGCTTCGTGGGGAAGGAACCCCGCGAGGCTGGAAGCCTCGCCGAGCCTTTTGGCTTGATCCTTGGCAGAACCGTAGGCAGCATCCGAGATGCCCTCTCGAGGAGAGGTCCCTCGCGAGGGAAAAACCCTCGCGAGGCTCGCCAGGCTTGGAGAGCCTGGTCCTTAGCGAAATCTTCTGAAGAGTGTCGTGGGCCCTGGCAGGCCGGCCCGTGGTACCCTGGTTTCCATTGTGCCGACAGTAGCCCCTGGGCCCACGATGGGCACGCCGAAGTCCGCGGATGCAGGCGAAGCGTCGGGGGCCCAAGGATGTCTGCCTGGGCCGTGACACGTGGGACGCAGCGGTTGCGCCCGAAGCCACGATCTCCTCGGCTTCAACGGGCGACCCGGTGGGGCCCGCCACGCCCTTGGTAACTGGTCGATAAAGCCTGCGCGCGATGATGGCGCCTATCACTCCGCCCATTACTTCTCCGCACACTTCCCCCAAATGCCTCCTTCTTCCCAGAGCGCATCACCTCCAAGATCCTCTTCTCTTCTGCGACCATGGCGCCCAAGAAAGCAGCCGCTCCCAAGAAGGACAAGGCTCCGATGCAGGATGGCAAGGCCGCGGTGGCGTCGTGGAGTGCTGAACCCAGGGAGGCGCCACGGGGGTCCCGCATCAACTCCGCGGGGATTGACAAGGTGCGCCACCTGGCGGCCACGAAGACAACCGAGCACGGCGCCACAAGCATGAAGCCGGCCGGCAGCAGCAAGCTCTGCGAGGGGTACTACCCCATCTTCCTTCACACTCTCTCCGCCAGTCTCGTTCCTCCTTTCTCCGACTTCCTCATGGGGGTTTTGGAGACATACCAGATCCAACTACTCCATCTTCATCCCAATTCCATCCTCATCCTCTCCATCTTCGCCTACCTCTGCGAGGCCTACGTCGGTGTCCGCCCTTCTGTGGAGCTCTTCCGCAGCTTCTATGCACTCCGGTCCACCGCGCAGAACGAGCGGACCGGGTGCGTCTCCTTCCGCATCGCCGACGCCAGGAGCAAGAACTACATCCCCATCGAGTGGAGCGGCGAGAATGCCATCACCAAGGTGACGAAGAAGGTGGAGGACTTCCGCCAGCGGTGGTTCTTCGTCGACACCAAGGTGAAGAACCATCTCCTGGACATACCCGTGGCGCCCCCGAAGAAGTGGGCGCGTTGGGCGAGCGAGGGCTTCGAGGGCCCTAAGCTTGACGCGGTGTACGAGTGCCTGCGGGGGCTCCGCGACGCCGGACTCACTGGTCAGATGGTGGCGAAGGACTTCACGAGGCGCCGCATTGCCCCCCTCCAGTGGCACTCAGAGCCGATGTGGACGTACACAGGCCGGGAGGATGGGATGCGCCTGTGCACGGACAGCTTCACTCCGGAGGTATTGAACAAGGTCATGGGGACCCTCTTCACTTCGGCGGCCATCCCAGCCCCAGCCGTCGACGAGGCCCGACCGCTCTTCACCTTTGGGGAGGAGAAAGTGCGCGAGCACCGCCGGAGCCTGCCCATATTCGATGAATGGGGCATCATGCCTGAAGGACACCGCGGGCCCCGCAGCAACCCGTGGGCGGCGGAGCCGGAGCAGATGGACGAGTCGCCGGAACCGGACGAGGCGGAGGACTCTGGCGAGGGCGAGGCCTTGGGGGGCGCTGACCCCTCGGGAGGCTCCGCTAGCTCCTCAAGGAGCGTACCGCCTAAAGAGGACCTCCAGGTGATTTCCTCCAGCGGTGACGAGGATCCCTCTCGCGGAGCTCCCTCCCGACGCACCGCGGAGGAGGAGGAGAGCAGCGGCAAGGGAGGGCGCTGCGAGCCCCGCTCCAAGTTCGCCCACGACAGGGACGCCGTGGCCGCGAGGGGCGCTCCTCGCGAGGAGGCAGGAGCACCTTGAGAAGGAGCCAGAGCAAGCAGCCCCCAGCTGCCGAAGGCGAAGAAGAGGGTGTGGAAGATGGCTGAAGAGTAAGCCATGGTCCTTCTTCTTTCCTTTAGGATTTTGCTTTCGAATACCCTCCTGAAGGATCTTATGTTTGTCTTTCTTTTTAGCAACCTCGCGGCGCCGAAGAGGCGACGGCTCCGCAAGCTTGGGGAGAATGCCGGTGCCACCGTGGCGATGCCTGCAGTTGACGAGCCGCGGCGTGAGGTTACTCCTCCCGTGGATGAACACCGCGCGGAGGGGGAGGTTGAAGAGGTGGCGTCGTCGCCAGCACGGGCCGCCACTCCTCCCATACAGCAGGAGGCAGCGGAGGACGTGGCAGCGACCGAGGCCGCACGAGCCTCGGAGAGGTCAGACGAGGCGGAGGCCCAAGAGGCCACCGTGGAGCCACCTCCAGAGGGAGAGGCCTCCACAAGAGGGGCTGACGAGCCCGAGGCCGCGGCAGGCGTGGCTACCACAGGAGGGGCTGAATCTGCCCCCGGAGGGCAGGAGGAGGAAACGCCTCCGGAGCCCACGGACGCCGGAGCCGGGGACGAGAGGACGCCCAGCCCCCAGAGGGCTCCTAATGCAGGCGGCGAAGGAGGCTACCACATGAGCCCCCAAGTCGCATCAGGAGCCGCTGTGAGCCCGAGGCAAGGTGCCTCGGGTACCTCGCCAAGTGTCGAGGCCTCTGCACCCCGCGGCGATGCGGGGACCTTGGCGCTGCGGGAGCCGCGCCGTCACACAGCTCGCCGCAGCTCCGTCTTCAGTCAAGCGCGGAAGACGCTCAACAAGCTGGAGACGCAGTACGCCGAAGAAGAACTCGCCAGGACGGAGGAGCGGGTGGAGCTTGACGAAGCCTGGGTCCTCCTCCGCGAGGGGTGGAGAGCTGCCGCCGGCAGGATGCGGCGGCCCGGGCGGCGCGCGAAGAGGCGATGCGCTTCGCCAAGGAGACCCGCGACAGCGTGAAGCGGGAGGCGGCGGAGACCATGGAGCAACTGGACGCCGCGCGGGAGGCGCTCGAGGCGGAAACCGCCTCCAAGCAACAGGAGATTGCGGCCGTAGAGCAAAAATTCATCACGGACTCCAAAGTCGTAGAGGACAGCTTGAAGGAGCTCCGCGAGAGGCTGGACGCTCGCGGGGAGCAGCTGACACAGCGCGAAGCAGAGCTGACGCAACGCGAGGGAGAGCTCTCCCCCCGCGAGGAGGAACTGCGCCGGCGCGAGGAGCAGGTCCAGCAGCTCGAGAAGGACCAGGCCACCCGCGAGGAGGAACTGGGGGCTCGCGAGAGTCAGGTGGCCCAGGACGAGGCCACCTACAGCGGAGCGCCTCGAGAAGGCCAACGCCAGCCTCGCGGCGAAGCAGAAGAAAATGCAGGAGGAGGCCGACGACAGGGTCAAGCTCATCCGCCAAGATCTCTCCAAGAGTTTTGACGAGAAGGCCAAGAAGCAGGAGGAGCGCTTCACGACGAAGCGCAATGAGCTCCAGAACCGCATCAAGGGGCTCGAGAAGGGGGAGAAGCAGATGGCCTCCTGCCTTCAGAGCGCCAGGGCCGCTCAGGCTCGCGCGGAAGAGAAGGCCGCCGCCCTGGAGAAGGACCTGAGCGAGCTCCACCAGCAGGTGGGACCGGTTGCAGACACCGCGGAGGAGGCACAGCGCAACGCGCATATCGCCCGAACCATGTCGCGCCAGCGCCAGCGCATGCTCCATGACCTGGTGTCCCGCGCGCGTGCCATTGGGGATCGCCTGGGGACCGAGGTCCCCTCCTTCGCCACAGAGGGGAACGACGACGAGGCCGGGTACGCGTTCTTCTTCGAGCGATTCCTCACGAAGCTTGAAGAGACCGCGAAGAGCTTCGACGAACGCGTCGTGGAGGAGAGTCGCAATCTCCTCGTTCTCGCCGCTTGCCGCATCTTCGCCAACCTCGTGAGGCTTCAGCCTTCCCTCGACCTCGAGACTGTGACGGCGCTCGTCGACCTCAGCTGCCGCACGGCAGTGAGCAACAGGATGCGGAAGGCCGCAGAGGCGTATGCCTAGAAGTTCGACCAGGTCGAGGTAGAGGAGGACGAGGACGATGGCGAGGAGGATGCCGCAGAAGAGGAGGAAAGTGCCGCTGCGGACAACGGGGGCACCTCAGGAGGCCCGACGGCCTGAGCTCTTTCCTGCGGCTGGATGTGCATGGGGCACACATTATCTTAGTATTTTGCTTGTAAAGCCTTGTAAAGACTTGTCTAAGTTTTACTTGAATGCGCTTGTGAATGTCCCTCGGGAGGCTTTTATCTTTCCCTTCATGTCTTTTTCGCTCTACGTCTTAGGACCCTCTCTTAGCGCTATACCACCGCCGCTTCGGTATGTGAGAGTCAGGGCTCCACAAGGTCGAGGGGTGCATGAGGCCTCGAGAAGTAAGAGCTCCCGAGGCGCGATGCCTGGGGCTCCCCTTTAACGTGCAAGCAGCCCATGAGGCATAGGAGAGAGAAAAGAGGCTCGAGGGACAAAAACCAGCGAAAGGAAATTTCACCAAGTGTCTGTACTTAGCTTCGCGAGTCGTTTTTGCCTTGGAGAGGGTGTTGGTTCCCTGATGAGGCGTTTTTCCTCCCGAGGTTGCCTGAGGCTTGTTTTGAACCTGCTTTCCTGCGCTTGGACAGATAGGCATACCCACAAGCAATACATAGCTAGATAACTCATGCGCGCTCGTAGGTTCCTTCATGTGTGTCTCGCGAGGAGAACAAGCACCAAGGTCCTTGGTGAGTTAACGTGCACGGGAGCTGGCCCATGAGTTCAGATTTCCTTGGGAGTTGACGTACACGAGAGCTGACCCGTGAGTTCAGAGCTCGGATCCCTTGGGTTTGAGGCGCTGCTGGGATGCTCCCGAGGCACAGGCACCATGCTCAGCCCCCGCTCGCGAGATGCACAGGAGGGATCATACGAGCAAGGATGAAATGCAATAATATAACTGATTACCGAAGCAACAACATATGCTGGCGCGAAGCGCAAAGGTTCAAAGTGACCTGAAAGAAGGGTTCATTACAATAGCGTGGCCAGAAGTACAAAATCCGCCATGTATGGGCATGGGGTTCCACATGGAGTGGCTGAGGCTCTCGCGGCCCGAGGCGACGCATGTAGAGAGAGCTCAGAGGGGGCCCCTATGTGGGGGTGGCTTCGTAGAGCCTGTGGTCCGCCATGTCTGGGCATGGGGATCCACCTCGCCAAGGCATGGTGCTTGAAGAAGTCACCTTGCCGAGGCGTGGTGGCTTGAGAGTCTTCTCGAACGGCCCGCGGCAACGTATAGTAGAGAGGGGAGCTCGAATATTTTCCTCATGGAGGATGATGGCGCAAAGCTCTCCCTTGACGCAAAAAGTTGCTCGTCGAGGACGATCAGGGGTAGAACTTGCGCAGGTGCTGGATGTTCCAGGGGTTGGCGACAGGAATGCCGTCCTCCATCTCGAGCCGCGCGGAGCCAGGCCTGGCGATGTGCACGACCCTGTAGGGTCCTTCCCACATTGGCGAGAGCTTGTGGAGGTCTGCCCTGGAGAGGATTCTCCTCAGGACAAGATCTCCTGCTTCGAGAGTGCGCGGGCGGATGTGGCGGCTGTGGTAGCGACGGAGTTCTTGCTGGTACCTTGCCGCTCTCACGGCCACATTGCGGCGGAGCCCCTCGAGCAGCAGCAGGTCGTCATTGCGGAGTTCGTCCAGCTTAGCCTCCTTGAAGGCCAAGACTCGTGGAGAGCCGTGGGTGATCTCGCTGGGGAGAACAGCTTCAGCGCCATAGACGAGGGAGAATGGCGTCTCGCCAGTGGGCTTCGTTGGCGTGGTGTGGATGGACTAGAGCACCGAGGGGAGCTCATCGATCCAGTGCTTGCCGCTGGCCTTGAGGCGATTGAAGCTTCTCGTCTTGAGGCCCTTGAGCACCTCGGCATTGGCTCGCTCAGCCTGCCCGTTGCTTCGTGGGTGAGCCACCGAGGCGTAGTAGATTTGGGCGCCGAGCCTGCTGCAGTAGGATTTGAAGGCGCCGCTGATGAATTGCGAGCCGTTGTCGGTGATGATGCGGTTGGGCACGCCAAAGCGGCAGACCAAGCTCCTGATGAAGTTTACCGCTGATTTTGCCGGGATGGTGTGCACGGGTTCTACCTCAGGCCACTTGGTGAACTTGTCGATGGCGACGTAGAGGTAGCGGTAGCCCCCGAGCGCTCGCGGGAAAGGTCCCAGAAGGTCCAGCCCCTAGACCGCGAACGGCCAGGAGAGCGGGATAGTTTGGAGTCCTTGCGCGGGCTGGTGAATTTGCTTGGCGTGGAATTGGTAGGCGTCGCAGGACTGGACGATTGCGGCTGCATCNAGCCTTACTTAGCACGGTTGAATCGAGCAGCAAGAACTTTATATCAATAAGCTGTTGAGTTCCCGTGTGCGCACTTATTTGCTTCTTCAAGGTTTGTAAACACTATGTATGAGACGTCACCCTGAGGTGGTCATCTCTATGCACGACTTGGTTTGTAATATTTCAGACGTTGTTTGTGGACCCGCAATGTTTCTGCTGTACCACCCTGAGGGATGTAATATTTGCGGAACGGTGTTCTGTGAGTGTTATGTCAACGACTTGCATACTACAACATGCAGTGGTATGCCGGGTCACCGCAAAGACCTTGCCTGTGAGGGTGCGTGAGGATGAATGGTGGCCGCACTCTCCACCGTGGATGTCGTTGATGAGCTGGCGGCCTTCCTCGGCAGGGACGCACCGCAACGCAACCCCATTGGGGCGCTTACGGTACAGGTCTCCGTCGTGGAGGCAGTAGGACTTGGCCTGGCGAGCAACCCTCTCGGCCTCTGCATCTTCTTCGGGAAGGACTCGATCTTGCAAGTAGCTCTTGATCTTGTCGATCCATCCAGTGTCTTGGTGTACTAGGGTCATCAGCAGGCGATCGCTTGAGGGCAGCCCACAGTTTGGTGCTCCACTTGTTGGGGCTGGTGGGAGCTCCTCGTTGATGCTCATGTTGACCGCTGGTTGCTTGACCGAGGACCTGGCGAGTCTCTCCTCGAAAACTCCAGGCTTCTGGGCTTCCCTTCTTGCCGCTCGCCTGGCGAGTTCATTTGCTTCTTGGTTTTCCCCTCGCGGGATATGCTTGAGCTCCATGCCCCTGAAGTGCTTATCGAGTTTGCGTACCTCTTCAAGGTAGGCTACGATGTAGGTGTCCTTATGCGTGTAGCTCTTGTTGGAGAAGTTGACGAGGAGCTGAGAGTCGCCCTTGATGAGGATGCGCTTGATGCCGAGGGCAATGGCAGCTCTGAGCCCAGCGAGGAGGCCTTCGTATTCAGCAATGTTGTTGGAGACCTTGTCGCTGTCCTTGAAGCACAACTGGACGGCGTAGTAGAGCTTGTCGCCTGTTGGTGAGGTCAGGACAGCACCAGCCCCTGCACTCCGGGCCGCGAAGGCGCCGTCGAAGTGCATGGTCCAGTAGCTGGGCTCCGTCCCTCCTGAGGCTGTAGCTTCTTCCTCTTGAGGCTCTTCTTCACGTGTGTCCATCCATTAAGCCATGAAATCAGCCAGCGCCCTGCCCTTGATGACCCTTGTGGTGTCAAACTCCAGCTCGAAGGGTTGCAGCTTGATGCCCCAGCTTGCGACGCGATCTGTTGCGTTTGGGTTGCGTAGGACTTGCTCCAGGGGGTACGAGGTGACCACCTTGATGGGGTGACCCTGGAAGTAGTGGCGCAGCTTCCTGGAGGCGATTAGGAGCGAGAAAAGGAGCTTCTGCTGCATGGGGTAGCGCTCGCGAGCGTCCCGCAGCACTGTGCTGACAAAGTACACGGGATGCTCGACGAGGGTGGTTGTTGACGTGGCAGCGGTTGGCTCCTCTCGAGGCTCGGTGGAGTCCTTGTTGAGGTTCTCTTGAGGCCCCACTTGTAGAGGCTCGGCATGAGGCTGGAGGCTTGACGAGGCTGCTTCCTTGTCGTGGAGTTCTGGGCTTGGCGAGGCGGAGCTTTGCTTGGCGAGGACTGGCTCTTCCCTTTCAGCCACCAAGACCGCGCTTGCCGTCTGAGGAGTGGCTGCAAGATACAGCTTCAGAGGCTCGCGAGGGCGTGGGGCAACCATGATGGGTGGGCTCGCCAGGTACTTCTTCAGGTCCTCGAAGGCCTTTGCCGCTTCAGGGGTCCACTTGAAAGGACCGGACCTCTTCATGATCTTGAAAAACGGCAGCGCCCTCTCGCCGAACTTGGAGATGAACCGGCCAAGGCTGGCCATACATCCCGCTAAGCGCTGCATGTCCTTGAGGCGACGAGGAGGCTGCATCTCTTCTATGGCTCTGATCTTGTCGGGGTTTGCTTCGATGCCACGATGAGACAACAGGAACCCGAGGAGTTTGCCTGGAGGGACCCCGAAGACGCACTTGGCGGGGTTCAACTTGATGTTTACCTTGCGCAGGTTGGCAAAGGTCTCCTCAAGGTCCTTGATGAGTATGTCCTTCTCGCGGGTCTTGACCACGATGTCGTCGACGTAGGCCTCTGCATTCCTTCCCATTTGAGCCCCCAAGGCGATCCTCATGAGGCGCTGGAAAGTGGCACCGGCATTTTCAGGCCGAAAGGCATGCAGACGTAGCAAAACACACCACAAGGGGTGAGAAATGCTGTCTTCTCCTCGTCATCCTTCGCCATCTTGATCTGGTGATAGCCTGAAAAGGCATCCAGAAAATAGAGGAGCTCGTAGCCGGCGGTGGAGTCCACGATCTGGTCGATCCTCGGGAGGGGATAAGGGTCCTTGGGGCAAGCTTTGTTGAGGTCGGTGAAGTCGATGCAGAGGCGGCTTCCTCCAGTGTGCTTGGGGACGACCACACCATTGAAGAGCCAAGTGGGATGGACAACTTCCTTGATGATGCTAGCTTTCTTCAACTTCTCTACTTCTTGAACAATGAAATCTTGCTTCTCTGGCGCCTGGCGCCGCGCCTTTTGCTTCACGGGGCATGCGTTTGGACACACGGCTAGGTGGTGCTCGATCACCTCCCTCGGTACTCCGGACATATCTGACAGTGTCCATGCGAACATGTCAGAGTTTGCCTTGAGAAGGCGACGAGCGCGCTTTCCTATTTGGGAGGCAAGCTGGCGCCGATGGTGACGCTAGCCCCCGAGCAATTTGCCTCAAGAGGCACCTGCTTCGTCACGGCCTTCTCCTGAGAGAACAGCTGCTTCTTCTTCGCGGGGGGCCTCGGGAGGGGTTCCTCATCCTCGTCAGCGGGGGACGCCACCGCGGCAGCCTTGTAGGCCGCTTGCGCAGCGTACAGAGCGTCTGAGACAATGCCGCGGATGATGATGGTGCCACCTGAGCTAGGAAGCTTGACGAGGTTGTAGGCGTGGTGGGCCACCGCCATGAACTTCGAGAGGGCAGGGTAGCCGAGGATGGCGTTGTAGGGCAGGCCGATGTGCGCGATGTCGAAATCGATCAGCTCGGTGAGGTAGTTGGCTTGAGTGCCGAAGGTGACCGCGAGCCTCACTTGCCCCAAAGGGGTCGTGAGACCCTCTGTCACCCCCGAGAAGGGCCTGGTGGGCATGAGCCGCTCATAAGGCACCTGAAGCTTCTCGAAGGTCTCGACAGAGATGACGTTGAGGCCTGCACCCCCATCGATGAGAGTCTTAGAGACTGCGATGTTGTTGATGGTGGGGGTGCAGACCAGCAGGATGGTGCCAACAGTCGAAGTGGACTTGGGGTGGTCGCTGGAGTCGAAGGTGATGGGGTGCTGGGACCACTTGAGGGGCCTGGAGGCCTCAACCCCGGGAAGCGCTGCCGCGATCTCGTGAGCGAGTTGCTTGAAGTGGCGGTTGGAGCTGGGGGCCTGAGCCCCGCCGAGGATGCAAGCGGCCCCGCGAGGCACCTGGTAGCCCTCAGGAGTCTCGGCAGGGAGGTTGTCGTTCGCGGGCTGGACGGCGTTGGCTTGGGGGTTCTGCTGGTAGTTGTCGTCATAGTTGTTGTTGTTCCAGCGTCGCCCCCCACGGCCGCCGCGGCCTTGCTGCCCCTCGCGAGCCTCGCGAAGCCTCTTGAGGTCATAGCAGTCCTCGGTGGCATGGGAATGCCTGTTGTGGTAGACGCAGAAGGGGCAATCATCTTTCTTCTCGGAGCCCGCGGCAGCGCGAGGCTGCTTGGCGTCAGGTTCAGCGGTGAGGACCGCAGTGGTCTTGCGCTTCTCGGTGGATTTCTTCTTCTTGGATCCCTCGGCAGGGTCCCCTGGCTCGTTCTTGACGAACAAGCGGCCCTCCTCAGCCTTGGCGCACTTGTCCGCCAGGTCGAAGAGCTTGACGACGGTGGTGATGTTGTCGTGGATGCCAAGCTTCTCGAGCATCCGCACGTCCGTGACTCCAGCCCGGAAGGCCGAAATGACCTGCGCGTCGGTGGCGTTGGGGATCTTGTTGCGCACCTGGCTGAAGCGCTGGATGTACTTGCGGAGGGTCTCGCCAGGCTTCTGGTGTACGCCGCGGAGGTCGTTGTACGTGAGGCCGCGCTCGTACGTGCCCTTGAAGTTCGCGATGAAGCACCGGCAGAGCTCCTCCCAGGTGTTGATGGACTCAGCTGGGAGGTTCGTGAGCCACGAGGACGCGGAGTCCTTGAGGGCCATGGGGAACCAGTTCGCCATGACTCTGTCGTCACCCCCCGCGGCCTGGATGGCCAAAGTGTAGAGCTGCAGGAACTCTAGGGGGTTGTTCTTGCCGTCGTAGCGTGGAGGAAGATCCGGCTTGAACTTGACCGGCCAGACGACGCGACGGAGGCTGCGAGTGAATGCAGCCGTCGTGCCGTAAGTGACCACGCCGTTGGCGAGGGTGGCGCGGAGGTGGCGCCCCGCGGTGGCGACGTCCTGGACGGCGCGGTTGTGGCGATTCTGCCCGCACTCGATGCTCACGTGTGCGTCCTCCGGGCTCGCTGCACGATTTGACAGTCATGCAGCGACGATGCGTGCGATGCAGCGCGGTTGTCGCGAGGAGGAGCCCCCGCTGGTGGAGCTGGAGCGGGCGCGGGATGAAGAGGGGGTGCAGGAGGTGCGCCGTGCGCCACGTCCCCCACGCGCGCAGAGGGAACCAGCGAACGAGACGGTGCAGGAGCGGCGACGCGAGCGGCGCCGACGAGCTCGGAGAGGCGGTTGAGCCAGGCTTCTTGAGCCTCCGGCGTGGGACGGTACTGCAGCAGCTCCTGCGCCATGAGAAGCGCAGTTGCCGGGTTGGGCGCAGGGCGGCCCAGCGAGGAGGCAGCGCGGTCCCGCGACGGGTGCAGGGAGGAAGCTTCCTCTTCGCCGAGGTCGTCTTCGGCATGGTCATTGTTGTCGTCCTCTGGATGCTCGACGCGGGGCTCGGGGTCGACGCGGCGCTACAGAGCAGCGGCTCCGCGCGGGCGGCCGCGCGGGTTGCCAGCAGGAGCGGTGGCGGCGCTGGCCGTCCGGCGAGCGAGACGTTCGGCGCGAGAGATGCCGGCCATGGCTGTGTCGAGGTTGAAGATGCGCCTCAGCCCCCTACCTGGCGCGCCAAATGTCAGAGATCTGTCCCAGGAACTGGGTGTGTCTCACTAGGTAACGAGTAAGGGGCTGAACACGGAATCAAACAACCCTCAACGTGCCTCGGCGACGGTGCTCGCTGAGATCGCTGTGGGACGGCACTGCAGAGATGAACACACGGTGTTTACCCAGGTTCAGGGCCCTCTTGGAGAGGTAAAACCCCTACGTCCTGCCTTGGTTGTATTGCACTTCTTGTAGTGGTTACAATACAAGGAGAGCTTCGGGAGCTCGAGGTGGCTAACAATGGCTATCTTTCCAACCTTCCGAACCCTAGATCTCCAGAACTCAGAACCCCCTTGCCTGAACGTGCTCCCCCTCCTTTATAGGTGTCCTAGACCTCTTCCCCCAAATACCTTGGCGGGAAGGGTTACCACATGGCGACGAAGGAGGAGGTCGGGTGCACGATAAAGGGAGAGTCCATGGACGCGGTCCATGGCAGGGAGCGGCATCACCAAAGCTGGAAAAGCCACCTTGCAGCCAGGACAGTGGGCTGGCGTGGCTGGGTCTCGGGATGCGCCCCACGGTGACGTCGCCCTTGGAGCGTAGCGGCAGACGGTCTCCTTATCACCGAAATGGCAATTCTTGTAGTCCGCTTTGCTTGGTGCAGATTTGTTGACTGCTTTATACATGAGAATGGCAACTGCGGCGCTGTCGTCACCGCACGCTGGCGCGGTCGTCACCACGCGCTGGCGCGCCCGTGACTCTGCGGGGGCGCAGAGCCCATGTGCGCTCTGTCGCGGAGACAGAGCTTGCTTCGTGGGGAAGGCTTGATCCTTGGCAGAATCGACGGCGGTGTCCGAGATGCCCTCTCGAGGAGAGGTCCCTCGCGCGGGGAAACCCTCGTGAGGCTCGCCAGGCTTGGAGAGCCTGGTCCTTAGCGAAATCTTCTGAAGAGTGTTGTGGGCCCTGGCAGGCCGGCCCGTGGTACCCTGGTTTCCACTGTGCCGACAGCGTGCTGGTTGGCGTGGTGGCTGAAAGTTTGTTCTTTATCATCATGGATTCTACCTCCCGTGGATTCGATAAACCTTGGGTTACTCACTTAAGGGAAATTTGTAGGATAGAGGTTTGTAGGACAGCGGCAAAGCGTAGAGGTTTGTAGACTTGTTGGGCCTCCAAGCGCAGAGGTCCCGTCCATTTCCCTTAAGTGACTAACCCAAGGTTTATCGAATCCACGAGAGGTGGAGGTCAAAGATATCCCTCTCAAGCAACCCTGCAATTAAGATACAAGAAGTCTCTTGTGTTCCCAACACACCTAATACAATTGTCAGTTGTATAGGTGCACTAGTTCGGCGAAGAGATGGTAAAATGCAAGTGATATGGATGGTAAAAGGTGATTTTGTAATTCTGTAATAAAAATGGCAGCAAGCAAACAAGTGACAAAAGTGACTGAAAACGGTGTATCAATGCTTGGAAACAAGGCCTAGGCTTCATACTTTCACTAGTGACTACTCTCAACATCATTAACATAATTAAACACATAATAGTTCCACAAAAACACATGCATGGTAGACGTTACTCGGAGATCATTCTTTCGTGGATCAAATAGGATGAGAATTGCGTAGGGCTACGAAAAGTACACCTTAAAGTTCGTATTCCACATCTATGGACACTTCATGCTGTCACTATCCGCATCCAAAGATAGTACTAACAAACACCACAACATATTTCTTGAATAGTCTCTTTCTTCAATAACACAAGCATCAAGAAACCTCATGATCTATTCAATCCAACAATAATAAAGAACAAACTCATGATGAAGATCCTTCCAATCTATTATCCATAGAGTCACACACGGCACCCATCCTGTCACCGAGGTACCATGATCACAACGGTGGCTCCAGAAATTGTACTAAATAACACCACTTGAGCAACATCATATCCATTACACATAGGGAAACATCATGTATTCAACTACACTAACAAAGCTCATGATCACAACGAAGATCACATCATGGGAGAGAGAGATAACCACATAGCTACTTGTATAAGCCTCAGCCCCGGTGAGGGACTACTCCCTCCTCATCGCGGGAAGCAGCGGTGTTGATGGAGATGGCCCCGGCGGTCGATCCCCGTCCCGGCAGGGTGCCGGAACAGGATCAGATTGGACCCCAAACTAGGGTTTTCGGTGACGGCGCGTCGGGGTCGAGTTTCTGGAAAATAATGGCCGCCTCGACGTTTTTAGGTTAAAAGAGATTTTATAGGCGTCGGAGGGGGCCGAGGGGACGCCCCAGGAGCAGGGGCGGGCCCCACCCGCGGGTCCTAGTGGGGGCCACGGCAGGAGACCGCCTGCGCCCTGTGGGTGGCCCCTCAGGCTCCCCTTTGGTCTTCTGGTACCTTTCGTCGAGTAAAAATTCTCCGTAAATTTTCATCCAATTCCGAGAATATTTCCAGAAGTAAATTTCTGAAACAAAAAGACAGAAAAAACAGGGAACTAGCACTTGGCATCTTGTCAATAGGGTTAGTCCGACAAAATGCATAAAAATGATATAAATGACAGTAAAAACATGTGACAATATCACAAAACTAGCATGGATCACTCAAAAATTATAGATACGTTTGAGACGTATCACACGTCAGTCCCGCGCAAAGTTTAAAATAGTCGGCTATAACTCGGCTATAGCCCGGCTATAGCCTTTGGAGAGGCTTTGGTGACCCACAAGTGTAGGGGATCGCAACTATCTTCGCGAGTAGTTTTACCCTAATTTATTGATTCGACACAAGGGGAGCCAAAGAATATTTATAAGCCTTAGCAGTTGAGTTGCCAATTCAACCACACCTGAAAAGGATTTCTCTTGAAGCAACTTATCAGTAGTAACAGTGATTTGATGGCAGCAATAGAATAGTAACCGCAGTAATAAAATAAAGACAGCAATGATGACAGTAAAAGTATTGATTGCAAACAGCGGGATTAAAACACCGTAGGCATAGGGACAGATAGACGGGCGTTGCATGAATAAGATAGCTCATGAAATAAACATAACTAGGCACAAAGCAAATAAATATGTAAATAGCATCCAAGTATCAAACAGTCATAGGCATGTATTCCTAATTTAGCCGTACATGCTTGCAATTAGAACTTGCACGGCATCTTTTGTCCTGCCATCCGGTTTCAGTCGGGCCAATTAAGGAACAAATGACAATTAAGGTGTTCCTTTTAATAGAACATCGGATCAAAGCATTAACACACAATGAATACATGTAACCCTCGAGTTGCCAACCATTCCCATCGATGTCCCCGTTTCTGTCACTCGGGGTCTCCGGTTCCGGTTGACAACAAGTGCATACAACTAGTAGATAGGATCCAAACATCAATTATACTCATGCAAACATAAAGTGTTCAGATCTGAAAACATGGCACCCGGGCCCAAAGTGACAAGCATTAAGCATAACTAGTTGCACCAACGATGATTAACACAAATAGAGGATACTAGGCATCGTGCCCTAACAATTTGGCATCGAATTACATGAGCAATCTTATTCAATCCCTTCCATCCCCTTGCCTACAGCAGGGAACTACTCACACATGGAGGGGGACGACATGGATGGTTGATGGAGAGGCGTTGGCGGTGATGATGGCAGCGATCTCCACTCCGGCAGGGTGCCGGAACAGCGACCCTGGACCCCGAATTTAGGGTTCATGATGGCGGCGGAGCTCCGTAAGGTTTTTGGAAAAAGTGTTCGGGGGTCGTCGTTTTTAGGTCACGAGGGAGCTTATAAGCGAAGGGGGGCCGAGAGGCGAGGTCCCAGGGGCAGGGGCGCCTCCCTGCCGCGGCCTAGGGGCCACCCGCGGGTGGGGCCCGCCCCTGCTCCTGGGGTGGCCCCCCTTCGGGGTCTTCCGCTTCCGAGGCTTATTCTTCTTCAAAAAACCTTTTTATAATTTTTCTGAAATTTTCCGCGAACTTCTGAACCCTGCACAAAAGAAAGACACCAAATGCAATTCTGCTGAAAACAACGTCAGTTCGGGTTAGTTCCAAACAATTCATTAAAAATCAAAGGCAAAACAATAGCAAAGTGTTTGGAAAAGTAGATACGTTTGCGACGTATCAACTCCCCCAAGCTTAGCTTATTGCTTGTCCTCAAGCAATTCAGTTGACAAACTGGATGCGATAAAAGAAACTTTGACAAACACATTTGCTTCATTTAGAGCATAGAAGTTTAAACCATGATCAGTATTTTAATAAGCACAAGAGAGAAGTTATAAAAACAATAGAACTAAAGCAATCATAGAGACTTATGCAAAACTCACAATATGCTAACAAGTAATAATTTAAACATGCAAACAAGTAGCACCGATGCAATGCATATAACTAGGCATGGTAAAGTGATATCTCGCTTGCCCCTTTTGTGGGGCAAAACATAAATGCCGGGCACCTCTTGAGACATTAAACGGTGACTAGATGTAAAGTTTTCAGAATTGAGAAGTATCTCAAACATGCTCCAATCATTAAAACTTTGGGACAAATCACATTATACTCAGAATGACAGCAATGCTCTGTAAGATGGTGCTCAAAGAAGGGTGATGACTCAACATAAATATAAAAGAAAGGCCCTTCGCAGAGGGAAGCAGGGATTAATCATGTGCTAGAGCTTTTTATTTTTATAAGCAGAAGTAAAACAGTTTTGAGAGATGCATGCTTTCGTCAATGATTTCACAACAGAGAGGCTATCTAGTCCCCCATAACAAGCAAGGATTTTAGACTTGTGAGAGCAGCTGGTTTTTTAGAGGAGCGAGTACGCTCCTCTTTCTCCTTGGTTTCACCACTGTCCAATGTTTGAGCTGATTTCTCAGATTTGCATTGCGCAGAGGAGAATGGTGAGTTATATTTATATTTTGCTTAAGCTGCTCTCGGGTTAATTCAAGTGAAGACGTAATCCATCGACACCGGGTGAAAGGGGGAAATGACCTTGCTTGTCACAAGTTATATCTAGCCCTCTACTGCTTCCTCATGAGCTAAAAACAGAGACATAAAAGAAGCATTTTTTGAATGATTTAAAGGTAGCACATGACAAATTTACTTGGAATGGCGGTGAAATACCATATGTAGGAAGATATAGTGGACTCAAATGGAATACTTTGGCTTAAGGAATATGGATGCACGGATGAACCATTACACCTAGTGCAAATGGAGGATAGCAAAAGACTCGGGAGCGACCGATCGAGAGCACTACTATCATAATCATGCTTTACGACAAAATCAATCAATGAATAAAGCATATGAGTGATGCTACAATTCTAAGCACAATAAACCGTCAAGGCTTAACATACTTTATTTTTAGTCTTTTACATGTGTGAACATGTGCCAAGTCAATCCAAATAAATCTTTTGGAGGAGGATCTCACTTCACAATACCATATTATAAACAATGCAAAACATGCTCATGTCTACATGACAAATTATTCACTCTTAACAAGTTGAGACTAAGCATAAGAATCCATAAAAACTAAGTAATATCATCTACGCAACATTCTATCATAGCAAACTAAAACATGAGCACCAGGATAAACATCTGTACAAAAATGAAAACAAATAGAGTTCATACCAGATGTCCTCATCATATCCGCGCCGCCAAATATCATCATTACTGCATAGACACTTGCACAACCGAAAGATATAGAAATAATGAAAGTGTGCAAGTGTTATTACCGACTCTGATCAAAACTCTAAAACAACTATACATAACGAAGAAGACGAGAACATATTTTTGTGTTTTTCGAATAGTGAAAGGGATAACGGAAAACTAGAAGAGAAATCTTTTTGTTGTTTTCAATTTGAGAAGAAGCGACTAAAAACGAAGTAGAAAACAAACGAACAGGAAACAAAAGAAAATATTTTTGGTCTTTTTGATTATGAGAAAGAAGAGGCAAACAAAGAGGAAATCTTTTTGGGTTTTTGATTAATAAAAAAAAGAACAACTAAGGCGACTGAGCAAATCGAAAAGAGCGAAAAGAAACCAAAAGGAACACGCTAACGGATACACGAAGGAATGATGAACACACCGACATATAGCATTTGAGTGAACATAGTAAAGAGGTGTCGGTGAGAGATACGTACTCCCCCTAGCTTAGGCTTTTGGCCTAAGTGGGGCTCATCTACCACGGTGGTGGCGCGCCCCAGTTGGCGCCCGTCTGTGGCTGCCACTGCATATCCTGTGGCTCCTCCTCAGGGACTAATGAATATCCGTCCCTAGCAATAATGTTAAACAAAGCATGAGCAGGTAATCTCACAAGGCGAGGGTTATCCAGATCAAAACTAAATAGTAACCTATACTGCAAGTTCTCCAAAGTGGAATCATAAGTGATATAGTGATGAGTTTTCATTGCAGCAAGATTAAGCCTAATAAAATCCAACTCTAGATCATCCTCTCTAGGAGGAAACATGGCAGTAGCAAGCATGATCGAAGCAATGATGCCTCCATAAATAGGCCCTCTAACCTTGTTAGTACTAAGACGACAAGCAATAAGAGCGCCAATGTTATAAGTTTCATCACAATTAATTGCGGCGGCAAGAATAGCAAGATCAGGACTAGTCATATTGCTCGTGTTGTCCCGAGGAAGAACGCAATGAGCTATGACATAACCCAAATACCTCACAGCTGGAAATTGAATGCTCCCAAATTTTGCTCGTGTAGAATTCCTCCAATCATCATGACAAATGCCGGCATAGAGCTCCTTGAGGTACGGGGGCTGCGTGTTCATCTTTCCTGTGAGCCCCGTGTTCTTCACACCCAAAGCACTGCAAAACTCAGACAAAGACATTCTCCAAGGTCGTTCATATAGCATGAACTCCACACTTGGGTGATATGGATCATCAACGAAATTAAAGCTTTGCACAAAGATGTTAGTGAGGTTAAGATATTGGGGCCTCTCCACTAATACGATATTTGTCAAAGATGCATTAGTGACAAGACTAGTAAATTCATCGTGTATACCTGCAGCTTGTAGAAATTCATAACATGGGTATACCGATGAATGCACGTCTGTCTCTCGAGCAAGCACAATAACACCAAGTGGCTCCAAATCTTCATTATATGAAGGCCTCATTGGTGCATTAGAACTTGACCCTCTCGTTTCTTGACGAGAAGAGGGCTCCTTCTTCTTAAAGATCCCACCTAAATTGAACTTAGGCATGTTCTTCCTTTTCTGAAATTTTTCAACAAACCTCATAAAACTTGAAAATAAAATATAGGAAGTGTATTAGACTATTCCTATAACTCAATATCAACTAGTACATGCATCAAATCCATCTAACAAGTTGCAAATCAAGCATGCAAGTTCATATCCAAGGTCATATACAACAACAAAATACTCAACTTATACAAAACCATTCAAGATTCTAATTGGAGGAGTGAAGGAGTCACATACCGGAGAGGATTTGCTCCAAATTTCAGCAAGAATAATGGGCTGAACAAAGAGATCGAAAATCCCAGCACTCAAGAGCAAAAACTCAGGTTTGAGCAATGGGGGAGTGATTTTTCGAGAGAGAGAGGGAGTGTGTGGGAGGAAGCTCACCTGGTGGGGCCCTCTAGGGGGCACAGGCGGCCCTTGGCCGCGGCCAAGGTCTCACCCGCGGGTGGGACCCGCCTGTGCCCCTGGGTTGTCCCCCAGGTCAGCCCCAAGCACTCCTGTCTCTCTTTTAACATAATAAAATTCATGTAATTTTTCTGGATTTTTTCGAAAACTTTTACATAGGAACTTAAATGAGATCAAAATAAGCTAATAAAACAGGATAATGGTATTTAAAAAGGACAAACTAAGCAAGAAATAAAAATTACAGAAAAATTAAAGATGAGCAAAAGAAGAAAATTTAATGAATCTTGATATCTTTATGTTGCTAAAGTTGGTTTGTTAGCAAGGTTGATCAAGTCTTGCTACCACACCAAATTTATTTGACATAAAGAATTCAATATTCGACAGACAATCATGTTACCTCATATTGTATAGGAATTGTCCCAATCATAAGAGTTTCATATTTTCTTGAATGTGTATGAATAGGACAATCAATAGTTACAATTTTGACAGATTCAATATTTTCAATGGAGTTCAAACCAATTTTGGTATTGATCTTCTTTGGGAAATACACCGTGGGTTCTTTATCATCAACATTAAAAGTAACTTTTCCTTTATTGCAATCAATAACAGCCCCTGCAGTATTAAGAAAAGGTCTCCCAAGAATAATAGCATATTATCATCTTGAGGCATTTCCAATACCACAAAGTCAGTTAGGATTAAACAATTAGCAACTTTAACAGGAACATCCTCACAGATACCAATGGGCACAACAATAGATTTATCAGCCATTTGTAGGGAAATATCAGTAGGAATAAGCTTATCTAATAAAAGTCTCTTATAAAGAGAGAATGGCATAACACTAACTCCTGCACCAAGATCACATAAAGCAGTTCTAACATAATTATTTTTAATGGAGCAAGGAATAGTGGGTATAACTGGATCACCAAGCTTTTTGGAAATCTTGCCATGGAAAGAGTAATTAGCAAGCATAGTGGAGATTTCTTCATTAGGGATTTTTCTTTTATTAGTAACAATGTCTTTCATATATTTTGAATAGGGAGGCAACTTAATAGCATCTGTCAAAGGAATTTGCAAAAAGAGGGGCTTCATCCATTCACAGAATTTATTATAGTGTTCTTCTTCCTTAGTCTTCTGAGATTTAGATGGAAAAGGCATGGGCTTTTGCACCCATGGCTCTCTCTCTTTACCATGTTTTTTAGCAACAGGAGGTGCAGTCTCCTCCTCCTGTTCTTCAGGTTCATTAGTATCAGTATCATGCTCATTACCACTTTCAGTTTTAGCATCAGAAATAGAGACATCATTAGGATTATTAATTGTAGGTTCTTTATCAAGTTCCATATTACTAGCTTCTCCTAATTCTTTATGTTTCTTCTTTTTCTTTTTCTTTTTAGGGGAACTAGTAATATTACTTTCAGCCAATTGAGATTCTTGTTCAATTCTTTTAGGATGTCCCTCAGGATAAAGAGGATCTTGAGTAGAAATACCTCCTCTAGTTAAAACACCACAAGCTTGTTTATTACTTTGTGTAGGGATACTAGCTAGCAAATCTTTTTCTACTTTAGTAATTTGTTCAAGTTGAGTTTGAACCATATGAAAATGCTTAACAAGACCTTTGACATCATTAACAGTTTTCTCCAGGATAGAATGCAAATTTTTAATAACCAAGGTGTTGTCATTTAATTGTTCTTGAATTTGCATATTGAAATGAGTTTGTTTAACAATAAAATTATCAAATTCATCCAAACACTGACTAGGAGGCTTACTATAAGGAATATCATGAACAATAAAATTATGAAGAGAATGTACCTCTACCATAGGTGGGTGAATGGTAGGCTCACATAAAGTTTCAATTGGAGGTAAATTCTTCACATCTTCAGCTGTAATACCTTTTTCCTTAATAGATTTCTTGGCTTCTTGCATATCTTCTGGGTTTAAGAAGAGCACTCCCCTTTTCTTCGGAGTTGGTAATGGAGGAGGTTCAGGAATGCTCCATTCATCATGATTTTTAGCAATCTTAGCCATTAGTGACAGAGATATGGCCTCCGGGTATTCTCATGAAGGTATAATGCGGCCCATTATGGAGGTGGCCCAGCTAGGCCCAACACGTAATTGAGTACAACTCTTGTAAACCCTACCTGGCTACCTATATAAAGCCAGGTAGGGGCACCCGAATAGATAGCTCACAACAGGCCACACAACATCCGCCACCAGCGGCCACCATGTAAACACATCTATCATGATCATAGTGACTTATAGCAGGACGTAGCGATCCTCCACCGAGAGGACGTGAACCTGGGTAAACTCCGTGTATGCAATCTCGCTCCCGGAATCTCCTACACCGTCTAATCCACCTCTCGTAAGCTACCCCATGTAGCATCTGCCGTGAAACCACCACGACAGTTGGCGCCGTCTGTGGGAAACGCGACGCTTGGAGTGGTTATCTGGGCGAGATCCATCGTCATCAGAACGAGAACGCATCTACCTCATCTTCCTCGACACGTTTAGATCCGTCGACATCGGCGGCCGTGTATATGGATCAGGAGGACTCGGCAAAATTCTTCGTATCTATCGGTGATGTCTTTGGCGCGCGGGCGGCCGCGTCGCATGAGCGCTGCAGATATCGGCGTCACGGCCGTCGAAGTGCTCCCTCTACGAGAATAGATGCAAAGTTTGCATCCGATCAGATGAAACACACGCACGTGAGGTCGGGCGAGCTCGCTGTTCGACGCGGATTGGAAATCAGCGTTAATTTCTATTCGATCGGTTCGTATCAGAAGCCCACCGTCCGGATCGTGCGAAGCCAACAACTGGAGGGACCAAGTTCCAAGGAGATCAGGACCCGACGCTCCTTCACGTGAAGCAAAAGAAATCAAGGAATTAAAACAAAGGAAGAGAATAAAAGAAGAGGAGATTCAGCTACGTGAAGCATTAGATCTTGCACCGATCCCAAGGTTTTGTGTTACGTACGGCCATGCACCAAATTAAGCATTAGCTCATGAGATTCGATCGGATCGACGGGCTGCAGTTTGTCTACCGCAAGCGGAACTCGCCGTTTTCTGCAACCCATGGCAGAACAACGCCCACGTTGGTGCCGCCTCATGAGCAATCCAGGCTAGTGCTCTTGTGCGCTGGCAACCATCTTCGACTCTGGACAAGCAACTTATCACGCCGCCTCCAGTTCTATGACCTCGAGCCCGCCGACGGCTCGAGTCGTTAGTCGGGACCAGCGACTTACGGTCCTCCGTGACTGAGCTCGGCGGTTCACAGACCCACTTCGCGACGTCCACGACTCGGTAGTCACGGCGTCCACGACTCAACATCGACCCGTCCGCCGCATCGTCTACGCCAACAGCGACTCCGCCGCAGTCGATATCGTCCACGTCTCGGCATACGGATCGCGGACAACTGCGATCGTCATCGACCCGTCATGCATGCATGGACAAATTCTTCCTCGCCATCACGGTCGTCAATGACACGCCGTTCCGGCTTAATCGCCATGCTTCGGTCTACGCGTCATCAACAGCTAAGTCATTTTAATATTTAAATTACTCAGTCAATATATAACATGCTTCGGCCGCACCCGACGCTCGGGGGCTGCGCCCTACAAGCCACTCACATACTTTGCCTTGGCCGCACCCGACACTCGGGGGTTGCGCCTCTTACATTACTCGGGTACTCGACACTCATCATGCTTTAACCTCCGCATACCACCGCTTTACACGTGACGCTCGAGTAGCTGACCCTTCCTGAACGTCGAACCCTTGAACTCCGACCCGGTTGCAGCCCAACTGACAGGTCGGCAAGGTGCAGAGACAGAGGGCGTCAGGCTAACAAAAAGGTGTAGCGTACGGTGCAAAAGTGTCGCGTCGAGTCGAAGCACCGCCTACCAACGGGCCATATCCGACTCCACGAGTCGACAGATTTTTAGTTCACAACCAAAGCTAACCCAAGCAATAACTTGTTTCATACGATTTGCTATACATAGCATCATTATTACATTATTCGTTTATATGGCTGCAATGCAGGAAAAACTACACCGGCTGCCCCTTCGGGAGTCGATTACTGCCATCTCAGGGGAGTCGACGCTTTCCTCCTTCGAGAGTCGATGTGCTCCCTCCTCCGGGAGTCGACGCGTGCCCTCCTCCATTAGACAACAGAAGATAAAAGCATGGGGTTAGCTTCAGAAAAACTCGAGCCTATGCCCAACTCTGCGAGTCGAACATAGCCTCGGGGGCTACTCCCACCAGGAGCTCTGGTCGCGCACCTGACACTCGGGGGCTGCGCCACATAAGTCCGGATTCGAGTCCTACCGGCTAAACGTCGCTCGACTCCGTCCGTTACATCTACTCCGCCATGACAACTCCGCCGCGTCGAGTCCATCACATATACTCCGCCGCATCGACTCTGTCCGCCGCGTCGAGTCCGTTATAACTACTCCGCCGCTCGAGTCTGTCGCATCTACTCCGCCGCGTTGACTCCGTCTGCCACGTCGATGCACTTCCGACTCGGCGACTGTCCTCCATGTGAACCGATGGACTTCCGACTCTTAGTCTCCGCCCGACTCTTCGACTCGGCCAGACACTCGGGGGCTACTTCCATCGGGCCCTCCCAGTCTAGTACCTCCTGGGAAGGCTTAAAAACACAATAACCCACATACGGGTCGATGTACGCACTCGACAAGTTGCGTTTCCCAGATTGCCTCCGCCACAGACGGCGCCAACTGTCGTAAGCTACCCCGTGTAGCAGATAACCACTCCAAGCGCCACAGACAGGGAGATTCTTCAGCTTCAGCTACAGTCCTTTTCCTGAAAACACAACCAGCACAGCTATCTAGGTATGTCCTAGATTCAACAGTTAATCCATTATAAAATATATCAAGGAGTTCATTCTTCGGAATATCATGCCTTGGCCGAGCCCTGAGTAATGAGCCGAATCTCCCCCAAGCTTTAGGGAGATGCTCATCTTCCAATTGTCTGAAATTAAAAATTCTCTGCAAAGCCTTATGCTGCATGTGAGCGGGAAAATATTTTGCAAAGAAAACATCAAGCAATTCATGAGGGCTTTTTATGGATCCATAAGGTAAAGCATTATACCACACTTTGGCATCATCTTTTAATGAGAAAGGAAACAACTTTACTAAATAGTAACGCTGTATCTTTTTGTCATCAGAAAATAGGAGGCTAAGCGAAGCTAATTTATTCATGTGTTCTACAACATTGTCATCCTTACTTCCACAAAAGGATCAGATTCAACATTAGATATGAGTGAAAGATCAACAGAGAAATTAAAATCATCATCTTTAATGCATATGGGAGAGGTAGCAAACTCAGGATCAGGTGTAAAATAATTCTTAACAGCATGTTTTTCAAGCAATTTCCTCAAAGCATCAGGATCTTTTGAAGCAGAACAATCCATATATTGTCTAATAAACGGCTCATTAACATCAATGTAGGAATCATCAGGATACCTACTCTCATAATTATATAATTTAGGAGAGCTAACAGGTGTAGTAAGATTTTCATCGAGCATTGTAATTTCTTTAGACTTAGTGACAAGAGAGTCTAAAAAGGGGCCTAAAGAACCAGAATCATCAAGCACAGCAGAAGCATCATCAAATTCATCAGAAGCAGTAGCAGACTCAGAAAGCAAAGCATCAACAGTAGGACGAGTGTTCATAGGTGGTGTAACAAGTTGACTTAAAACAGTAGGTGAATCAAGAGTAGCTTTAGAGTTCAGAGCAGTACCTTTCCTTGTGGTGGAAGGTAGTATCGGGAACTTAGGATCTCGCTTACCCTTCATGATGAAGAGTAAATTACAGCAGACAGAAAAACTCCCAGGTGAACTTATAAATAGAGCTATGCTCCCCGGCAACGGCGCCAGAAAATAGTCTTGATGACCCACAAGTGTAGGGGATTGCAACAGTCTTCGCGGGTAGTTTGACCCTAATTTATTGATTCGACACAAGGGAAGCCAAAGAATATTTATAAGCCTTAGCAGTTGAGTTGTCAATTCAACCACACCTGAAAATGATTTCTCTCGAAGCAACTTATCAGTAGTAACAGTGATTTGATGGCAGCAATAGAATAGTAACAACAGTAATAAAATAAAGACAGCAATGATGATAGTAAAAGTATTGATTGTAAACAGCGGGATTAAAACACCGTAGGCATAGGGACAGATAGACGGGCGTTGCATGAATAAGATAGCTCATGAAATAAACATAACTAGGCACAAAGCAAATAAATATGTAAATAGCATCCAAGTATCAAACAGTCATAGGCATGTATTCCTAATTTAGCCGTACGTGCTTGCAATAAGAACTTGCACGGCATCTTTTGTCCTGCCATCCGGTTTCAGCCGGGCCAATTAAGGAACAAATGGTAATTAAGGTGTTCCTTTTAATAGAACACCGGATCAAAGCATTAACACACAATGAATACATGTAACCCTCGAGTTGCCAACCATTCCCATCGATGTCCCCGTTTCTGTCACTCGGGGTCTCCGGTTCCGGTTGACAACAAGTGCATACAACTAGTAGATAGGATCCAAACATCAATTATACTCATGCAAACATAAAGTGTTCAGATCTGAAAACATGGCACCCGGGCCCAAAGTGACAAGCATTAAGCATAACTAGTTGCACCAACGATGATTAACACAAATAGAGGATACTAGGCATCATTCCCTAACAATTTGGCATCGAATTACATGAGCAATCTTATTCAATCCCTTCCACCCCCTTTCCTACAGCAGGGAACTACTCACACATGGAGGGGGTCGACATGGATGGTTGATGGAGAGGCGTTGGCGCTGACGATGGTGGCGATCTCCACTCTGGCTGGGTGCCGGAACAGCGACCCTGGACCCCGAATTTAGGGTTCGTGATGGCGGCGGAGCTCCGTAAGTTTTTTTGGAAAAAGTGTTCGGGGGGCCTCTTTTTTAGGTCACGAGGGAGCTTATAAGCGAAGGGGGGCCGAGAGGCGAGGTCCCAGGGGCAGGGGCGCCCCCTGCCGCGGCCTAGGGGCCACCCGCGGGTGGGGCCAGCCCCTGCTCCTGGGGTGGCCCCCCTTCGGGGTCTTCCGCTTCCGAGGCTTATTCTTCTTCAAAAATCCTTTTTATAATTTTTCTGGAATTTTCCGCGAACTTCTGAACCCTGCACAAAAGAAAGACACCAAATGCAATTCTGCTGAAAACAGCGTCAGTTCGGGTTAGTTCCAAACAATTCATTAAAAATCAGAGGCAAAACAATAGCAAAGTGTTTGGAAAAGTAGATACGTTTGCGACGTATCAGGCTTCACGTTACAGCTAGGATCTTCATAGGCTAAAGTCAGAATAACAGTTAATAGCCCGACTAAACCGATTTAGCCCATCAAACTAGATGACAAAACACCACCCACTAGCACAACGATAGAAGTAAAGACGATGCTTTACGCCCCGGCCACAGCCATCACGGCTCACCAGCTAAATCCAGAGGTAGCACCTTGTGTCCATGCTCCGAAAGTCACCACTGCCATCTTCCGCGAACTCATCTCCAGAGTGTAGATTATTTGTCTTGACTCTCCTACTAATGCACTTAAAACAACACGGGTGTTACAACCCAACTGGTGTTGTGCAGTGATAGCGACAAAATTAATTGCGATTCTCAATTTCCGTCATGTCTCTACGAGCCGATGGTGCACAATCGATCTTCAACGAAGATGGAGATGATTGATTAGGAGAACGGAAGTCTGCCCAGCGGTGATCATAGATCAATCATGAATGAGATATACAAGCCGGATCAGATCAGACTGATTATGCATAGGTGTAACCAATGATAGAAGTGATAGTCAAAAAGGAGTGTCCCTGGGAGCCGGAGTTGCAAGGACGTTCGAGACACATACCATTGAGCCAGCTAACTGAAGAATGGCCCAAGCCCAACAACACTAGAGACACCGTCAACGAAATATGCGGCAATCCCATTTTCCTACGGTCCACATATCTATATCTCATCTAGCCCATGACGCGGTAATGCCTAAGGTCCGGAGGACACACTTAAGGATTCCAACGATTTCCCTAAAAAAAGGACTCTAACGATCTAATCAACTATGCTACATAGGACTACATCCAAACCAGGATCTATTGGATTCAATATATGAAATGAAACATCTCAAGACCTATCTTACAAGACAAAGATCTTCATGTACAAGACAATTAATGTCAAGACCTACATCTATACATGAGGAAGACGACGACATGAAAAGGGGTTGATCGTTCATCCACGCTGATGGGGTCGCAGCATAGAAAACAAAAAAATTCCTACGCGGCAAGCGGAATAAACCCCAAGGATCTAGATCTACTAGATGAAGATAGCGAAGGTGAGATCCAATCTCTTACCCTTGAAGATCAACAAACGTGTTTTGTCGGTGCAGGGGTTGGCTAGTCGATCCCCGCAACTAGACTCGTCTAGTCGCGAGGAGATGTATTATCCTCGAGATCCAATCCGGTGAAGTGCAGCAACGGGCAGCACCTCCGCGGTGTCCACACGTACGGCTCGATGAAGACGTGAACTCCTTGATCCCGCAAGCGAGAGGACGTGGCCTTGATGATCGCAGCAGCATGACAGTAGTGCCGGTGATGATGACGATCTCCACACGCGAGGCTTCGCCAAACCAAGCGAGAGGAGAGGGAGAGGAGGAGGTGGCGCAGCACCCTAGGGTTAGGGTGGTGCGGCAGCTCTAGGTGGAGGTGATGGTGCGCGGCAGCCCTCCGGGGAAGAGGTGGCGCGGCTAGGGTTTGGGGTGGAGGAGGTGGTGCGGCAGGGGTGCTTGGGGCGGCAGCACAAGGGTGTGCCGCACCCCTCCCCTCCCCCCTTTTTATAGGTGGCCGGCTAGGGTTGGCGTAGGGTCCGGCTGGCCCCTTGTTTTCCCCCCAAGTTGGAGTCCAAATAGGACTCCTCCTTGAGGCCCTTTCCTAAAGGAAGAAGGGCCCAACTCCTAGTCCAACTAGGAGTAGGATTCCTCCCTTTCCTAGCCGCATTGGCCCATGTGGGCCTAGGTGGTGCGGCACACCTAAGTGGTGGCTGCACCCCTATGGTCCATGTGGCCCCCCATACAATATGTGGTCCCACTTCTAGACCCCTCTAGAACATTCCGGAACCTTCCGGTACCCTACAAATAATTCCCGGAACTTTTCCGAAACCTCCGGAAACAACTTTCCATATATAAATATTATTCTCCGGACTCCTCCGAAACTCCTCGTGATGTCCGTGATCTTATCCGGAACTCCGAATCACCATTTGTTCACTTCATCATTTAATTCATCACAAAACCTAATTTCATCGGAACGTTAAGTGTGTGACCCTACGGGTTCGGGAATGCATAGACATGATCATCTCAATAATTAATAGCGGGACCGGGATGCCCATATTAATTCCTATACACTCAACAAAACTCCTTTCTCGATTGAACCACAATGCCGGAGATTCAATTAATCTCATATACGATTCCCTTTGTCTCACGATATTTTACTTGCCCGAGATATAATCGTTGACATCCCCATGTCTAGTTTAATCTCGTTACCGGCAAGTTCTCTTTACTCGTCCATAATATAGGATCCCGGTGATTACAACCTAATCACATGTCTGCAGACTTTTGATGCTATATTACCGAGAAGGCCTGGAGATATCTTCTCCGTCACATGGAGGGACAAATCCCACTCTCGATTCATATCACCCAACAACCCACCATCGGAGATACCTGAAAGCCACCTTTATAATCACCCAGTTACGAAGTGACGTTTGATGTCCACAAAGTATTCCTCCGGTGAACGGGAGTGATATAATCTCATGGTCTAAGGAAACTATATTTGGCATATTAAAAGTGTTGACAACAAAACTTTTGTGACACGATTAATTGCAACTCTTTATTGTTTGGGTCATGTCCATCAAGTCATTCTCCCAATGACGAGACTCCGTTATCAAGTGACTATAACAAGTCCATAGTTAGGAAACTCTAACTATCTCTTGATCAACGAACTAGTCCTGTAGAGGCTCACTAGGGACTCCTGGTGTTTATATTCCACACATGTATTATGTTTCCATTTAATACAATTATAGCATGGATAATAAACTATTATCATAAACATGAATATGCTTAATAAACCATTTTATTATTGCCTCTAGGGCATATTCCCAACAGTCTCCCACTTGCACTAGAGTCAATAATCTAGTTTACATTTTCTCGATCTAACACCCATGGAGTCACACTCATGAAGTCTTAGTGCTGATCATGTTTGCTTGTGGAAGAGGTTCTGTCCGTGCTCTGTACTTTACAGCTCTCTATGTCCTTTGCAAATTGTAACTGTCACCTAATTTGACATTACTTTATCATCACATGATAAACTTCCTATCATCCCATGATAAAACTCATTATCATATAATGTATATAATATGTTTGGTTATAGAGTGAGATATTCATATCCCTTTATGCCTATATGACGTATGATCAGTCAAATGGACTTTCTCATAGCATATGCATCCGGAACTCACTCAATCTTGAAACAACTTTCTCAAACCAAAATATTATATCTTATTTTAATCCTTGAATTAATCATATACTCCTATATGTTGTAGACTCAACAAATCGACAGTGTACATGTCACTTCGATATTTCCGATCATGCTTTCGCTATGCTACTCTGATTTTAAAAAATCCTCCAATTTAGTTTGGCTTTATGACTTCAACCAAGTCTACCACTTTCTAAATTTATCTCAATTTCATGAAAAATGACTCCTCATTTAACATGTTCTTACAACTAAGAACTTGGGTCACATATCGTCAAATACAAACACATGGTTCTTATATGTTTAGACCTATGAACAATTCACAGTGAATTCTAACATATCCTCCAACCATCAATTTTGTACTGAGTTCTCAACTCAATGTTTCACCTATTTCTTACAAGGAGATGAACCATTCTTCTCTTGTTTTATTTTGAACTCCTTCAAAAACTATTTAGGTTAAACATCTGACTTTAATGTTTATCAAACATATCTATCCACCATAGATACATCCATCTCCATGGATATTTGATATTCAAACTAACTTCACAAGTTATGCATTGGTCCATGACAATATTTACAACATTCACGAAATCTCCATTTCGTTCAAATATGATGTTGTAAACTCCCACTCAAATATACACCATACACATATTAAATTGTGAAACTACTTTGGCTCCCACTCAGAAATATGTTATCTTTATATTTGACCATGATTAACTAGTTCCCACTCAAACATATGTCACCACATACTTTGATCATGGAAAATAGTTTCGGCTCTAACTTAATATATGTCACCACATATGTTAATTAGATCCCACTCAGTTTCTTATGCACTTTCTCGATACTTTGGACTCCTCCAAAATTCTTATTTAACCATTAAAATCGAGAACTCATATACGAAATACTAGTACTCTGCTAGCATCAATCCTCTTGACTTTAAGCACAACTACACCATGTAGTTAACAACATTGAATCTGTTTTAAAGAGATTTACCTCTTGTGCTTTTCTTCAGTAAGTTTTATTTATTCCTTCCAAAACCCTTTTGAAGAATAAATATGTGAAACATTCTTTTCACAAAATCAAGTAACAATTACTTTGTGATTTAAACTTAACATAGGATGACTCTAAGTCACTTTCGTATTTTAAAGTTTCTATTTCTTCCTTTTGTAGTTTTGCAGGTATGTCTTGTTTCTCAAACATGACAAGTAATTCATGAATATTATTTTGCAACTTTTGACAAATTTCATATTCTTGAATCCCACTTCTCTTTAGACAAGCTAAACCAAAATTCAATGATCACCATCATTAAAATCCTTTATGTGTCAAGTTTTAACCAACATAGCACTTTACATATGTGCCACTTGATACATAAACATACAAGGCTTTAGCTTTCTAAATTTATTCCAGCAATTCTTTTATCCATGAAACCATTTCATGATAAACCCACTAAATACATTAACATAACCAAACAATTGGTTTGTCCCTTTTAGTCTCATATTGTGGAATCTCCATTCACTATCTCATATGAATTTACTACAAAAACTCCATTTGCTATAGCTTCTAATTATCCCATAATTATTGGAACCACTGTTTCACATAACTCATATGCGAAATGCAAATCATTAAATAGATCCTTTATTTATAACAGAGTGTTATCAAAATAAATCTAAATGATACAAATAAACCCTTAAATTCAAATCCCATTTCTATGACCACATAATATCAAAATATAATGTGAATACAATACTTTAGGTTTATCAAAACACTTTTGAATAATCTGTAAATATTTTAATTTGTGACAACACTTGTCACAAATCTTCATACTAACCAATAACTCAAATATTGCGTCTCTTTTGATCAAATCGAAAAGACTCAATTATCTTGTTAATTTAATATCCTTTACTTCCATAGTCTCATCATGACATGAATAAATACTTCTATTTACTCATTCACAATGAAGAACATAAAATAATGATGTCGCTTATTCACTGAAAAATACAGCCAACACTTGTGTTTATTTTCAGCTACTCATGGCATTTTCAGAAAATGGCATTTTTTAATCATACTACTTGGTGATGCGCATCAAATGCTCCTCAACACTATAGTACAACTTAAAACAAATCTCATCATTAAGTATTGGATATTTTAGTATGTTTCATTTATAAGTGTTTAACTAATTATCGTTTAAATCAAACAAAGGACAATAATCTCATAATCGAAACGTGATCACTAAAAGGATTACTCATGAAAATAGAACAACCACTTGTCTTTAACATGAATGACCGTCTCACAAACCGAGACACACTAATTTAAGATCACACTTAATTCGATTGCAAAACTCATTCAAATCCTCTAATTTAAAATGATAAATGTAGAAGCGAAAAATCGCCAGCATCAACTCCTTGATTGCCATCATTCCCGCGAAATCCACTCAGTCCCTCCATGCACTTCTCAAACGGCGGGCCCTGTTTTCACAAAACAGCACAAGTATCAAATACTTAGCTCACCATAAGTGTAAATGGGACATTAAAAATTTATAACTTGTATATCAAAATATACCTTCTGCATTGACTACTTCTCCTGCTATGGGTTCCACTTTGACATGACGCAGCCGGGAAATAAACTCACAGAAAGTGATCGAATCCCTTCCCATGACATAGTCCCTGACATAATTCTTATAGCTGGGGGGAAGCGAGCGCAGCACCCCATCTATTGCCATATCGTCAGTTATCTCGTGGTTCCAAACATCCACCAAAGTAAAATACAGCCTATGCATCTTCCTCAGGTGTTGTTCCAAGCAAGTGTTTTCTTCCATCTTAGTTGAAAGAAATTCATCCAAGCATTCAAACCTTGCAACTCTAACTTGTGCTATGAACCTTCTTTTCAGCTCATCGACAATCTCCATTGCGCTCAAGTTTCCAAATTGTCTACCAAGGTTAGAATCCATGAAGGTGCACATCAGCCACTCGACTTTCAAGTAGGTGGTCTTTTGTTCGTACCACTCCATGTACTCCTCATAGTTTGCAGAAACATCAGGGCATTCTTCTAAAGGTTCATCTATCACGTAGAGCTCATTATTGGTGTGTAGGACTTCTCTCAGACGCATGTACCACTCAGCAAAGTTTGACCCATCGAGACGCAGCTCCTCAGCAAGAAACATACTACTGTAGTCGGCCATGATCTACAAGGATTTTGCAAAGACATCTTTAGGACACTTGTTTATGATAATTTTAGTTCATCTTAATCAAATTACTATATGAACTCCCACTAAACTCAATATCTCTCTGGTTGTTTAGCAACACACGATCCAAATCTACTACACCACAACTGATCATCACGTGAGATGATGTAGCTTCAATGGTGAACAACTCAGTGTTGATCATATCATTCATATGACTCGTGTTTAACCTTTCGGTTCCGTGTTCCCGAGGCCATGTCTGTACATGCTAGGCTCGTCAAGACAACCGTAGTATTTCATGCATGTGTAAACTGGCTTACACCCGTTGTATGTGAACGTTGAATCTATCACACCCGATCATCACGTGATGCTTCGAAACGACGAACTTTCGCAACGGTGCATACTAGGGGAGAACACTTAATTATCTTGATATTAACGTGAGAGATCACCTTATCATGCTACCGTCGCGATCACATCTAAGCATACCAATAAGGTGCATAAAAGGGATTAACATCACATGCAATTCATAATTGTGATATGATATGGCCTTTCTTCTTATGCTTTTGATCTCCATCTCCAAAGCACCGGCATGATCTCCATCTCCGGCATGATCTCCATCATCGTGGTGCCATCACCATGGTTGTCCACCAACTATTGCAACTACAACTAATGCTACTCTTAGCAATAAAGTAAAGCAATTACATGGTGATTCAATGACTCGCAGGTCACATAAAATAATAGACAACCATATGGCTCCTGCCGGTTGCCGTACTCGTCGACATGCAAGTCGCGAAATATTACAAACATGATAATTGCATACATTATCACAAATCACATATTGGCCATACCACATCACATGACCCCTGCAAAAACAAGTTAGACGTCCTCTACTTTGTTTATGCAATTTTTACGTGGCTTGGGTCAACGAGATAGAACCGTTCTAATCTACGCAAAACCACAACGGTGATATAATAGTTGCTTATTTACTCATCCTTTTGAAAGGCCTTCCATTGAAAATTGCACCCTCACTAAAGCAAGAGAAACAGACACCCGCCAGCCACTTATGCAAAACAAGTTGCATGTCAGTCGTGGAACCGGTCTCTCGTGCGTGGACGAGTAAGGTTGGTCCGGGCCGCTTCAATCTCACAATACCGTAAAGATGCAAAGTGCACGCTAGAAGGTAGCAACATAAAATATCAACGCCCACAACTCCTTGTGTTCTAATCGCACCAACATCTACGAATAGATCTAGGCTCTGATACCACTGATGGGGTCGCAGCATAGAAAACAAAAAAATTTCCTACGCGGCAAGCGGAATAAACCCCAAGGATCTAGATCTACTAGATGAAGATAGCGAAGGTGAGATCCAATCTCTTACCCTTGAAGATCAACAAACGTGTTTTGTCGGTGCAGGGGTTGGCTAGTCGATACTCGCAACTAGACTCGTCTAGTCGCGAGGAGATGTATTATCCTCGAGATCCAATCCGGTGAAGTGCAGCAACGGGCAGCACATCCGCGGTGTCCACACGTACGGCTCGATGAAGATGTCAACTCCTTGATCTCGCAAGCGAGAGGACGTGGCCTTGATGATCTCAGCAGCACGACGGTAGTGCCGGTGACGATGACGATCTCCACACGCGAGGCTTCGCCAAACCAAGCGAGAGGAGAGGGAGAGGAGGAGGTGGCGTAACACCCTAGGGTTAGGGTGGTGCGGCAGCTCTAGGTGGAGGTGATGGTGCGTGGCAGCCCTCCGGGGAAGAGGTGGCGCGGCTAGGGTTTGGGGTGGAGGAGGTGGTGCGGCAGGGGTGCTTGGGGCGGTAGCACAAGGGTGTGCCGCACCCCTCCCCTCCCCCCTTTTATAGGTGGCCGACTAGGGTTGGGGTAGGGGCCGGCCGGCCCCTTGCTTGCCCCCCAAGTTGGAGTCCAAATAGGACTCCTCCTTGAGGCCCTTTCCTAAAGGAAGAAGGGCCCAACTCCTAGTCCAACTAGGAGTGGGATTCCTCCCTTTCCTAGCCGCATTGGCCCATGTGGGCCTAGGTGGTGCAGCACACCTAAGTGGTGGCTGAACCCCTATGGTCCATGTGGGCCCCATACAATATGTGGGTCCCACTTCTAGACCCTATAGAACATTCCGGAACCTTCCGGTACCCTGCAATAATTTCCGGAACTTTTCCGAAACCTCCGGAAACAACTTTCCATATATGAATCTTATTCTCCGGACTCCTCCGGAACTCCTCGTGATTTCCGTGATCTTATCCGAACTCCGAATCACCATTCGTTCACTTCATCATTTAATTCATCGCAAAACCTAATTTCATCGGAACGTTAAGTGTGTGACCCTACGGGTTCGGGATGCATAGACATGATCATATCAATAATTAATAGCGGGACCGGGATGCCCATATTAATTCCTATACACTCAACGAAACTCTTTTCTCGATTGAACCACGATGTCGGAGATTCAATTAATCTCATATACGATTCCCTTTGTCTCACGATATTTTACTTGCCCGAGATATAATCGTTGACATCCCCATGTCTAGTTTAATCTCGTTACCGGCAAGTTCTCTTTACTCGTCCATAATATAGGATCCCGGTGATTACAACCTAATCACATGTCTGCAGACTTTTGATGCTATATTACCGAGAAGGCCTGGAGATATCTTCTCCGTCACATGGAGGGACAAATCCCACTCTCGATTCATATCACCCAACAACCCACCGTCGGAGATACCTGAAAGCCACCTTTATAATCACCCAGTTACGAAGTGACGTTTGATGTCCACAAAGTATTCCTCCGGTGAACGGGAGTGATATAATCTCATGGTCTAAGGAAACTATATTTGGCATATTAAAAGTGTTGACAACAAAACTTTTGTGACACGATTAATTGCAACTCTTTATTGTTTGGGTCATGTCCATCAAGTCATTCTCCCAATGACGAGACTCCGTTATCAAGTGACTATAACAAGTCCATAGTTAGGAAACTCTAACTATCTCTTGATCAACGAACTAGTCCTGTAGAGGCTCACTAGGGACTCCTGGTGTTTATATTCCACACATGTATTATGTTTCCATTTAATACAATTATAGCATGGATAATAAACTATTATCATAAACATGAATATGCTTAATAAACCATTTTATTATTGCCTCTAGGGCATATTCCCAACACACGCGACACACCAATTCATCTGCCATCCACCAAATAACCTCTAAACCTTAGACCGATATACTCGACGAGTTAGTCACTCAACTCGGCGAGACCCCATTGTACCATACACTTGTGTTCTCCATATCAATACAATCCGAATGCAGGAGTAGGGTTTTCTCCCATCATATAGAGAGGATTGAACCTGAGTAAATTACGTGTCGGTATCCCTAGAAACCTATAAAATAAATATATTCTCGATGCTTCGAAAGTACGGTTGCAGATGATACAAAGATTATCGGTTGGCAAACAGTTTAGATACCAAGTTCACCGTGATCACCCTTGTTGTGTTCCTTTTGAAGGCGCAACTGAAGGCGATCTACCCGCTTGAACGATTTTCATAAAACAAAGTTCAACATAAGTACATAGGGGAGCCCCGGCCAGCGGTGGCGGGGATGCGCAACGGCATACCACGCTGCACAGAGAGGGTTACGGCTGGGTGTGTGTGTGTGTGGGGGGAGGGGGGGGGGGTTGTCCACTGACACGAATATGGTTGACGCACTACGGGAAACGCACGATACGCCGACGGCCGGAAGCCGTCGGCGTAGACCAGAAGGCCGTCGGCGTATAGATACGCCGACGGCGGCCGTCGGCGTAGCGCCGTCGGCGTTTCGGCCCGTCGGCGTACCCACCCGGCCGTCGGCGTATGTGTACCCCGTCGGCGTACGTGATGGTGGGACCCACAAGACGGCATCCGGCCGTTCCGTCAGTGCACCATACGCCGACGGCATTGCCGTCGGCATATGAGTGCCGATTATTTTTATTTTTTGATTTTTTTGAATTTTTTTTGAATTTTTTTGAATTTTTTTAAATTTTTTTATTTGTATTTCGAAATTTTCAACTTAGTCACATACTTAATCCTTAATTGCACACTTAATTATATGTCAAAGTACTTACCCTGGTCAAACTTCCCGTTCGGTCACCCATCCTCACATTGCTCCAGCCCAAGCACGCTTAACTTTTGAGTTTCTTCCAAACTAGCTTCCAAATGAAAAATTAGAACTTACTGATATTAGTACCCTATCAATCATATTAACCACTCGGTTCTGATGTTACACTTTTCGTTGTTTAAATTTTAAAATTTGTTTTAGTAAAGTAACAATGATTATGTAATAGTATATTTCGAATAAATAACAATAAAATGAATTTTACTTTATTATTTTCCTATTTACATTTAATATGGAATAATTCATATCTTTAAATCCGTAAATCGAAATTTGACAAATTAAAGACCTAAATCGATTAGAAAAATGAGAGGAATTCAAATAATTCATCCATATCATTTTTTGCATCACAAAACCTTGATAGTTATAGGAAATTGGGAAAATACTAAAAAAATGAAATTCATTTTTAATTTTTTAGTGTCAAAACAGGCTTTTTTGTGAAGTAGCTACCAAAACATCTCACCGAAAGAGAAACATCCAAATAGATAGAAAATAGTAGACCATCTTATAAGTGCATTTAACCTTGGGTTTGGATATAAAAACATACTTGGATATTTCAAACATTTCAGATAAGTTCCTGCCGATTTCGCTGGAAGTGGGTCTGATTTGAACTACGAGTGCCGCATAGTTTGGTCATGATTTAAAAAAAAATCACTTTTAGATCTAAAATGTATACTTTCTTTAGAGATCTTTGATGGTTTTTGTTGGCTCGAAGTTTTTACGGTTAGGTTTAGATTTATCGTTAGGGTTTACGGTCTCGGTTTCGGGCTAGGGTTAGACATAACTAATTCAAAAAAATCAAAACAATGGAAGACCATCACATGGCATCTTTTTATGTGACCTACCACCTGGAAAAAATTATAAACATGAGTTATGGAGGTTTCTATAAAAAAACCTTCATAGAAATGAGCTACGAGGTACAAAGATGTATGGTTTTCGACTGAAATGAGATAGGGTATAACATTTAACATAGCAAAAAATGTCGGAATGAGGCAATATTTGACACACTGGTGTATCTTGGTTGTAGAATAGTATTGACTAAGGGGTTTAGGGTTTTGGTGAAAATAACAAACACATTTTCATTTTTTAGTGTCAAAACAGGCTTTTTTTGTGAAGCAGCTACCAAAACGGCTCACCGAAAGAGGAACATCCAAATATATAGAAAATATTAGACCATCTTATAAGTGCATTTAACCTTGGGTTTGGATATAAAAACATACTTGGGTATTTCAAACATTTCAGATAAGTTCCTGCCGATTTCGTTGGAAGTGGGTCTGATTTGAACTACGAGTGCCGCATAGTTTGGTCATGATTTTTTGAAAAAATCACTTTTAGATCCAAAATGTATACTTTCTTTAGAGATCTTTGACGGTTTTTCTTGGATCGAAGTTACGGTTAGGTTTAGGTTTATCGTTAGGTTTTACAGTCTCGGTTTCAGTCTAGGGTTAGACATAACTAATTCGAAAAAAATCAAAAAAAATGGAAACCTTCACATGGCATCCTTTTATGTGACCTACCATCTGGAAAAAATTATAAACATGAGTTATGGAGGTTTTTATAAAAAAAACCTTCACAGAAATGAGCTACGAGGTAAAAAGATGTATGGTTTTCGACTGAAATGAGATAGGGTATAACATTTAACATAGCAAAAAATGTCAGAATGAGGCAATATTTGACACACTGGTGTATCTTGGTTGTAGAATAGTATTGACTAAGGGGTTTAGGGTTTTCGTTGAATAAAAAACCCATTTTTCATTTTTTTAGTGTCAAAACAGGCTTTTTTGTGAAGCAGCTACCAAAACGGCTCATCGAAAGAGGAACATCCAAATAGATAGAAATATTAGATCATCTTATAAGTGCATTTACCTTGGTTTGGATATAAAACATAATTGGGTATTTCAAACATTTCAGATAAGTCCCTGCCGATTTCGCTGGAAGTGGTTCTGATTTGAACTACGAGTGCCGCATAGTTTGGTCATGATTTTAAAAAAAATCACTTCTAGATCCAAAATGTATACTTTCTTTAGAGATCTTTGACGGTTTTTGTTGGATCGAAGTTACGGTTAGGTTTAGTTTTATCGTTAGGGTTTACGGTCTCGGTTTCGGGCTAGGTTTAGACATAACTAATTAAAAAAATCAAAAAAAATGGAAAACCTTCACATGGCATCCTTTTATGTGACCTACCACCTAGAAAAAATTATAAACATGAGTTATGAAGGTTTTTATAAAAAAACCTTCACAGAAATGAGCTACGAGGTACAAAGATGTATGGTTTTCGACTGAAATGAGCTAAGGTATAACATTTAACATAGCAAAAAATGTCGGAATGAGGCAATATTTGACACACTGGTGTATCTTGGTTGTAGAATAGTATTGATTAAGGGGTTTAGGGTTTCGTTGAATAAAAAACCCATTTTTTATTTTTTCAGTGTCAAAACAGGCTTTTTTTGTGAAGCAGTTACCAAAACGGCTCACCGAAGAGGAACATCCAAATAAATAGAAAACAGTAGACCATCTTATAAGTGTATTTAACCTTGGGTTTGGATAAAAAAACATACTTGGGTGCCGATTTCGCTGGAAGTGAGTCTGATTTGAACTACGAGTGCCGCATAGTTTGGTCATGATTTTTTGAAAAAAATCACTTTTAGATCCAAAATATACACTTTCTTTAGAGATCTTTGACGGTTTTTGTTGGATCGAAGTTACGGTTAGGTTTAGATTTATCTGAATATTTTGACCGTTTTTTTCAGAAAATAAAAGAAATTGAGAAAATATTCAAAAATTGAATTCCTTTAGCATGGAGACATTTTATGTGTACTAGTTGCTATAAAAAATGATAAACTTGAGTTTTGAAGAATATTTCAAAAAAATGCTTCACAAAAGGTTTATCATCCATAGACATGTACTCCCTCCTTACCAAGGTTTAAGGCGTAAAAAAAAAATCCCGTTTTAGTCAAGGCTTACGGCGCGGGCCTCCCGAGCGATCGGTTCCAAAACTACCCCTTCGATCGCAGGCACGCGTACCTCTTCGTCCTCCTCGACTCCTTGCACTCGATCTTCGTCCTCCTCGACTCCCACGCGCCCAATTACTGCCGCCCGCCTCCCAGCCACCTTATAGATCATGGCGCAGTCTTTGTTCCCGTGCACTCGCCCATTCCTCTTCCCCGTTCCGCCTTTCTTTTCTGCTGGAAGCTCTTGCCATGCCGACGGCGGCCGTGGCAGTTCCGTCCGGAAGGGCGGCGGCGTTCTTGGTGCTGGGGCCGACGTTGGTGGCACTGGCGGCGGCCTTGTTTCTCTTCCCCGCTGTCCGCGCGATGCAGGAAGCCGGTGGTTCCAGTGGTGGCATGGGCAGCGACCTGCCCATGGTAGGCCATGGCGGAACCCTACCTAGGGTTCATGGTGAGCAACCCTACCTTTGCCCCTCCGATTGGGCACACAATTTTGCCACGGATTGCCATCTCCATTGATGGGCGTGAGCTGGGAGAGAAGAACGAGAGGGAGGGGACATCGTGTGGGAGAGACGAGGAGGCGAGAGATGTGCGTGTTTGTCCATTAACTGCGTGCATGCAAGGGCAAGGAAGGAAAGAATCAGATTTTTTCTCTCAAACGATTACCTTCTTAAAACTGTGCTGAGATTTTTACGCCTTAAGCCTTGGTAAGGAGGGAGTATAACTTTCGCGTCAAATGACCAAGTTATGGCCATCCCCATGCCACAGTTTGTGATATGTGTCCATACTTGACACATAGGGGTGTCTTTGTATGGAAAACATTGTTGCCAAAAACAATTTTCAAAATATTTTTGTAAATATTATTTTCCATTTTTAAGTGTCAAAAATGACATTTTAATTAAGCAAGTACCAAACATATGTTTCAAAATGTCATGTGCATGGTGAAAAAGATTTTATGGATGTCATATTTGGACTCCTCTCATTTTTCTAATCGATTTAGACATTTAATTTGTTAACATTTGATTTATAAATTTAAAGATATGAATAATTTCATATTAAATGGAAAATAGAAAAAAGTAGGGCCGTCGTCGGCATATCAAAGTAGACGCTGACGGCGGCCGTCGCGTATCAATGCCGTAAAGGTCAGTTTGTGTTCCGTCACAGCGGGCCTTGTACGGCGACGGCATTGTAGACGCCGACGGCTGCCGTCGGCCTATGTCGGTCTACGCCGATGGTTGTTTTACGCCGACGGCCGCGTTCACGACTTCCTTAGCTCGCCTGTACGCCGACGGCCCCGACATTTGGCCGTCGGCGTATAAGTCGGTCGTCGGCGTCTTGTGGCTTTCTCGTAGTGACAATCATGGTAAGGACACGTGTGGGAAGGCGAGAAGCTCGCCATCGAACACCAGCAGATATAAGTTTCCAATCCCAAGTCCTCGCCGCACTTAGTGCGTTGGATCTATGTTACCACTTTGCCGAGCCTCCAAGCTGCTTAATCTCGTAGGCCGTAGGACCTGCTGAATAAGGTTTGTTTTACCGCAGGCCGGTCGTCGGATTATTGCCGTACATTTCACCATGCTGCGTTTCTTGGATAGTTTAGAGCTTTATGCATACTACTAATGGCCGCGTTTCTTGGACTGAGCATTGACCTGCAAATCAGCGTTTGCACAACCATCGCTTGCACGCTGCCGCCATGGTCGGATGTGCATCACTCACAGGGGTCAGGTTTAGCGAGGAGGAGGTGGTGGTGCTTGATTTAGTCAGCTCGCTCTAGATAACTTGTAGTAGTAGTGGAATTATATATACTTGCCACTTTAACCCCGCCTTACTCAATCATCCCGTCCATGAGAGCACACACTAATCGAGGTCACCGTGCTTTTGGTTGTGAGTATGCACTGTAATAGTAGCATTAATGAGATCAACCATATCCATATGAAACAGGTCAAATATGACGGTGGACTTAACACGAATAACGAGGATATCGGCCGCCCGGGTAAGGCTCGGCTCCGTTGAAAATGCGTTTCCGGGTAAGGATCAGCCGCTCGGGTAATGCAACTCGCACCTCGATCCGTGGTTCTTGATTAACAGATCGGCAACTGGCTGCTGTTGTCCATATATATATAGCTAGCTCGGCTGCTAGCCTATAGTCAGGGCACTCAAGATGGAGGACGACGACGGCAAGCCGGCATCCAATCGGAATCAGGGGCACTCTTCCGGCGTGGTGCGGCCGATTGTGCTGGTGGTGGTCGCGGTTAGCCTGATGGCCGTGCTGCTCATGGCCACGTGGGTCTCGCCCGGACTCCGTCTACTCTTAAACACTGGTACTCGTACAGTACAGTACAGCTTGATCTTGCACTAGACGATCAGTAACAGCTAGCACGATCGACGTGCGTGCTTGAACTATATGTATGCAGTGTACGAACAAGGAATGGGCTCCGCCGGCCCATGGGTGACAACGCCCGATCGGCTCCTCGGCGGCATCCTCTCGCCGGACTTCGACGACCGCTCCTGCCTCAGCCGCTACCGCGCCTCCCTCTACCGCCGGCCGTCACCTCATAACCTGTCCTCGCACCTCGTCTCGCGCCTCCGACGCTACGAGTCCCTGCACCGCCTCTGCGGGCCCGGCACACCGGCCTACTCGCGCGCCGTCGCCCACCTGCGCGAGTCCGTGGATGCGCATGCGCCAGCGCCGGCGTCGTCGAACCGTACCAGCTCCAACACGGCGGCGGCCGAGTGCAGATACATCGTGTGGACCCCCGTAGAGGGCCTCGGCAACCGCATCATCTCCACCGCCTCCGCCTTCCTCTACGCGCTGCTCACCGACCGCGTCCTCCTCGTCCACCATCCCGGAGACGACCTCAACGACATGTTCTGCGAGCCGTTCCCGGGCAACAACACCACCTGGGTTCTCCTGGAGAAAGACTTCCCCATCCGTGGAATCAAGCGCCTCAACGTGCGCACCCCGGAGAGCCTCGGCAACGCGCTGGGCCGTGGCGTGTGGTCCAGCGACGACCCGCCGGCGCCGTGGGCTGTACGTGCACCTGCAGACCGACTACACGCCGAACGACCGGCGCTTCTTCTGCGACGACGGGCAGGACGCGGTGCGCGGCGTCGGCTGGCTCGTGCTCCGCTCCGACAACTACTTCGCGCCGGGCCTCTTCCTGATCCCGCGGTTCGAGCGCGAGCTGGCCCGCCTGTTCCCGCGCCGCGACACCGTGTTCCACCACCTCGGGCGGTACCTGTTCCACCCGAGCAACACGGTGTGGGCCATGGTGACGCGGTACCACAGCTCGTACCTCGCTCCGGCGGAGGAGCGGGTGGGCCTCCAGGTGCGTGAATTCCGGTACGCGCCCATCTCCGTCGACGAACACTACAGACAGATTATCGCGTGCGCCGTCCTGCCCGCCGCCGTCGACAACAACAACAATGCCACGAGCTCCGACCACCAGGAGCAGGAGCAGACGAAACGCAAGGCCTTGCTCGTGGTATCGCTGAATGGGGAGTACTACGAGAGGCTCAGCAGCCTGTACTACGAGCACGGCGCGGCGACAGGGGCGACGGTGAGCGTGTTCCAGCCGACGCACCTGGGCGTGCAGCACACGGAGCAGCGGCAGCACAACCAGAAGGCGTACGCGGAGATGGTGCTGCTCAGCTTCTCGGACGTGCTCATCACGTCGGCCCAGTCCACGTTCGGGTACGTCAGCCAGGGGCTGGCCGGGCTGAGGCCCTGGGTGCTCATGATCCCCGTCGGCGGGAAGGTCCCCGATCCGCCGTGCCGTCTGGCTCCCACCGTCGAGCCCTGCTTCATGAAAGCGCCGCACTACGACTGCCGGACGAGGGCACGCGGAGACAGCGGCAGGGTGGTCCCGCACGTAAGGCAGTGTCAGGATGTCCCGCATGGCGTTCAATTGGTAGAGTAGCTTACTTCATCGCGCGGGCCTTTAGTTTGGCAAATAATCGTGGCGAAAATGGGAGAGCTCCCAAGCTCACATGATCACGTTATTTTTTAAATATTAAGAAAATAGTATTTTAAATCTGAAACATTTATGAGACAAACATATATACGTTCTCACCTTTTCGTGTAAAGTTTCGGAACAAAATGACATTTTTATGGTCGGTATAAAAAGACAAAATCAGTGTTTTAAAAGAATGTATTTTTAAATCTCTTTTTGGCCACTGGTTTTGTCTTTTTGCACAAAGCATAAAAAATATCATTTCATTCCGAAACTTTGCACAAATATTGATAACTTGTATACGACTGTCTCTAATCTTTTCCAAATTTTTAAAAATGTTTTACTAATTTTTAATTGCTTTAAAATGACATGACCATTTGAACTCAGGAGCCAATGTGAATTTCCGGGTGAAAATCAACTCTGTGCGTATATTCCTCTCATTTGTTGAAGATCGGTGACCGCATTTTGCCAAAAAGAGACTTCTGCTATTACTATCTCATATCACACAATCCTTTGTTCGTCACGTCACCGAGACAGAGCTGCATACTCCTCTGTTCATCACGTCATCAAGCCAGAGGTTACCATGGTCGGGGAACCAGCAGCACCTTGCCACAAATGTGCAGGTGCAGCTTACCGTAGCCTACACCGATGGGTCCTGCGGCGACGACGGTTTGGGCGACAACCTATCGAGGCAACTGGTCTCGTCTAGATCTTCCACCATCGATGTGCATGAAGATTGGGCCGTTGGAATTGAGGGATATGACAAGAGGGGCAAACTGGCACATTGCATGACTCTACGACACAAATCATATAGCAACTCATATAACGAGAAGAATACAAATATTACACATCAAAAGGANAGGACCTGGGCACGCTAGGTCACATCTTGAAATACACACATGTGCTTCCTGTCGTTTTATGCCTCCTTTGATTCACAGGATTTTCCAATTAATTTCGTAGGATTTTAGAATCTTGTGGAATTTGTACTTCCAAAGATATTTAATTCACAGGATTGTAACTATAAAAACTATTCCCGTAGCAACTCCATAGTGTATTTTCACGGGAAAACTAGCATGAGCTCGGACCTCATGGAAAAGTGCAGCGCCTTCTTCCTATGACATGAGATTTCACTGAAAAGGGAAAGTTAATCGTATACAATCTCCATTCCTTTATTGTTCCTACCATGTGAATAAAAGGAGGCCTTAGCATGCCCACCCCCCCCCCCCCCCGACACACACACACACAACAGATTTTTTTCTGCTTTCTATTAAGCCCATAATTAAGCTCGTACCAAGGTGATATGATCATAATGATTTACACCCATATTCACGATGCACATAGCCGAATCGAAAGCAAACAAAATAAAATAAAGTCACAAGGCATTGTCATGCAAGACTAGAAAAATGCCTCAGGTGGTGGAGAACCGGTAAGAAGAGTATATTGTCATTCATGTGCGGATAAAGACATATTTGGGCACATACTTAAAATTAAACATGTACCAATTGCAAAAAACACCTCGAGGTGCTCCTTTCTCTATTAAAGATCATACACGAATGGAGCCGGTACCTACACTAGAAGATAACCTACATAGGAGATGAATTTTCATAATAAAAAATCATAATTTTATGCCAGGATGACATTCCTAGAGGGTGTTTAATAGGAATGGTTGCATAGAAAACAAAAAAAAATCTACGAGATGCAAACGAAACTCTAGATCCAATCTAAAAAAACAAAATCCAATGTAGGAGATGCTCGAAGAACAAGAGTGTTGGACGTCCATCACAACGCAGCTTGATGAAGTTGTTGATGAAGCTCTGTCAGCGATCCAATCAGATCAACACCGCAACGGCGGTGCCTCCGAGATGTGCACACGTACAGCTCGGTGACGACTCCTCCTTCTTGAACCATCAAGCGAGAGGGAGGAGTAGATGGTATATAATCCAGCAACTCAACAAGTACTTTCTGAGATACCTGATACACACATTTGTAATCACCTAGTTACGAAGTGACGGTTGATGCCCTCAAAGTATTCTTTCGGTACTAGGGAGTAACATAATTTCATGATCTGAGCAGTAAGATATTTGACAATTAAAGCTACGACAATTTAAACTTAGTGACACGATCAAATTGGAATGCTTGATTGGGTCTGTCCATCACGTCATTCTGCTAGTCACATGATTCCGTTATTAATTGACAACTCATGTCCATGGTTAGAAAATAATAAACATTATTAATCAACGAGCTAATCTAGTAGAGGCTTACTTGGGACACGGTTTATTTATGAAACCACACATGTAATAAGTTTCCTGTCAATACAATTCTAGCATGGAGTATAAACATTTATCATGAGCATTGAAATATGATAATAATAATAATAATAATAATAATATTGCCTCTAGGGCATATTTCCAATAGTGTTGTCATCCTACAGGAGACCATCCATGAGGTTCACAGGAAGAAGATGGACAAGGTATTTTCAAAATTAATTTTCAAAAAGACAGATGATAAAGTGAAATGGCCGTTCTTTCAGCAAGCTTTGTGTATGAAATGATTTGCACCAAAGTGGTGTGAATGGATTACGCAGTTTGTTCAGAGTGGGAGTGTGGAACAAACGATATTGAACACTATTTTCAAACTCAAAAAGGTTTGAGACAGAGGGATCAATTGTCTCCAATACTTTTCAGCATTGTCATAGATATGTTGTAAATACTTATTGAATGTGCAAAGGAGGATGAACAAGTTGGTCGCCTCAAACACATTTAGTTGAGAGGGCGTTTCCATTTGCAATATGTTGATGACACTATTTTATTTATGGATCATGATTTGGACCGTTAATATGAAACTTATTTTATACATATTTGAACAATTATCTGATCTATAGATCAAATTTCACAACAGTGAATTTTACTGTTTTGAAAGGCAATGGTAGAGAAGCAACAATATAAGCAAAAAAAAATTGTGAATCTGGTTCCATGTCCTTAGGTATCTTGGGTTCCTATTCATTACGGAAAATCATGTCATAATTCACAATCGCATCCAGTTCAACTCTTCGAAGGTACGATTGGGTGCTGGAAGAGCAAGTTACTCTCGTATGGCGATCGACTTGTTCTTATTAATTCCATTCTTACGAGTCTACCAATGTTAATGTTATATTTCCTAAAATACTCAAAGGGGTACATAAGCATCTGGAGTTTACATGTCAAGATTTTTCTGCCAAAGTGATGATAATAAACGTAAATATCCGTTGACAAAGTGGAATATTGTGTGCAAACCTAAAGACAGGGGTGGGTTGGGTATAGAGGTTCTCGAACTTATGAATAAGTGTTCACTTGGCAAATGGATGTTTAAATTACTTTATGAAGAAGGTGTGTGGTAAGAGCTGTTACACAACAAATAACTTCAAAGTAAGACGCTTGCTTTGATGCACGCAACAACCGACTGATTATCTTTCTTGGAAAGACCTTATGCGTTAAAGATGAGTTATTTAATAGGGGTTTCTTCAAAATTGGAAACGACGAGACTATAAGGATTGGGAAGGGTGTTTGTTTATGCCTCTATCCCAACAGTGCCAATCTCTATATAACATCATGAACAAAAAACGTTTTTGTTTCTCATGTTTTATCCAGGTGTCACTGAACATTGGGCTTAGGCGTGCCTTATGTGGTAATAAGTGGGACACATAGCTGCACTTACGACAATGTTTGATGATGGTATACTTATCGGATGAGCCAGATAGTTTTGTTGGGAAGCTGACTCACTATAGGTTTTTTTAGGTCAAAGTCTATATATACCGACCTCATGAACAGGCATACGACATATCCATAGAAATAAAAAATCCTGCTGCAAATAAAAAATTTATATGGTTCCTTCATAACAAAATTTTACTCACCAAGGATAATTTGGCTAAGTAATGGAGCATGGGTGTAACAAATGTTGTTTTTGCGACTTGGAGGAGACATCGGGCATATGATTCATGACAATGTGGTAAATTGATTTGCGGCATTGTTTCAGTTTACGTTTAATTTACCTGCACAATCCAATATTATGAATAAGTTTGAAAATTGGTTGAATAAAATTGAGAAAGAAAACTAAAACTGGAATCTGCATAGAGGTTTCCACTCACTACGGGAAACGCATGAGACGCCGACGGCCGGAAGCCGTCGGCGTATAACGAAAAGCCGTCGGCGTATAGATACGCCGACGGCAGCCATCAGCGTCTTCCCGTCGGCGTACCGGCATTGCCGTCGGCGTATCCGAACCCGTCGGCGTACGTGGTGTGGGCCCCACAAGACGGCATCCGACCGTTTCCGTCAGAGCACCATACGCCGACGGCATTGCCGTCGGCCTATGAGTGCCGATTTTTTTTTTTTTTGAATTTTTTTGAATTTTTTTGAACTTTTTTTAATTCTTTTTATTTGTATTTCGAAATTTTCAACTTAGTCACATACTTAATCCTTAATTGCACACTTAATTATAGGTCAAAGTACTTACCCTGGTCAAACTTTCCGTTCGGTCACCCATCCTCCAGCCCGAGCACGCTTAACTTTTGAGTTCCTTCCAAACTAGCTTCCAAATGAGAAATTAGAACTTACTGATATTACTACCCTATTAATCATATTAACCCCTCGGTTATGATGTTACACTTTTCGTTGTTTAAATTTTAAAATTTGTTTGAGTAAAGTAACAATGATTATGTAATAGTATATTTCGAATAAATAACAATAAAATGAATTTTACTTTATTATTTTCTTTTTTACATTTAATATGGAATAATTCATATCTTTAAATCCGTAAATCAAAATTTGACAAATTAAATACCTAAATCGATTAGAAAAATGAGAGGAATTCAAATATTTAATCCATATCATCTTTTGCATCACAAAAACCTTGATAGTTATAGGAAATTGGGAAAATACTCAAAAAATGAAATCCATTTTTAATTTTTAGTGTCAAAACAGGCTTTTTTGTGAAGCAGCTACCAAAACGGCTCACCGAAAGAGGAACATCCAAATAGGTAGAAAATAGTAGACCACCTTATAAATTCATTTAACCCTGGGTTTGGATATAAAAACATACTTGGGTATTTCAAACATTTCAGATAAGTTCCTACCGATTTCGGTGGAAGTGGGTCTGATTTGAACTACGAGTGCTGCATAGTTTGGTCATGATTTTTTGAAAAAATCACTTTTAGATCCAAAATGTGTACTTTCTTTAGAGATCTTTGACGGTTTTTGTTGGATCGAAGTTACGATTAGCTTTAGGTTTATCGTTAGGGTTTACGGTCTCGATTTTGGGATAGGGTTAGACATAACTAATTCAAAAAAATCAAAAAAAGGAAAACCTTCACATAGCATCCTTTTATGTGACCTACTAACTGGAAAAAATTATAAACATGAGTTATGAAGGTTTTTATAAAAAAACCTTCACAGAAATGAGGTACGAGGTACAAAGATGTATGGTTTTCGACTGAAATGAGCTAGGGTATAACATTTAACATAGCAAAAAATGTTGGAATGAGGCAATATTTGACACACTGGTGTATCTTGGTTGTAGAATAGTATTGACTAAGGGGTTTAGGTTTTTCGTTGAATAAAAAACCCATTTTTTATTTTTTTTATTTCAAAACAGGCTTTTTTTGTAAAGCAGCTAACAAAACGGCTCACCGAAAGAGGAACATCCAAATAGATAGAAAATAGTAGACCATATTATAAGTGAATTTAACCTTGGTTTTGAATATAAAAACATACTTGGATTTCAAACATTTCAGATAAGTTCTTGCCGATTTCGCTCGAAGTGGCTCTGATTTGAACTACGAGTGCTGCATAGTTTGGTCATGATTTTTTGAAAAAATCACTTTTAGATCCAAAATGTATACTTTCTTTAGAGATCTTTGACGGTTTTTGTTGGATCGAAGTTACGGTTAGGTTTAGGTTTATCGTTAGGGTTTACGGTCTCGGTTTCGGGTTAGGGTTAGACATAACTAATTCAAAAAAATAAAAAATAAAGGAAAACCTTCACATGGCATCCTTTTATGTGACCTACCACCTGGAAAAAATTATAAACATGAGTTATGCAGGTTTTTATAAAAAAAACCTTCACAGAAATGAGCTACGAGGTACAAAGATGTAGGGTTTTCGACTGAAATGAGCTCGGGTATAACATTTAACATAGCAAAAAATGTCGGAATGAGGCAATATTTGACACACTGGTGTATCTTGGTTGTAGAATAGCATTGACTAAGGGGTTTAGGGTTTTCGTTGAATAAAAAACCCATTTTTCATTTTTTTAGTGTCAAAACAGGCTTTTTTTGTGAAGCAGCTACCAAAACGGCTCACCGAAAGAGTAACATCCAAATAGATAGAAAATAGTAGACCATCTTATAAGTGCATTTAACCTTGGGTTTGGATATAAAAACATACTTGGGTATTTCAAACATTTCAGATAAGTTCCTACCGATTTCGCTCGAAGTGGGTCTGATTTGAACTACGAGTGCCGCATAGTTTGGGCATGTTTTTTTAAAAAAATCACTTTTAGATCCAAAATTTATATTTTCTTTAGAGATCTTTGACGATTTTTGTTGGATCGAAATTACGGTTAGGTTTAGGTTTATTGTTAGGGTTTACGGTCTCGATTTCGGGCTAGGGTTAGACATAACTAATTCAAAAAAATCAAAAAAATGGAAAACCTTCACATGGCATCCTTTTATATGACCTACCACCTGGAAAAAATTATAAACTTGAGTTTTGACAAATATTTCAAAAAAATGCTTCACAAAAAAGTTTATCATCTATAGACATGTATAACTTTCGCGTCAAATGACCAAGTTATGGCCATCCCCATGCCATAGTTTGTGATAATGTGTCTATACTTGACACATAGGGGTGTCTTGGTATGGAAAACATTGTTGCCAAAAACAATTTCCAAAATATTTTCGTAAATATCATTTTCCATTTCTTAAGTGTCAAAAATTAGTTTTTAATTAAGCAAGTACCAAACATATGTTTCAAAATGTCATGTGCATGGTGAAAAATATTTTATGGATGTCATATTTGGATTCCTCTCATTTTTCTAATCGATTTAGACATTTAATTTGTTAAATTTCGATTTACGGATTTAAAGATATGAATTATTTCATATTAAATGGAAAATAGAAAAAAGTAGACGCCGACGGCCGCCGTCGGCGTATAAAAGTAGACGCCGACGGCCACCGTCGGCGTCTAAATTCAAACATACGCCGACGGCCTTGCCGTCGGCGTATCAACGTAGCGAGACGGCCGTCCCCGCTCCGTCACGGCGGGCGTTTGTACGCCGACGGCTGCCGTCGGCGTATGAATATCTACGCCGACGGGTATTCGTACGCCGACGGCCTGGATCACGGCTGCCCTAGCTCAGGTTGTACGCCGACGGCCCCGACATTTGGCCGTCGGCGTATCACCCGGCCGTCGGCGTTGTGTGCGTTTCCCGTAGTGACTTTATGTTGGTGGATATGAAATTGCACACATGATTTTATTTTTAAGAAGAAGAGATTTTTTAATTTTCGAAGGGTTTCATATGGACACCAGTTGGATCATGCTAATGGCTTAATTCCTCCCGTCAAATCAGCAGGATCCTGCATGCAAGCGATTGATGATATTCGCTAAAAATAACATCAGCCGAGCTGGTTGGCGGCATGCTAGTAGACTACTGATGTTTAGTTATGTATGCTTGCGTTTTTCAGATGGTTAATCCATATATCGAGTTTATGTGATCCATAATTGTAACTCCGAAGAATTGTAAAATTTATTAATAACTTTTAAAAAGTGAAATTTATTAATCAATATAGATGTGTAAATTAATTGATGCAGAGCCTGGGTTCTATTCCCCTTTTCTTAAAAAAAAAATGAAGTACCATCACATAATTTCCCGATTACTCGATTAGTATTTAATCTATGAAGCCCATAGTAATCCATGTAACTAGCCCAAAAGCGCAAGAGACGCAGCCCATGTACTGATTAGGCAATAGGCACTGATCGTGGAAGATCGTGGCTGCTATATCTCGCTTCGTGCGACTCGCCCGCGTGGAGTCACCCGCATGGGCCGGCCCATGTTTTTTCTTCATCCTATTTTCTTTTTTCTGTTCTCATTTCTTCTTTTCTTTTTCTGTTTTCGTTTTTTTCTTTTCTATTTTCGTTTTTTCTTTTTCTGTTCATGTTTTTTCTTTTCTTTTTCTTTTTTCGTTTTTTTATGTTTTTGTTTTTTCTTTTTCTGTTTTCTTTTTTTTCTTTTTATGTTTTTGTTTTTTTTTCTTTTTCTATTTTCGTTTTTTTCTTCTCTGTTTCACTTCTTTCCTTTTATGTTTTTTATTTTTGCTTTTGTTCTTTTTTTTTGAAAATGTTTATTCTCTAAATATAGTTCAATTTCTAGATTTGAACCATTTTTATTTTTTTTCTGTTCTCATTTTTTCTTTTCTTTTTCTGTTTTCGCTTTTTTCTTTTCTATTTTCGTTTTTTCTTTTTCTGTTCACGTTTTTTCTTTTCTTTTTCTTTTTCTTTTTTTGATTTTTTATGTTTTCGTTTTTTTTTTTCTTTTTCTGTTTTATTTTTTTTTCTTTTTCTATTTTCGTTTTTTTCTTCTCTGTTTCACTTCTTTCCTTTTATGTTTTTTTATTTTTGCTTTTGTTCTTTTTTTTTGAAAATGTTTATTCTCTAAATATAGTTCAATTTCTAAATTTGAACCATTTTTCAAAAATGAACAATTTTCAAATATGAATCATTCTTTAAAAATCTATTTTTCGGTTTTGGTTCACTATTATTTTTGGTTCATCCGAATTTTGGTTCGCTGATATTTTTGGTTCACTATTATTTTTGGTTCGTCCGAATTTTGGTTCCTTTTCGGTTCATCGATATTTTTGGTTCACTATTATTTTTCGTTCAACGATATTTTTGGTTCACTATTATTTTTGGTTCATCCGAATTTTAGTTCGCCGATATTTTTGGTTCACTACTATTTTTGGTTTGTCCGAATTTTGGTTCCTTTTCGGTTCATCGATATTTTTGGTTCACTATTATTTTTGGTTCAACGATATTTTTGGTTCACTATTATTTTTTGTTCATCCGAATTTTGGTTCAACGATATTTTTGGTTCACTACTATTTTTGGTTTGTACGAATTTTGGTTCCTTTTCGGTTCATCGATATTTTTGGTTCACTATTAGTTTTGGTTCAACGATATTTTTGGTTCACTATTATTTTTTGTTCATCCGAATTTTGGTTCGCCGATTTTTTTGGTTCACTACTATTTTTGGTTTGTCCGAATTTTGGTTCCTTTTCGGTTCATCGATATTTTTGGTTCACTATTATTTTTGGTTCAACGATATATTTGGTTCACTATTATTTTTGGTTCATCCGAATTTTGGTTCGCCGATATTTTTGGTTCACTACTATTTTCGGTTCATCCTAATTTTAGTTCATTTTTTGTTCAATATTATTTTTGGTTCACCAGAAGTTTTGGTTTACTATTATTTTCGGTTTATGCGAATTTTGGTTCCTTTTCAATTCAATATTATTTTCGGTTGACCTGGATTTTTGGTTCATCCGAGTTTTGGTTCCTTTTTGGTTTACTATTATTTTCCGTTCACTTTTATTTTTTGATCACTATTAGTTTCGGTTCACCCGAATTTAGCTTCTTTTCAGTTCATTATTATTTTTGGTTCACTATTATGTTCTGTTCACACGAATTTTAGTTTTTTTCGGTTCACTATTATTTTTAGTTCACCAGCATTTTTTGGTTCCAATTTGAAAATATTAAAAACATATTTTAAAAATGCGAACAATTTCCAAGTAGGACTTTTTGAAATCTGAACATTTAAAAAATATTAACATTTAAAATTTCAACATTTTTAATTTGAACATTTATGAAATCTGAACATTTTTCATATTTGAAATTTTTAAAAATATATTTGTAAAAACAAATTCAAATATAGAAAAAAAAACAAGCAAGGAAGAAAGGCAAGCGGGAGTGCCTCGTGCGGACGCTGGGAGCTCTCTCCCTAGTCCGTAGCAGTGAACTGAGCCAGACGCCCAGGCCCATATAGGGAGTGAGGGAGGCGCTCGTGCGGGCGAGTGGTTCCTACGACTCGCAAGGAGCGAGGCATAGGGAACCCCGTGGAAGATTGATCATATCCCTAGTTCCCTACTTGCCTGGATCGATCTCATCAGTAGTGGGCGGCGGCAGGCGATACAAATGGTCATGTCGTTCGCAAGCCGCCAAACATGTACTTGACTGGTGGCAAGAGTGATTAGCAGCTTGTCTAGGCAGCCATGAGGCCACGAGTACGCCGGTCCGCCGCCGCTCATACTGTTGCCCGATTGCTGCACATCTATCTCCAGTCGACTCACTGTCTGTCACACCTGATACATCGACTACCAATGTAACAGTGTAACATGTGGGCCGTAAGTGCGTGGGCCTTGGGCCGGAGGTGTGTGGGTGAGTCGTCGTGCCTGGCAGGCGTAGTTATAAGCCTGGCCATTCGTCTGTAATCGCTATCGATGAAATAGAATCTGGTTCAGACTCTCATCCTCTCTCCGTTCCCCTCACCTACTGCTTGCTTCTCCTCATCTCGATCTCTATTCCCCTTGTCCGATCTCGATCGCCTCATCGGGTTGTGACAAATTGGTATCAGAGCCAGAAAATCCGCCCAAAAAATTTCCGGTTCCGTTTTGCCTCACAAACCTTCGGCATCGATCTGTAATTCCGAGCGACAGGTGCGGAATTGCCTCGGCGATTCTGCCCAAAATCCTTAGCCCGGTCGGATCTGCTTGAGGCGAGAGCAACGGCGCCGGTGAAACCCTCCGCCCAAACCCAGCAAGTCCTGACGGCGATGGAGGAGAACGCAGGTCAGGTGATGTCGAAGCTGGACCGCATCCTCAAGCGCCTCGACGAACAGACAACGTTCAATTCCGAGATCACGAAGGAGATGCAGAACGTTCGGAAGCAACTGGATCTGACGGCGAGGGAGGTCGACGAGTCGCGCAAGTCGGCAGCAACCTCACCAAACCCGTCTGCTACCATGTTGTCCGATCCACGGGCGTCGGGGTGCAGTGGAACGGCGCCACCGGCTCGATTGGTGAATGATGGTGCCCCGTTGATGCCGGAACCCCCGGCGGCACAGATGGTTCCTCAACCACAGCGACTGCATCTGCAGCAGTCGCACGTTCGTCCACCAGTTCCTCACGAGGAGGGCGGATTTGTCAAACCACCGAAGCATGATTTTCCACGATTTGATGGCACCCTGCCCATGCTCTGGTTAGATCGCTGCCTGTCATACTTCGACCTCTACCGCGTGAATCAGGGCAATTGGGTGACGACGGCGTCACTGTACATGGACGGCCACGCCGCGTTGTGGTTGCAGGCGTTTCGGCAGTCACATCGGCAAATCACCTGGAACATGTTTTGCCAGGAGGTGATAGAAGAATTTGGGCCGGACGAGTTCGAGGTTCAGATGCACAAACTGTTGCAGTTCAAGCAAACAGGTTCAGTTTCTGAATATCGCCTGCAGTTTGAGACCTACATGTATCATCTGCTGGCTCTCGATCCGTCACTGAGCACCAAGTTTTTTGTTACACAATTCCTGCTGGGTTTAAAGGATGAGCTACGTGCAGCAGTTCGCATTCAGTCGCCGACGAGTATCACGCGAGCCACCGTCTTGGCGAAAATTCAGGAGGAGGAACTGGAGGCCGTGCGACCGCGCCACCGCATTGTTCCAGCGGGTCGTCCCCCACCACTTCCGGCTCCAGCTCGACCGCCATTGGTACAACGTGCCGCTGGAGATGAATTTGGCCGTGAGCGTCAGTTGAGGGACTTCCGAAGGGCTAATGGCTTGTGTTTTAAGTGTGGGGATCGCTACTCACGGGATCATCAGTGTAAGAAACAGGGAGCACAGCTGCTGACAATTCAGGTGGGTGAGTTCGGTGAGGTCCTAACTGATGATGTTGTGCACGCATTGGAACTCTTGGATGAACCAGCAGCAGAAGCGCAAGCTGAATGCTGCCTGCTATCGACCCATGCTACAAGTGGTACTGAATCTTCAGCCTGTATCAGACTGCGAGCTCAAGTGGACAATCAAGTTATGCTGCTCCTGTTAGATTCTGGCAGTTCACATAGTTTCCTCGATGCATCCTTTGCTGCACGCATTGGAGCGAACAAGGTCGACATCCCTACAGTTCCTGTGAAAGTGGCAAACGGACAACAACTTCTCTGTAACACCATGGTGCCTCAATTGGCATGGGGTAGTCAGGGGCACGAATTCCACACAGATTGGCGTGTCCTGGAACTGGGAGCGTATGATGGGGTATTGGGGATGGACTGGCTAGGCAAAAACAGTCCAATGCAGTGCGATTGGAAGAAGAAAGAAATCTCGTTTACTCATCTGGGCGAGCTTATTACTTTGCAGGGCATTCGCACGGATAAGTTGGTGCCACCAGAACAGGCAACGCTACACATGTTACAAGACTGGGAGGAGCACAATGAAATTTGGGCGATGGCCATTATCGAGGACCTGCCACCTGAAGCAGCTCAGTCAGAGTCATCAGTGCCAGCTTCAATCAAAGTACTGTTGACAGAGTTTGCTGACGTGTTTGCTGATCCCCAGGGGTTACCTCCATCCCGGCAGTATGACCACGCAATTACACTGGAGGAGGGAACGAAACCTCCCAATTCAAAGCCCTACCGCTATTCGCCACATCAAAAGGATGAGATCGAGCGACAAGTCCTGGAGATGCTCAAGGCGGGCACGATTGTGCACAGTATGAGCCCTTTCGCGGCACCAGTGTTGCTCGTGAAGAAGAAGGATGGAAGCTGGCGGTTTTGTGTCGATTACCGCCGCCTCAATTTGGCAACCATCAAGAACAAATTTCCCCTGCCTATTGTCGATGAGTTGTTGGACGAGCTTGCCAGAGCGGCATTTTTCTCCAAGTTGGATCTGCGGGCGGGATACCATCAGATCCGCATGCGGCCCGCCGACGAGGAGAAAACGGCGTTCAAAACACACCACGGACACTTCCACTTCCGTGTCATGCCTTTCGGCCTGACGAACGCGCCGGCCACGTTCCAATGTTTGATGAACGCCATTTTCGCGGATTACACTCGTAAGTTTGTAATTGTATTCCTGGATGACATTCTCGTCTACAGCCCCACCTTGCAGGCACACCAAGAACATCTCCGCCTAGTGCTCGCTCGGCTGCGCCAACATCAGTTATTTGCCAAGGAGTCCAAGTGTTCGTTTGCACAGACTCGCATCGAATATCTGGGATATGTCATATCGCGAGAAGGAGTGGCTACCGATTCTACCAAGACTCAAGCAATGCACACTTGGCCAGCACCCACATCAGCAACTGAACTGCGAAGCTTTCTTGGATTCACGGGGTTTTACAGGAAACACGTGCCACACTACGGCATCATTGCCAAGCCACTCACTCAGTTGTTGACCAAGAAGGGTTTTCAATGGAATCCACAGGCACAAGCAGCGTTTGAACAACTTAAGCAGGCCATGGTTCAGACCCCAGTCTTGGCGTTGCCCAATTTCGATCGACCTTTCTCGATTGAGACTGATGCCTGTGACACTGGCATCGGCGCAGTCCTGATGCAGGATGGACACCCACTTGCGTACTTCAGCAAAGCTTTGGGGGTTCGCAATCAAAGACTGTCTACTTATGAAAAGGAGTTCTTAGCGGTAATGATGGCAGTTGATCGCTGGCGCTCCTACTTACAGCGGGGGCCTTTCACCATTGTCACTGATCACAAGAGCTTGTGCAACCTCGGCGACCAGCAATTGGACACCGAATTGCAGCGCAAGGCCATGGCCAAATTGGTGGGTCTCCAGTTTAAGTTCCAGTACCGCAAGGGAGCTGATAATGGTGCCGCGGACGCGCTGTCACGGGTGGGTCACTTACTATCCATCAATGCTCTATCCCTTTGTCAGTCCAATTGGGTGCAGGAGGTGGCAAACTCTTATGAAACGGACGCTCAAGCACAAGAACTACTACAACAGCTAGCAGTGCATAACCCAGATGAGAAGGGTTTTACACTGCACATGGGGTTGATCAGGTTCAAGGGCCGTCTCTGGATTGGTGTGAATTCTGCACTGCGCACCAAATTGATTAGTGCATTACATGATAGTGCACTGGGTGGTCACTCGGGAGCCAGTAATACCTATCAACGCGTGAAAAAGTTGTTTGCCTGGACTGGTCTGAAAACGGCAGTGGATGAGTATGTGAAGCAATGTCAGGTTTGCCAGCAATCAAAACATGGACACATCAAGATTCCAGGGAAGCTGCAACCTCTACCCATTCCTACAGCACCTTGGCAAGATATATCACTGGATTTTGTGGAAGGCTTGCCCAAATCAGAGGGATATGACTCTATCCTGGTGGTCGTGGACCGTTTCACTAAGACAGCTCACTTCATCTCTACTAATATAAAAAGAGAGAGAGGGGGGTATGATCCAGACGATCTGAGCTGTTCAATCACAATCCAATGATCTAGGGCCTCCCAATGATGAGGTGCTCATCATATTCACTCACACGCCAAAAAAAACTAAAATACGACTCTTTTTTGCAGAGCAGAGACAGAGCAGAGACGCGCGTCCCCGTCGATCCCCTTCTCCCCGTCGATCTCCCCGGTGAGGCCCGCCGCGCCGCTGCTCACCCTGGCTTCTCCGGCGCTGCCTCTTGCTACACCGCCGCACCGTCGACCCAAGCCCCCCGACGCCGCCTCATCTGGCAACCGCCGGTCAGCCCGTCGTGGGTCATGGCAACCGCCGGTCAGCTCCCGTTCCCCTCTTATTGCTCCGGCGCCGCCTCATGAATCCCCGCCGCGCCGTCGACCCAATCCCCCGGCGGCGCCCCCTTGAATGGCAACCGCCTCCGCAGGCGCCAACATCGGTGGATCACGGCGTCCGAGGCGCGCGGCGGCCTGCGTGCGTCCGTGAGACGTGCGTCTCGACGAATCCCGACGCTGCGCCCCGTCCGTCCTCCTTCTATTCCGCCGCCTCCGAGTCCCGGCCATCTTCATCGACGTCCGAGGCTCCGAGCACGCGCATCCCCAGGGGCGCCGTAGCAGCAGCCAAATCGATCCGCGTCTAGATGGGTTACCGCGACTTCGGCTCCCACCCCTCAGCCATGCCGATCCGGACCGCATCTTCACGTTCGTTACCAGCTACCTGCTCTCCAACCCAAAGCATCCGGGAGGCTGAACTGTCGATCGCCTGCCCAACTTCGTTTGGGCTCACTCATAAGGTGTGATTCTGTTTCTCTTTTCTGCTTTTAAGTATTGATTGACATCATGGAATAACCACTGAATTAATAAGGGTGTGTACGGCTGTGATGCATTCATGCTTACATTTTCTGATTTACAATCATAATCTCTAGACTATTTACTTAAACTCAGAAGTTTGATATTGAAGTGTTATGATCCAACTACGAGCAGTGGTAGTATAGCTGATTGGTTCGGATCCGGGTTTTCAATTTCGTAGAATCAAACGTTGGGGTGCTGTGCATCCAGACAAGCAACCACGGAAGAAAGTGTTTTCTAACCTCTTGACCCATTAGAACATTTTCTTTCAGTTTGTTAAGAATGCAAATAATCACTGCTACAATAAGTTGCATCGTGTGAGCGGTGTGTATAAGTTTTCATTTTCAACTTTCATGTGCACTATTGAAAGGGCTCCTTACTAAGCTCGGTTGCAACATTTTTTCCATAATAATTTCCCACAACAAGTCTTATATGTCGGCAGAATAGTTTTTCAACAACATTTTCTTATTTCCAACACCAATTTCCGCTCTGAAGTTGCTAACAACCAGATATAATAGTGCTTGTTAGAGTGCCCTGTAGAAGCACTCCTTGGTCTTTCTCTTACTACTAGAGTAAGTATCTAATGAAGCACAAGGTAGAAACATTCTCAATGTACCGCAAGACGAGGATGTACATACTGGTACAATACCCTTATTATGTTTGTCTGATTGAAATATTGTTAGCTATGAACTGTAGGAAATCATTTGTTGTTAAAATGTGGAAGAAACAAGAAGGGTATATCACCTTGAGGTTCTGGCTTATATTTGAGATCAAAGCACTATTTGCAAGAATCATTTATTTTGGGGCCACCAGCAGATAATGTAAAAAATCTATGAATTGATGATCTAAGTTTTCTGTTTTTTTTTGCGTCTCTGTGCTTCTAATTAGCAGCTCTAAATGGTCTGACTGATATATTACATGATTTAATTGTGGAGAGGCAGCCAATTTTAAAACACCCAAGTGGTTGAAGTTTAACAAAGAGGCTGCGGTCGAAGAGCTGTGAAATTATATATCAATGCCCTCTCATGTCTCATCAACAGCTACTGTATTTGCAAGCAGTTTTCCTATGTCCAGGTAAGCTTTGTTTTGTAGTCACCCTACGTACATATCAATGCGGCAGAATCATAGTATCCAGGTATACTTTGTTTTATGCCTATAGGTACTTCCATAGGTATTACATTTGAAATAAGGTCATGCCATCCTTGATCTCAATAACTTAGTTTTTGCCCACACATATTTTGATCGTACTGAATACTTGTATGTTTTGGGACTCATTTGGAACAAGAATTTTAAGTTATCTTTAGTATATTTACTCAACTATGATTTCCTTTCTCATGAAACTTGATGAGAGCGAGTCACTCAGCAGAAGAACACCAGCGGCTGTGTGCTTAGTTTCTATTGGTTTTATTGAACTGACAAGTGATGCATAATACATGGAACTATTCTGTTATGCAACAACATATTGAGATCAACTGTTTGCATATGTTCTTGATTCACATGAGTGCATTTCATCTGCTAATTAACTTTTCAACTCATTTGTGTGTTTCTTCTCTGTATGTAAGCAGACAACAAAGGAGCTAACATCGGAAGCCACATTTTTGTGTGGGCCTCCTGCTAAGAACTCTCCTTATCTTATTTGTTTCGGGCATGCAACCCTTGCAACATGGGGCCATGGCACCTATTTGAGGGGTTCAGTGAAACTTTTAGCTGTGAAAGTGCCTCTTGTAATGCCCCGGGGTTTTCACCAAATTAGATTTTTGCTTGTTCTTTTTGCATCGTCATGACATCATGCAATCAATCACCTTGCATTTTTGGCAAAAGAAAAATCAAAATATTATTTTAGCTAAATTATTTTTGATTTGTAAAATAATCCAAGGATTTAATAAATCCACCCCCTCTTTTTCCTATCTTCAAAATATTTTCTCGAAATAATATTTGGAGTATTTGACAAAACATATTTTGTTAGATTCAAATAAAGTTTTGAAAATGTTGCAAACTTCTCTCCTTTACTTTCTTTTCCTTTCTCTTCTCTCTTTTATTTCTGTGGAAAAGGAAGATGCAAAAGGGGAAAAAAAATCTAAAAGGGGCCGCATCTTTTCTTTCCTCCCTCTCTCCTCCTTTGGCCCAACTTCTAGCCCAGCCCAACTCCTCCTGTCGCTTTCTTCCCGTACGAGAGGAGCACGCGGAGTGCGTGACCATGGCCTCCACCGGCGCCACGCTCCTTGCTTTCCCCTCCTATAAAGCGAGCCCCCGGGTGCCTCTCCCCCACCAAACCCTAGCCCTCTTCCCCTCTCCGCCGCCGCCACCCTCTCCACTTCTCTCTTCCTCTCTTTTCTCCCTTCCCGAGCCCCACCAAAATCCGCCGGAGGAGCACCCCGTCGTCGACGCCATGGATGCTGCCGCGCCGGGATAGCAAGGAGGAGCACTGCAGCGCCTTCGTCGCCACAATCTGGAGCCGGAGCCGATCGTGCACGAGCAGGAGTTGGACGCCAAGGTCTCGGTCTTCTTCAACCTCGGGCTGTCGTCTACGGTCTACCTCTACGTCCCCGTCGCCTGCACGCCACCGTCGTCGATCTTCCTTTCTCCGGTTCGCCTCCCGGTGAGCATCTGCCCTCGGGCACCTCCCTCACCTCTCCCCTTGCTCTGGTCGCCGTCGAGCGCGTGTTTCCGTAGTTAACCATCCGCCGGAAAGCCGATCACGTCCGCGAGCCCAACATCTCTGTCCCCGCCATGCCCGCCATGAGTTGTTGCTGCTCTTGCTCCCGTACACCAGCACCCCACCACTCCAGCATCCTCTCTGTGAGCCGCCCAAAACGATCCCCTCTGTCTCCCATCTCGTTTTCGTTCTTTAGCCAACGCCAGCTTCAGCTCCTCACCTGTCCGCCATGACTCACTGCACCCGAGCTGAGCACGCGCGTTTCTCTTCCTGTGCACGAGCTGCTCGCTCCCGCACCTTGCACACATCCCTCTCACCTTTCCCACACCCTTGCGCACACACCATCAGACCATCCGCCCCTGCACCCTCACTCGCGCACGTCCGCTAGAACCAGCAGCTGCTCTGCTGCATCTGAAATCAGAAGCCTGCACTTTGCTGTGTGAAATTCAGATAACGTCGTTGTTGTGTTTCATATAGCGGTTTTGCTAATTCTAAGTCGACTGAGAATTAACTAAATCTTAATCGTCTTTTTAACCATTAGATTTTGTGTCGTGATTCGTGCTAATTTATGAGTTGCACATGGTTTGCAATTGTGTGCAACTGACTGAGAATTAGTTAAATCTCAGTCGCCTCCTTGACCGTTTGATTTGTGTCGTGATTCGTGTTGATCTAAGAGTTGCACATGATTTGCAATTGTGTGCAAGTGACTGAGATTTAGTTAAATCTAAGTCGACTGAGAATTAGACACTCCCTTCATATAGAGCCCGATCCAGTTTCCTTCACAAGCCCGAATCCAGCTCAGTGGCTTGCTCCACGCTCCCTCCCCATCAGCCCAAGTTCGATCCCCGGCCACCACCTATATTCCCATCCTTTCTCTGTTTTATTTTTCTTTTTGCAAATTATGTCCAATTCCATAACTTTTAATTGGTAGCTCCAATTTCAAAGTATATTATATGAAATTTTATCAGAAAATTACAAGGAATTTAAATGTGCCATCTATGCTCATGTTTGCATCATGTAGGTTGCACTTTAGTTGCATTTTGCATACCACCTAAATAATTAAAATATGGAATGTGTGGGTTCTAATTTAATTGTTGACCCGGTTCCATTTAATTTTTGAGTAGCTCACCCATGCATTGTTTAGACTTGCTAATAACATTTAATTTTGATGTTTAGAAAAATAACTTGAACCCTATATTTAAATGTCGGGATCTCGGTTCCGTTTAATTTGGTTTAAATGCATCTTCTCATATCTTGCCATGCCATGCATCCATGTCATCTACATGCCGCTTCTTTTGCCGTAGAGTAAAATGCATCTTTTCCGTTGCCCAGTGTTCGTTGCTTCTTCAGAATAGGACGTTGAGTTGATGTGAGCAACGACAAGTTCTGCTACCTCTACCGGATTGCAGGCAAGTGATACTCCCTTGCTATCTTTGCTTGTCTTCTGTCTCTTACTCGTCCTATCTTTTGTTCCTTGCTAGCCTTATGTCACGATGCTTGTGTCCCGATCCTATATGCATGTTTCCTTTGCAGCCACGATATGCCACCACCCCCACATCCTATTACCTGTTGCTTGTTTACCTTGTTAGCCTTGCGAGTCGTAGTGCATGCTTAGGTGCTTTGCTTGAGTCTTGTTGTTTCTTTGTCTAGTCTTGTTCTTAACATGATAGCTATGCTCAACTAAAATGGTAATCTTTACTTTCTATTGCGATGGGAATAATATAATAAAGATAAGGCACCGGCGGAAGGCCAATCGTGGTGTTTTGTTCTGCTAGTGTCGCCTAGGACCCGAGTTCTTTTCCGCTGATCCAAGACTGAGCGCACTAACCACATGTGGGAGTTCTATGGGCCTCCCCGCAATCTATTACCGGATCCTCAAACCTGTCCAGGTGCCACAAGTAGTTCGGGTGTTTCCATTTGCGCGCGTATTACGATGATGATGAGAAGGTAAGATGATGATGGTTACGTGGTTACTTACGGTAGGGTTGCGGCACGTGGCGTTTATCGCATGTGGAAGGAGGGGCAATCGTATGAGTGTTCCCTCCCGAAGCCGTCCACGCAACGGTTAGGCCCACCTCGAAGCTTCGGCCGGACTCTCAAGGTGGATCAGACCTAGCTAGGTGGCTCCCTGGACTTGATTGTAGTGAAGGAAAGTATTGCGTCGAAACCTCCACCGGTACACCTCTAAGCGAGAGTTTCGATGCGTGTGGGTTCATTGGTGCATCTCTGCAGGGTTAAATCTTTTCGAAAAGCCGTGTCCGCGGTTATGGACGACTTGGTGAAATGCGCTGGCTAAAAAGATCATAGACAACTTACACCTTATGATGATAATAACTTGACTAGTAAGATAGATTACATGAATAATAGTTTGATTAAAACTTGTCCACCGTGTGAGTGCCCGGACTTCTTCCTCGTGGGCCAAGGATGCGAGGGAGTCGTTTTAGGGCGGGTTTGTTTGGTGAGTAGTATAGTTGGTTTCCTATGCGCTCTCTTACCTTGTCTCTGTTAGACGGAAGTTGTAGCGTGTCTCTATAAGTTGTTAGTGCTGCTTGCCGCCGCCTCAATCGCTAACCCTCTTTCCCCGGAATTCCAGCTTTGATATCTTGTGAGTATTACTTGCCAGTACTTCTACTAGTACTGACCCCTTCGGGGCTGCTATTCCAATGCAGCCAACAGGTTTGAAGTGTGACGACGTTAGCTTGGGAATCCCACCGGCTTGGCCTGGGCAGGGATATGGTGCCTTCGTTTATCTTCAGGACTCTTAGTCCAATTTGTATCTTGTCCGTAGCCGGACGCTACCCGCTTCCGTTGTTATTTTGGATCTTTGTATTGTATCTTTGCTCTTGACTCGGTGAGTCGTGGTTGTATATATGTTCTTTTGAGGGTTCCGTCGAGAACTATTGTAATGTTATCACAATTCCACCCGCATAACGTGTGTGTTGCGACGTGCACGTTATGCCTGGTGGGCGTCCTTTAGGATCGTTATTATGCGGATTTGGCTGAAACGCTAAAATCTGCATAATACCGATCTTGGGGCGTTACACCTCTACTCAGTCCCTTGAGAAAAAACAGACCAGACAAAAATAGCATGAGTTTCAGATTCTCTATGACGCCGGAGCTGATAATTAACTTCTATATTTGGAATTCCTAAAATCTAATTCAAAATTGCCAAAAACCATATCAGAGTTCATTTTAGTATGGTCATCTAAGAGTGTATAATTGTAGCGCTTTTTATCATCCATCATCGACAGGAACGTTATTGGCTACTTAGAACATTTTTATATGTGTTATTTCAAGCTTAGACATATTTAATGCCATAGATAAGTTGTCGTTCTGGTATAGTGAAAAAATGCAGACAATGTCAGTTGTATCTTTCCAAAAATGTCTTGTCTTAATTCATTTAAGTAGTATGATATGCCATCTTGAAAGATGCAACTAGACTTACTTTATTCCTTCCATTTCCATGCGATTAAAGGTGTGATCATAGTTGTCCGGGGCAAATATTAGTCATTGTTGATAGGCACGTTTTGTTGCCTTGATAGTTTTCTCACCAAAGTCCTCACGTTTATACATATGCATCTCTTGTAACCATTATTATAATGTCTCGGTAAATATTCTGATTGCCAGCATAGAAATGCTGTGTATTTTTGGCTCTAACTTCTATCTCTATTTAGCCACATGAGAGCAAGGTAAAGACACTTTTTTGTTGCCATGTTGTGTATGTGATGATGTTCTTGATGGAAATATTGTCATCAACCTTTGGTGCACATGTTTCCTACTAGGGTAAGCCAAGTGTTTCACTTATCTCTTCATCTATGAGTTCCAGAGTTACAGGGTGCAGAAACATAAGAACACGGACAAGAGAAGGGATTCTTTTCTATCAGATCACCAAAATTCATAACTGGAACGACAAGAAGATTGCTTTATTCTTGATGTGTCACTTCGACATTTTGATTCATTGCGGTACATTCATATTGATCTGTCATGCATGCTATTTCATATTCTGCTTTATATGTACAAGGAGGAGCCCACAAGAGAATATTTACCAATGGACATGTGTTTTAGGTCAGGTAGAAATATAAATTTCTAAGTTTCTGGTTAGGCTTTTGTGCTTGATTATATAATTTTTTTGGGGTCTTTGCATCTTGACTTTTTAGTCAGGATGGTGCATCCAATTTTGCGTGATGTAATATTGTTCTGTATTAAACCCTTTGCTTCAAATAATAGTTTGCATAGAAGATTGATTCAGAAAGACCCAGCAAATGCCAAAGATAACATGACTCATAACAACCTTTTTTATTGCATGCGATAATTAAATATCAAAATTACACGTCTGTATAAAGAGCAGCGCAGAAGAGAATATTTGACCAATGGGCATGTGTTCTAGCTCAGGTAGAAATATAAATTTGTAAGTTACTGGTCAGGCTTTTGTGCTTGATTATTTTTGGTGGGTATTTGCATCTTGTTTTTTTACTCAGGATGGTGCATCAGATTTTGTGTGATGAAATACCACCGGTGAAGAAATAATGGTTGTATATTGGACCCTTGCTTCAAATAGTTATCCTATAGAGTTTTCTTAAATTAAAGTTGTGGCTTACTTGCATAGAAGAGTGAATGTTGAGTGCCTTCTTTAGGCCTAAATAGCTTTTCGAGCTCAAAATATGTGGATGAAAAAATGATAGAAAAGTGCAACTCATTGAAGAAAGGTGGGACTCAAAAGACCTGGCAAAAACCGAAAATATTAGATACTCACTACAAACTTTTTTATCCCATCTGATAAATAAATCTCAAGATTATACGTGCATTGCACGTGCACGATTACTAGTACCCTTGAGGCACCCCTTCACTGCCGCACAAGTGGCCAAGGCTCTCTGGGATAATGTGAATCAAGCTGCATGGTGTGCCATTGTCCATTGTGTCTGACCGTGATCGTATATTCACCAGTTCTGTGTGGCGGGAAATGTTCGCGGCCACGGGAACCAAGTTGCTTTACTCAACAGCGTATCACCCTCAAACCGACGGCCAGACGGAGCGGGTTAATCAATGTCTCGAGATGTATCTGCGCAGTGCAATACATGACTCTCCTCGGCAGTGGCGTCGTTGGTTACCCACTACAGAATTCTGGTATAACTCCAGTCACCATTCTTCACTTGGTTGCTCCCCATTCAAAGCTCTCTACGGTCGAGAACCAAACCTGGGAGGCTTGCTACAAAGTGCAGTTGACAGTATCACTCATTGGGAAATGGATTGGCTTGCTCACACCGAGGCTCTGCGTGCACGCTTGAGAGAGGCACAGACTCGAATCAAGAACAAAGCAGACAAGAACCGGTCAGAACGCTCGTTTCAAGTGGGGGAGCAGGTTCTGTTGAAGCTACAGCCTTATGCACAGTCATCTGTCGCCAACCGACCTTGCGCTAAGCTTGCGTACAAGTTCTTTGGCCCCTTTACAGTGGAAGAAAAGTTTGGCAGCATGGCCTACAAGCTTTCACTACCAGCTGACAGTCAAGTTCATCCCGTGTTTCATGTGTCTCAGCTCAAGCCTTTCACTCCCAATTACTCTCTAGTGTTTGCAGAACTGCCTAAACCCCCGGACCTGACAAGTGTTGGTACGTTTCCAGCGGCAATTCTCGACAGAAAGATGGTGAAAAGAGGCAATGAAGCTGCAGTGCAACTCAAGGTTCAGTGGGAATCAATGCCAGCAGCAGAAGCAACCTGGGAGGACTACGATGTGCTGCGTGGGCCTTGGGCCAGAGGTGTGTGGGTGAGTCGTCGTGCCTGGCAGGCGTAGTTATAAGCCTGGCCATTCGTCTATAATCGCTATCGATGAAATAGAATCTGGTTCAGACTCTCATCCTCTCTCCGTTCCCCTCACCTACGGCTTGCTTCTCCTCATCTCGATCTCTATTCCCCTTGTCCGATCTCGATCGCCTGATCGGGTTGTGACACCGTCAGGTTATTTGTCTAAGGTACACACGTACTGCAGATCTAATCTACCAGTTTATCTGTAATTCGCTAACTGAAAAGCAGAGAGTAACATATTACTTTTTCACGCCAATTGCATCAATCTTGAATCTCTAGTGCCAAATTTAGATCAGAAATCGTTGTAAAGAGTAGTACTACATTTAAACTTTGAAAAAATAGATTTCTTTTGTTGCCAAACATATGTCGGTTTGCTTATAATGGCTGTGTGCATCAAATTTATACACAGGCCAGGGTTTTAACCTCTTTGCCAAATGTCGGTTTGCTTATCTCCGGCCGCCCCTGGTTGGTAGCCATCAGCGTGGCTCCAAATCAGAAATGGAAGCATCATCTATCGACGGCAGATGATCTAATTCAGCTGGAGCCTCGTGTCTCTTGCTCCTCCCTAACGCAGTCGCATCTGCCACGCGGCTCGGAGAAATATAGGCCGGCGTCGTTGGCGCCGGGAGCGTAATCGAGCGGCTGTTGAGCATGACGACGACCGCCTCCATGCCGGGCCGAAGCTGCGGATCTTCCTGGACGCAGAGCAGCCCTACGTGGATGCACCGAAGCATCTCCTGCGGCCGGAGCCCGTCAGCCGAGCAGCAGTCGAGCAACTGCGACACGCTCCCACGTCTCCAATGCCTCCAAATCTGCACAATTACTGAAGAGTGTCAGTCCAGATGTATGTAGCCGTAGAGTGTCTGAAACTGGACGAAAACGAGAGCTTACGTACAGAGGATATAAGATCTTCAGAGTGTTGGCTGTAAGCGTTGCGGCGGCCCGTCACGATCTCCAGAACAAGGACGCCGTAGCTGAACACGTCTGACTTGGCCGAGAAGATGCCATGGAGTGCGTATTCCGGGGCCATGTATCCACTGGATTCAGACAAGATATTATTAAGCTATGTTTAAGTGGACAAAAATTGTTCCAGTAATTAATGTGGAGGCAACAAAAAAAACTTACTGTGTTCCGGCAATGCGGCTTGTGTTCCCTACGCTAACATCTAGGGCGAATAGCTTCGCGAGGCCAAAATCAGAGATCTTGGGGTTCATGTCAGGGTCTAACAAGATGTTGCTCGCCTTGAGATCCCGATGGATGATCGTCAATCTCGAGTCTTCATGAAGATAAACAAGACCTCGGCCGATCCCTCGTATGATCTTGTATCTGTTTTCCCAGCTTAGTTCTTGCTGCCTCGAAGGATCTGCATGGTACTTTGTTATCAGCTCGATACTGCTGCTAATGCCCTGTGTATACGTATACGTGGAATTATAAGGTAGTAGATTATACAACATACGGAATAGAATTTTGTCGAGGCTTTTGTTATAGAGGAACTCGTAAACAAGGAGCTTCTCCCTCTCCTCGATGCAGCAACCTAGCAAGCGCACCAGATTCTTGTGATGGAGCTTTGCAAGCAACACGACCTCGTTCTTCATCTCCAAATGCCCTTGCTGTGAGGTTTCGGACAGCCTCTTCACTGCAATCTCCTGTCCATCCTGCATTGTGCCCTGGAGAAGATAGCTACGAATTAATCCTCAGAATGCTTTATAATTTTCAGAATACCCAAATTAATTTCGATCCATTGGTTACTTTGTACACTGGGCCAAATCCGCCTTCTCCCAGCTTATTGTCCTCCGAGAAATTGTCCGTGGCAGCTCGTAGAGTGCTCAAATCATAGAGGACATACTCTGAACTTGCCATGTCCTGTCCATCTTCACAAGAAAAATATACAGTATCAGAGAATTAAACTCGTATCATAATAACGGATCCTCTCAGACATGAAGCAAAGAGGAGCATCAAGTTACCGGCGCTTGCAATCGGAACATGCTTGTGTGGTTTCTTGAACCTTTTACAGAGGTAGAACGCAATGGCCATCATCACAGCAGCAACAGGAATTGAGGCGGCAAGAGCTGTCTTGACTGCGCCATGACCAACAGAAATTGAGGCGTTGGTCATTGTCAGTACAGAAAAAAAAGTTTTATTTAAACTCTATTTAGTTGGCATGATTCTGAAAACCAAATAATAGGAAAACACACAGAAAACGGTAGGGATTAAGGCGCAAAAGGAGGATTGAAAAGTAAAAGAATTACGTATAATTACTAATAAACATGGTGAAATCAAAGACAAACCACTTCAGGAACTATAATTAGTGCGTTATTATGCCACTACAGAACTTGCTCTCGTTACGAATAGATTGTAAAATTCCGACATTTTTCCTTTCAAGGTGAGATCAAAGAAATTTCCTGCGTATTTCCTTTGCTGCTTATTTGAACGAAAAAATTCTAGTTCTACACTATTCCTCCACTTGTTCGTTTGAACCAAACAAGCCATTAGTCTTCAGCTAGCCCAGTCGTTGTCTGAAACATTCAGCTACACTAGTTTAATCTCTAGGTCTTGTCCATATTGAAGATCCAAAACATTGACCCACTGGTGTCAACATCATTTCTACTACAAGTACTACAAGCTAGCGCGTGTTGTAAAAAAAAAAAAAACTAGCGCGTGAACGAAAGTTGACCCAGAAAGAAGACCTTGACTCACCACCGTTGCTTCCTGCTCCGGGCGTGGAGTGGTCGGCGCTACCATTAAGTCCGGCTCCGCCGCTTGCTGGCTTGGACGGGGGCGGGGGCGGCGGCAGCGGCGGCGGTGACATGGCCGCTTCAGCGGCCTGGGAGTTGAAGAAAGGGTAGACCTCGAACTGCATGGAGCAGGTCCGGAAGATGACCCGGCCACCCCGCTTCCCATCACAGCAGGTCGGGATCCTCGAGACGGCAGTGACGAGGCAGCTGTTGCAGGCATCGTCGTCGAGGTCGCGCGTGCACTGCGCCATGGCGTAGATCCTCTCGAAGGACGTGACGTCTGCCGTGCCGACCGCGAACATCCGCGGGGACGCGTACGCCGCCCTCTCGGTGAGGTTGCTCATCAGCGGGCCCAGCAGCGACATGAAGCGCTCCGGCTGCGACGCGTTCTGCGGATTCCACCAGTACTTCACCGACGACGTGTCGGCGACGCCGAAGAAGCTCGCGTTGGCGTGCCGCAGCAGGCAGTGGTCGTAGAACAGCATGGCGTTTGTCTGGCCGGGGCACACGCTGGCCACGTCCCGCACCGAGGCGTCGAGGCAGGTGAGGCAGTCGGACGCGTTGACGTCGGCGCGGCATTGCGCGAGCCCGTACGCCCGGTCGGGCGCCGCCGCCGCGCCGGTGGTGTTGGTCGCGAATCCGGACGCCGCGTCGGCGGCTTTCGGTAGGGAGTGGAGGAGGGCGTCCAGGTTGGCCTGGAAGACGCCGCCGCGCGTGTAGTTGGTGTCGCTCGGGCAGTCAGTGTAGCCAGGGTCGCCGGCGTTAGCTGCGGCGACCAGCAGGAGTAGAGGGAGAAGGTTGCGCATGGCTCCAGCTGGGTACGGCGCCATCGTGGTTGCTGTACTCGAAGCTGTTTCCGGCAATCCACAATGGTCTACAGTCATAAGCTGGCTGGAGTAGATGTGAAATGGAGCACGAAAGAGAATTTCACGGAACCTTCTCTTTACCAAAAGCAAACCATGCACGCTGCATTTCATTGGGAAAGAAAGAACGAGGAGAGCCAGTCCTACAAACCGTACAACACGCTTCCACGGATCGTAGATTCGTAGGGGCGTTCACACTTGCTGAAATTGTTCCCGCGCATCTTCATTCTAGATCATACACTGTTTCCCAAGCCGTATCTTCGATGACATGGAAAGAAAGTCGAGACTGAACCATGAACCAAATGGCCCTAAACCCATAATAAGGACAACAAAAAATGGATCAATATTCGTCTACTTCATACTTCACATTGGAGGGGCACCACATGTCGTTGGCACCGGTCATTGCAAGATTGGACCCTAAACCCACTATAAGAGTACTTTTGGATTTTTTTTTAGATGCGGCAACAATGATGTTAGAAGGCCCATTTAAGGGGTGAGCCCAACAAGAAAATTCTGAAATCTCAAATGGTCCATGTGTATGGCAAGAGGTGGGTGCTAAAATTTAGTTCCATATGAAAAATTGGAGGGTAGTTGCACCACCTTATAAGGTAGAGTGTTCTAGCACTTGGGGTAAGTGGGTGAGAATAGCAGAGCACTCGCGCACTCCTCCTCCTCCATCGCTCGCTTCTTGCAGTGTGACGCTCCAGCCTTGAGCCGAGCTTATTTTTTTAGTTCAGAAAAACTGAGTCTTTGACGAGCCATTTCGGATCGCTCCCGGGTTGTGGGCTTCTCGCAAATGGGAGAGGGATAATTAGCTCGCGTTCTTCATCATGGGTCATCTACCGTCCAAGTTAGACGGTCATGTTCGTCGTCGTCTTCAATGCCGTCTACTACGACATGTCTTCACCAATGTTGTCATCAACAACGTTACTGTCGCACCTACGGCTATTTTCTCTACCATGGATCGGTACGTATTACGTGATCCAATATACTGGTTAAATATGTTTAGTTGTTACATGTTTTATATTTGTATGTTGCTGCTAATGTTCGTTAATACATCTAATATGTTCGAGGTTAACATGTTAGTAGCTATTGTCATGTTCCCACTTATGTTTAACTATTGACACGTATACTATACTTGTGTTCCGAAGTTAGATTAATTATAATTAATAATAATGGTTTTTTCTGCTATCAAACACGATGAACCAGCTGCTTGACCGGTTCACTCGCCGATATGTCTTTTAAACTATGGTTTCGAGTGGATAACACTGCATGTCTGGGGACAAGAATTTGTGATCTAGCCTTTATAGACTGACCAACAGCACAAGGGGCATCAAATAGGCAAATCAAACTCTCCAGCACGAGGCCAATTCAACATACATGCATATGGAGATGCATACATGCATGTATGTACATATGTATTTGATCCCGCAGACGGCGAAAGCAACATGGAGGTGTGTAGACACCCTGTGCGACATGGTGCCTCGGTTACTACTGCAGCACTACAGGAATGGCACACTTATTTAACTAGGCGAAATTAGGTAGAAATCAAGAAAATCCTAATACTTGGACTATCCATCAAGTGCGGATTACTCTTTGTGAAAATTAGATGGGTGCCATTTTGCACCATATTTGTTGTACTTGGTTCACAAAAAAGTCATTTTTGCCACTTAGAAAAAGAAAAATGATATTTATAAAAATAATTTGAAAAATCCCTTCGGAACCATTGTTTCCTATACCAAGATACACCTATTTATCGACCTATTTATCGAATATGAGAACTTTATCACAAACTATGCCGTGGGAATAGTCATAACTTGGTCATTTGGCTTGAAACTTATAGATGTTTATACATGATAGACCTTTTTGTGAAGATTTTTTTGAACAATTTGTCAAAAATCAAGTTTATCATTTTTCATAGCAACTAGTACACATAAAAGGACTCCATGCCAGAGGATATCTTTTTTTTTAGGGTTTTTTCACTTTATTTGATTTTTTTCAAAAAACGGTCAAAATGGCCACCATGACTATTCATCGAAAGAGGTCAAATTTTCTAAAACTATCGATGTTTCTGAGATATAACCACTAGTTGTGTACCTTAAAATGATTTTTAAAAAAAATTCAGACCAAACTATCAAACACTTGTAGTTCAAATTTGGATTACTTTCGGAAAATCGGCATAAACTCATTTAACTAGGCGAAATTAGGTAGAAATCAAGAAAAATCCTAATACTTGGGGACTATCCATCAAGCGTGGATTACTCTTTGTGAAAATTAGATGGTTGCCATTTTGCACAATATTTGTTGTACTTGGTTCACAAAAAAAAGTCATTTTTGCCACTTAGAAAAATGAAAATGATATTTATAAAATAATTTGAAAATCCCTTCGGAACCATTGTTTCCTATACCAATATACACCTATTTGTTGAATATGAGAACTTTATCACAAACTATACCGTGGGAATAGTCATAACTTGGTCATTTGGCTTGATACTTTAGATGTTTATGCATGATAGACCTTTTTGTGAAGATTTTTGTGAACAATTTGTTAAAAATCAAGTTTATCATTTTTCATAGCAACTAGTACACATAAAAGGACTCCATGCCAGAGGATATCTTTTTTTGAGGATTTTTCGCTTTATTTGATTTTTTTCCAAAAACTGTCAAAATGGCCACCATGACTATTCATTGAAAGAGGTCAATTTTTTTAAGTTTATCAATGTTTCTGTGATGCAAAAGATGATATGGATGTCATATTTGAATTCCTCTCATTTTTCTAACCGACTTAGACATTTTATTTGTCAAATTTTAATTTACGGATTTAAAGATATGAATTATTCCATATTGAATGTAAACGGGAAAAAATAAAGTAAAATTTATTTTATTGTTATTTATTCAAAAAATATTATTGCATAATCATTGTTATTTATTCAAATAGATTTTTTAAATTTAAACTTTAAAAAAGTGTAACTAGCCCAGGGGTTAATATGATTGATAGGATACTAATATCAGTAAGTTATAACATCTTATTTGGAAGCCAATTTGGAATGAACATAAAGGTTAAGCGTGTTAGGGCTGGAGCAATTTAAGGATGGGTGACCTAGTGGGAAGTTTGACCAAGGTAAGTACTTTGACCTAAAATTAAGTGTGAAATTATAGATTAAATGTGTGGCTAAGTAGGAAATTTCGAAAAAATAAATAAAAAAGAATTAAAAAGATTAAAAATAAAAAGGTAAAAAATATAAAAATTTGGAAAAAATATGTCGATGGCAAAGCCGTCGCCGTAGGGAGAGCTATGCCGATGGCTTTAAAAAATATGCTGACGGCTAGCTCTCCCTACGGCGACGGCTTTTAATACGCCGACGGACGTACGCCAAGTGCAGCCGTTGGTGTAGCTTGTGCCGACGGTCTTTCTTCCTATGCCGATGTCTTTTAGCCGTCGGCGTACCGCCTGTTTCCCGTAGTGCAGCTCGAGGACGAGCTGCTCGAAAAGGGCGGTGTAGTGTTATGGGCAGACATTAGGAGGACGTGGCCGCTAGGCCTACGGCCGGCCGGCTGCACAATGATATTTAGGTTACCTTTTAAATACCACGGACAATCAGGATAAGGTTTGTTAGGCAAGTAATATTTAGTTTGTTAGGAACGTGTGGTCTTTGGTTTGTTCTTCAAGTTGTATGCCGGCTATTAAAGGTCTTCTTCTCCAAAGTTCGTCTCTCTCGTCTATGATCTAATCCCTCCGACTCCACCCGGCCACATCCTCCCAGTGGTGTTTACCCTGGTACATAACATTGAAGGTGTTGCTTCTTAAGAATATATGGCAAATTAGTTGTAGATGGTTATTTAAGATATTTTATCATGTTCTATCATTTGCGGTCTATTTGATATACTACCTCCGTCCCAAAAAAGATGTCATTTCTTTGTTCAAATTTGAATGTATCTAACCACTAAATAGTGTCTAGATACATTCAACTTTAGACAAAGAAATGACATACTTTTTGAGACGGAGGGAGTACTAATCTCGTTACAAAAAAATGGCATGTCGATGCTGAGACCGTGAGGTTTGACATTCTTTTTGCAAAAAAGAAGAAGAAAACCTACAAAAGTTAGCAGAATAATGTTTCGAAGACAAAAGGACAACATCATGATAGTTCAAGCAGTACATCTTCCAATGACGAGGCTACAAACTTTTTTTAACATCAAACTGGGTCGTAAAATTTACAAGTGTGCTTGCAAAAAGAATTATTTTTTTTGAGAATTTTCCAACAAAATGTTGACAGCTTAGCATCTCGCATAATAATTATTTATGACTCAAGGAAAGATCATAAACTTTTTCTTGCATAACGAAGAAGCTCGATCTACTCGTCCATCCTCATGATGCATCGCAGTCCCTCCCCCTTGAGCATGAGGTCAAAAGCCGTGTTGATCTGCGAGAATGGCACACTATGCGTGATGAACTTCTCCAGCTCCAGCTCCTTCCTCATGTACATCTCGACGACTTCTGGGAGGTCGGTTCGTGGCTTGTAGTTCCCGAAGAAGGTACCCTTCAGTGTCCTCTCACTGAGGAAGTTCATCGGATGGGTGTTGAACACCGCCTCCTTGTGGGGGACACCCACCAGCACAGCCACACCCCATCCCTGCATCCAGAAAATTCAGAATTTTCTCACAGTTAACATAGGAGTACAAATGGTATATATGTGTATTGAGAAGTATAATACATCGTGAACACATTCGAAGGCGGAAATCATGGCGTTGATGTTGCCAGTACACTCGACGGCACTGTCAACACCACCATTAGTCATCTCGACAAGCACCTAGAGATCATTCATCATTGAACAGTTAGTTTTTGTGGCACAAGCTTGTGTATGCCATCAATAAAGGGATAGTTATGTACGGGGAAAAAGAGCAAACCTCTTGCACGGGCTTGGTGTGGTCCTTTGGGTTCACAAAGTCAGTGCATCCAAATTTCTTAGCTAAAAAATGATGGATATGTTAGGGTTCATTGTGTTATCAAAAAACATTTACTAGGATGTTCTTTTGTTCTATCAGATTTTCTTTACCTTGTTCATATTTTGCAAGGTTCAAGTCCACACCAATGATCCTTGATGCCCCAGCCATCTTGGCCCCTTCCATGGCCTGATCATGTGAAAAAATCATACATCAATTAGTCATGTCTATACTCTGGGCACAACTCTCATCAGCCTACAATAATATATATATTGGAAAATACTGATCATAGAGTGTCACTTACAGCAAGGCCAACAGCTCCAAGTCCAAAAATTGCCACAGTTGAACCTTTCTTCGGTTTCGCGACATTTAACGTAGCGCCAAGTCCTGTAGAAAAATGATGTTTAAGTAATGAAAAGAGGTATCCTAAACATACTGATTCATTTGGGAAAATCGGCATCCTGATCCATCTCTTACCAGTAGAGATACCACAACTGAGAACACAAACTTTATCAAGGGGCGCCTCAGGGTTGATCTTCGCGAGGCACCCGACATGGATCACGGTGTACTCACTGAAGGTGGAGGTCCTGACGAAATGGAAGATCAGCTTCCCATTGATGGTGAAGAGGGATTTTCCGTCGCTGATCATCACGCCACGATCCACATTGATCCTGAGAAGGTCACACAAGTTGCTCTCGTCTGACTTGCAGTGGGCGCACTCCTTGCACTCACGAGTGAACACCGGGAGGACATGGTCACCCGGCACGAGCTCGGTAACACCCTCTCCGACACTCTCAACAATGCTGCAAGGAATAAGTAATTTGGGAGGAAATTTATTAGAAAAGTTAAACTACGAAGAGTAACATGTTTTTCATTCAAATGCAGAAAAGAGTCCTTTGTTATGCAATTGACAGCTATCTAGGAAGATAATCTGCGGAAATATGTCACAAAATTAATAATTTGTCATTGTATTTTCTTTTGAGTATTAATAGTGTTGTAAAAACCATATTACTCCACAAAACACTTTGTGTGATCTTGTGTCATAATTTGGGGAAAGAGTTATTGGAAAGGTTAAACAATGAAGATCATTTAAATGCAGAAAAAAGTCCAGTTGTCTACAATTGACAGCAGCACAGGAAATAATTCACTCGAAATATGTCACAGAGGAACAGTGTAGCACATGTGACTGTTTTGTTTCAACAATTTAAAGTGAAGTAATGGAACATAATTAGGAGAACGGGAACAGAAAGATCATGGAGAAATTAATTAGAGGAAACCCATAAAACTATAAGAAGCACTTTATTCGAGCTTATGTCCTGCATGACATGGTCACAGGGTTCATCATATGTTTTATCCCATGTCACTAAAATATGAACACTTGCTGTACATAGCTATCAATCTAGGCATCTAGCGCCACGGACAAATCAGGATTTAGGATGACTATAATTAGAATTCACCATGAAAACAGAATAAGACAGAGACAGAGTTGATGCGTACCCTCCAGCTTCATGGCCTAAGATCCTAGGGAAAACCGGAGTTTGCCCCTGCAGAAATCAAAGCAAATTAAATATCACCATGTTAATTAGCCAGTGATCGAATTACCCGATTGAAAACCACTAAAGACCAACAACTGTGTATACCTTGGCTTCCCAGAAGTAGACGTCAGTGTGGCAGAGAGCGGTGTAGAGGATCTTGACGCGGACCTCCATGGCCTGCGGCGGCGCCACCTCCACCTCCTCGATCGACAGCGGCTTCCCGGCCTCCCATGCGACCGCCGCTGCAGCCACCAGACGCAAGAACCGAGCCAGTCAGCCCTCTATTACAAATGACTATTCCAGAATATCAAACTGATGCAGCTAGCAGGTATTTCAGGAACGAACCTCGGCACTTGATCACCTTCCCGGCTGTCGCCATTGCCGCGCCTAGTCGCTAGCTCCAACCAAGAACTCGGAGACAGTGAACAATCTTTGTTGCTGATACTGCTTCGCAATTCGCTGATTATTAGATTCTGGTGAGGTTGGAAGGTGAGGCGAGACCTATATATATATAGTGGCACGGGAGGAATCAGTGAACAATTAAGGTTAGCTTGGAGTGCAAGTGGGGCAATAAGATGGATTTTATTTTCTTGGAGAGGGTAGACAAACAGGGGTGCCTGGCTCTCTGCGCTGGTTCCAGACTTCGGCGCCGTGTAGTATATGGAAAGGCTACAGGGCAACGGCAGGCAAATAAATTAATTATTAAGTAAGAAAAAAACAGCAGCCAGAGCCAGACCTGGAGTGGGCAGCCTAGCTTGGTCAGATCAAAACCGGGGCACGAATCAGAGACTAATAACCGCGGAAACATCCACCGTCTCGTCGCTTTGCAACGGACCACGACCTTGCTGAGAGGCTCATGGTTCTCTGCATCAGCCGGTTCTCCCGAAACGATCATACGCTCTTTGATGTGGCAGGTGCACGCACCAACTGTTTTTTTTTTTTTTTTTTTTTTTTTTGAGGTTTAAGGTGGCCGAATCCGCCGTCCGATTAGATAGAGGCTTAAGGCTTGAGGCTTAAGGTTTTCAATATCCCAAATGCCAGAAAGTGCAGCTGCGCTATTCGGACGTTTCGAGCGCCCACTGCATCGACCGTCCGATCGATGGCTCCACGCGAAGACCTCGTACGCGTTTTCTGTCGACCAACCTCCACAACCGTCGTTATCCTTTCGCCACAAAAAATTGCCGCAGGGGAGGGGATCAGAAGCCGAGCGTGACGCCCGTCGGGAGGGCCTGTGCGTCGGCCGCCTCCGCCGTGAGCCGGTTGTCGAAGAGGCGCTACCGGTGAGGCAGGAGGAGGAGGTCAAGGAGCAGGCTGTGGTGGAAGACTTCGGCTGCAAGGTGCACGCCGACCACGGCCGGGACAAGCTGGAGCGTCGAGAACCTGTCCGGCGCTCCCGGAATCCACGTTGTTGTTCGCTGAGCTTGAAGGCGCGCGCCGGGGCGCGGTTATGACGACGGACGAGACACGAGGCAGAGCATGAAACCTGTGCAGCGCTCCGGAGGATACCGTCGGCACCGCGCGCGGAGCAGGGAGGCCGGCGGAGGCGGGCGGTCAGGAGAGCCGGGCTGCCGGGGGTGGGAGATGCAGGGGACGCACGCCGGCCGTTCGGTGGTGGGGGCTGGGGAGCTGCGCTGATGTTGATGGAAATATGAGGGGATGCACGTTGAGCTCTGCATCCGATTCCTGCGTCTGCGAGCTCCTTCACCATGCCTCTGTCCCTTCAGTTGCTCCGTAGCAGCGAGCTAGGCCTGGTGCCATGCGGCTGCTAGCTTAATCTTTCTTCCTCTACCACTTGCACATCGAGCTAGCTCACTTTCTCTCACGTGTGTACTTTTCACCATTTGTGTCATATAGGTGTTCGATATAATGCGTATGAGAGGCTAGTTGCATCGTTGCACACTATAGTTGCGTTGTCAAGTTGCATCGTTACACATCCGAGTTGCCTTCCAGTGTTGTGAAGTTGCCTACCCGGGTTTTGAATTTTTCTGATATTGTGAAGTTGCCAACCAGTGTTGTCAAGTTGCGTCGTTGCACATCCGAGTTGCCTTCCAGTATTGTGAATTTGCCAAACGCCGTTTTCAAGTTGCGTCGTTGCACACCATAGTTGCGTCGTTAAACATCCGAGTTGCCTTTCAGTGTTCTGAACTTGCCTACCCGGGCTTTGAAGTTTTCTGATATTGTAAAGTTGTCAACCGGTGTTGTCAAGTTGCGTCGTTACACATCCGAGTTGCCTTTCAGTGTTGTGAACTTGCCTACCCGGGTTTTGTTTTTCTGATATTGTAAAGTTGCCAGCAAATGTTGTCAAGTTGCGTCTTTGCGCACCATAGTTGCGTCGTTGCACATCCGAGTTGCCTTCCAGTATTGTGAATTTGCCAAATGGTGTTGTCAAGTTGCATCTTTGCACACCATAGTTGCGTCGTTACACATCTGAGTTGCCTTCCAATGTTGTGAACTTGTCTACCTGGATTTTGAAGTTTTTTGATATTGTAAAATTGTCAACCGGTGTTGTCAAGTTGCGTCGTTACACATCCGAGTTGCCTTCCAGTGTTGTGAAGTTGCCTACCCGGGTTTTGAATTTTTCTGATATTGTGAAGTTGCCAACCAGTGTTATCAAGTTGCGCCGTTGCACACCATAGTTGCGTCGTTGCACATCCAAGTTGCCTTTCAGTGTTGTGAATTTGCCAAACGGTGTTGTCAAGTTGCGTTGTTGCACACCACAGTTGTGTCGCTGCACACCACAGTTGCGTCGTTAAACATCCAAGTTGCCTTCTAATGTTGTGAAGTTGCTTACCACTATTCTGAACTGTCTCATTGCATATCAAAGTTGACTCATCACACACCAAAGTTGATTACCGCTATTGTGAAGCTGTTTCAACGCACACCAAAGTTGTTTCTTCTTGTATCAAAGTTGCTTTAATTTTTGTAGAGTTTCTACAGGTTTTGTGTGAAGTTGCCTCATCACACACCCAAGTTGCTTATCGCTATTGTGAAGTTGTCTCAACACACACAAAAGTTGCTTCGCCTCGTATCTAACTATTGTTAAGTTGCATGTTATTGATACAAAGTTGCGTTGCTCGTTGATAGACAACAAACTGATACAAGTGAACACCTGTTATTAACTGGCGTAATTGGAAACCTGCTATGCAACAAAATCAACAAAATGAGCAACTAGTATGTGTTGTCAGGCAACTATCTGATTAAAAAAAACTTCTCGGTAAAAAACGTGTTGGATGGAATCTGGACCAATCTCTTCTCATCTCTCTCCTTCTCACGACTGGCCCAAGTGAAGCCCAGATTCAGCCCAAAAGGAAGCCTAGTAGCTCCTTGTTTTCCTCTGTAACGTGAGCGAGGAGCTGCGCACGAACTGCGAGCCAGGAACCAGACGAGAGCGCGCCCCGTTCAGTTGAGGTAGCTAGCGCCGCCGGCGGCCCTCCGACCGCCGCCTCGCCCGCTCCCGCTCACCGGCTCGCCAGCGTCGCGTCCTCGCCGCACTCCTCCGCTTTTAGCCGTCCCCCTGCTCCTCTATCAGCGGCGATTCCCTACCGCACAGGAGCTCGCCGGTAGCGGCGCGTAGTGGCTGCGCGGTGGGTGGCCGGTGCCGGCGTTGTGGGTGGGTTTCTAGGGCCGGTGGCCGGCGGCGGCGCGGGGATGCATTGATTTCTAGGGAGAATGAAGAGTCGGGGGAGACGACAAGGGTGTGCGCCTGTGCTGCCCATCGAGCGTCCTACAATTCCAAAAAAAGTGAGCGCTCCACATATCCATCTGGCGCCTGAGCGCTCCCTAGACCGACCATTTCAATATTCGTTGCTGGTGTATCATCACTTTTGTTTCGTCGTCTGTAGTTGCCTCAAGGACCTGGGCACCCTATGTCACATCATGAACTAGACAGCGATCGTTCCTGACGTTTTCAAGCTCCAAGTGCGTCCTCCAAATTGTGTCTGTTTGACTTTGTATGGACACTTTGCCCGGATAGATAGGACAGGTGAGCCTAAGGACATCACCAGACTGATCAGACAAGTGTCCATTTGTCCTTTTTCTCTTTTCTTTTCCTTTTTAAAATCCAAAAATTTACATAGAAGTTGATATATAGTAAACTAATATAAAAAATTTGGCAATGATAACTGATGGGGGGATACTTTATAGGTAGGCCCATGGACCCGGAAAGTAGACCCGCCAAGACCAAGAAGGCCAAAGCCGAGTCACGTATCAAGTCGCATGGGCTGGGCTGGAGACAAGCCGACCAAAGCCCATGATGAAGAAAGGACTCGTCAGCAAGGAGTCCAAGTACAACCCGGAGCCCTAACTTGGAAAGTCAAGACGTAGAGTAGGACTCCGTGTTCCAGTGTGACTCGGTGTAAACTTGTAAGTCCAGGGACCCGGCAGCCTTTATAAGCAGGGTCCTGGACCTTAGATCGATAAGCTTCAATCAGTAGAGAGAAACCCTAGCCACCAGAGAGAAGTCGCCGGCTCCTGAGTTGTGGGAGCCGGATACTTGTAACCGAGATCTAGTAAGGAGCAATAATATAGAAGCAGGAAGTAGGTCTTTACCTCTAATTAGAGGGGCCGAACCTGGGTAAATCCTTGTTCCTTGGCGAGACTAACCGTTCCCACGTACTTCAATCACCAATGGCCCCAGAACTCATCTTCCCTGAGGAAGAACTTGCCGTGACAACCCCACGACAGTTGGCGCCCATCGTGGGGCCTATGGTGATAAAAAGAGTTGAGATCGTTGGAGCTGCTCGTCGGGCTATGGAGAAACTCGCCATCGGGCGGGTCTACACTGATGAACATGGAGAGACCGAGATCGATGACTCAGGCTGGACTTCGGAGATGAACGAAGTCGATGAGGGCTACCAGCTTGTCTTTGGAGGAATCAACGTGTTCGTCGGGATGGTTTGCGCGTCGGGTCTTCGCGCGAACTCGGCGGAATCAGTATCAGAGCCAACCGTTGTCGTCGAGTCCGACGGTGAGGAGTCGGTCGGAACTTCAGAGGTCGGCATCATCGCCGAGTCTGAGGAACCTCAAGCTGAGAAACCAGAGATGCTGCAAGAGTCAGATTCAGATTACGATGCAGATTCAGAGTCCATCCTACCCTTGTTTGAAGATCGGCTTGGGTATGGGATAGAGGAAGAAGATTATGAGGAGTCGCCAGTACGCGCTCGTGTTGTGGGAGTCTACATGTCAGGAAACACTGGAAATCAATTTGATCCGGCTCTATTGACGAAGGAAATTAATGCAAATAATGCCGCAGAGAGGGCGGCTGAGTTAGTCAATGCTCGTACTGCGTTGGAGAGGCAACTAGCTGATATCACAGAAGCAAACCGTAGACTGGCCGAAGAGCGAGCCCGAGTCCAAGATGAAGCTCAAGTTGTGCGGAGGCGCCGCGAGGAGCTTACTTCAATTCAACACCGCAGAGCCAGGAGTCGCTTGAATGATGGAGTCCACATCAATCCAACCAATCTATTCACCACACCTAATGGTCCAGGCAGAGGAGCCGGACTAGGAGGCTCAGCGGCAGCAGGAGGCGCCGCAGGAGGAGGAGCAACACCACCACCACCACCACCACCACCCCCAGAAGGACCGGGAGGCAGCCATACCAACGGACCACCGCCTGAAGGAGGAGTCGGAGGAGGAGCACCTGGTGGCTTAGGGTCCCAGCCTAACAGATTTCATACTCTAGAGGGACATTATTCTAATCCTATGGACAACGTTCATGCGGCGACTCTGAGATTGGAGAATATCGTGGTACCAGAGGGACCAGCGGGTCAGGAGACTCGTGATGCTATCGAGCTACTGAAAACAGCTTTGACTCAGCAAGCTTTGTATCCAACTTTTCCAGATGCAAGTAGGCTACATTCAACACCTTTTAACTCGGGCACGAGGAGTCGGCACGGTGAGTCCAACCCGGCCAACTCTACTAGTGCAAGGCGTCGTGAACAAGAGAGGAATCGGGCAAATATACCAACTACTTCACAAGCTCAGCTAGTGGTTGATGAAGCAAGGCAACGACGAGAAAGAGAAGCAGCAAGAGCTCGGGAGGCAGAGAGGGACAGAGCGTTAGCGGGTGCAGCTAACCCGCCTCAGCCAACCCGGGTCCACGAAGAGGTGACTTCCCCTGGTGCTTCCCCAGCGTTAACAGGACCAGAGTGCCTGTCTGATGCCATCAGGTCCGAGTCCTTCCCCAGCAGTTTCAAGGAGCCGCGCAAGGTTCCAAATTATGAGCCCAACATGGACCCGACCTCTTGGTTGGGTACATACGAGATGGCGATGAGTATTCGCAATGCCACAGGTAATTTGTGTGCCAAGTTCATGTATCTTATGATGGAGGGAGCAGCCAAGGTTTGGATGCGCAACTTGCCTCCTAGGTCAATCAACTCTTGGGAGCAATTGAAGGCGGCTTTTATTCAGAACTTCCAGGGCACATGCAAAAAGCTTAGTACCATCGAGGACCTGGAGCGGTGTGTTCAGAGGAAGGGCGAGTCGGCAAGGCACTGGATGAAGCGGGTCTCAGAGATCATTAACTCATCACAAGGACTCCCACCGGTTTCAGTGCTAATGGCAATGGAAAGGAACTGCAGTTACAATCCCTTGAGTTGGAAGCTAGGTCGTATGAAGGAGAGCCTGAATCAAGGTATTCCCCTTACGATTGGTGAGATCATGGCAGGTGCTAATAAGCACGCAGCCACAGATAAAACAAAGGATCAGGAGGAAGGGGCTAAAGGACAAGGTGGCAATGGTCAGAATCAGAACCAGAATCAAAACCAGAACCAGGGTGGTGGCAAGCGGCCATATGGAGATAACTCTGACCTAGTGGCTAACACAAATACTGGGGTCAGACGCAAGGACAATAATTCTAATGGATATCAAGGCCGTACTCCTAGCACAGAGGAGGTCTTGAGGATTCCATGCCCTAAACACGCCAAGAACGGCAGATGCGGTCATACCTTGGGACAGTGCGTGGATTTGCAGCGTGCCGGGTTCCAAGGGCCAGGAAACAGAGGTAACAACAATGGGTATAGAGGAAACAATGGAGCCGGAGGACCCGGCAATAACGGCGGAGGAGCCGGCAATAATCCAAACCAACCTCAAGGAGGAGGTAACCAGCAGGGCGGGTTCCAGCAGAACCCGAAGCAGCTCCATGACGGCAATGGGCAATATTATGTCACAACTCGGCAGCAAAACCCGAGTCGTGGCAGTTACCATGTCTTCACAACAAGTACGTCCAAACGTTCCAAGAAGTTAAAGGTTAGAGCAGTTAATGCAGTAGAGCCGGCCCTTCCACAGTGGCTCAGGTGGTCAGAACAAACCATCACATGGAGTCGGGCAGATCATCCTCCAAGAGTCGACGACCCAGGGCAGCTAGGCTTGGTGGTGGCACCTCAAGTTGGGGGCTATACATTGAACAAAGTGCTTATGGATGGTGGAAGTAGTATCAACATCTTATATTATGACACATTCAAGAGGATGCAGCTGCAAGAAAGACAGCTAATTCCAACAGAGACAGTGTTCCATGGGATAGTACCAGGGAAGTCGGCCAAACCCATTGGTAAGATTTATCTTGAGGTTGCTTTTGGCACAATGGAGAATTTTCATTCAGAGATTATGCCTTTTGAGGTAGTGGATCTTAAGAGTCCATACCATGCTCTCTTTGGTCGACCTGCATATTTTAAGTTTATGGCCAGACCATGCTATGTTTACTTGAAGCTCAAGATGCCAGGTCCAGCAGGAGTCATTACAGTTAATGGCAGCAGACAGATGGCATTGGAGTGTGAGTTAGGTGATGCAGCTATGGCTGAGACAGCTTGTGCTCAAGAGGAGCTGAAGTTTTACAAGGCAAACGTGGACCCGGAGGACAACTCGGTCCTTAAGAAGCCGGCCACAGAGGAGAAGATGAAATTCAAGTCAGCTCAGGACACAAAGCAAGTCGACTTCACCCCTGGTGATTCTTCCAAGCAGTTCACTATTGGGGCACACCTCTCTGATAAATAGGAAAGCGCGCTCGTCGAGTTCATCCGTGAGAATCGGGACGTCTTTGCATGGAAGCCATCTGACATGCCAGGAGTCCCGAGAGAACTCGCCGAGCACAGCTTACATGTTAATCCCAATGCAAGACCAGTTAAGCAGGGTCTGCGCAAGTTTCATGATGACAGGAGGAAAGCCATAGGAGAGGAGGTGGCTCGGCTCCTCGCGGCCGAGTTCATCAAGGAGGTCTTTCACCCAGAGTGGGTGGCCAATCCAGTGTTAGTACCAAAGAAAACAGGAGAGTTGCGTATGTGCATCGACTTCACGGGCCTAAACAAGCATTGCCCTAAGGACCCGTTCGCATTACCTCGTATCGACCAGATCATCGACTCCACAGCGGGGTCAGAGTTGCTTTGTTTCTTGGATGCCTATTCAGGGTACCATCAGATCAGACTCAACATAGAGGATGAGCTGAAGACGTCCTTCATTACACCTTTTGCAGCATTTTGCTACACAACAATGCCCTTTGGACTCAAGAACGCAGGAGGCACATATCAGAGATGTATCCAGAATTGTTTCAAAAAACAGATTGGAAGGAATATTCATGCTTATGTGGATGATGTAGTTGTCAAGTCTCAGAAAGCCGACTCTCTGATAGCAGACCTGACAGAAACCTTTGAGAACCTACGCAAGTACAAGATGAAGCTCAACCCGACCAAGTGTGTTTTTGGAGTCCCTGCGGGCAAACTCCTAGGCTTCATCGTTTCAGAGCGAGGCATTGAGGCAAATCCAGAGAAAATCAAGGCTATCCATAACTTGCAGAAGCCGACTTGTCTGAAGGACGTTTAAAAGCTCACTGGATGTGTAGCAGCTTTAAGCAGGTTTATTTCAAGACTCGGGGAGAAGGCGGGTTCTCTCTACCGACTCCTGAAGAAGTCAGATAAATTCCTATGGGATGAAGAAGCCGACCGTGCTTTTGAGGAGTTGAAGAAAACTTTGTCAACAGCTCCGGTGTTTGTAGCTCCTACAGATAAGGAGCCCATGCTATTATATGTAGCTGCCAACGAGAGAGTTGTCAGTGCAGTAGTGGTCATGGAACGAGCAGAGGAAGGAAAGGAGTATCCAGTACAGAGACCTGTCTACTACATCAGTAAAGTCCTCACAGAATCAAAGCAAAGGTACCCACAGTGGCAGAAGTTGGTCTATGGAGTTTTTCTTGCAAGTAGAAAACTCAAGCATTATTTCCAAGAGCATCCAATTAAGGTGGTGAGTTCAGCACCGTTAGCAGATATTATACGCAACAGAGAGGCAACAGGTCGATTCGCCAAGTGGGCAATTGAGTTGGGTCCTTATCATATCACATATGAGCCTAGGACAGCGATCAAATCTCAAGCTCTGGTTGATTTTGTCAATGATTGGACAGATTTTACATCTTCACCAAATACCCTTTGCACCAAGTATTGGACAATGCACTTTGACGGGTCCAGACAGTTAGAAGGCTCAGGAGCCGGCGTGGTGTTAACATCGCCTAAGGGAGATAAGTTAGCATACGTCCTTCAGTTGCATTTTGATTGTAAAAACAACATGGCAGAGTATGAGGCTTTGCTACATGGCCTGCGTTTGTCCAAGGAGATGAACATCAAGCGTATCAGATGCTTTGGAGACTCGGATCTCGTAGCCCAGCAAGTATCTGGAACTTGGGACTCGAAGGATGCAAATATGGCGGCTTATAGAAGAGCAGTCGAGCAGATAGCCGGGTTCTTTTCTGGTTATCAAGTGGAGCATATTGACAGGCGCAAGAACGAGGCTGCTGATGCGTTATCACGACTCGGCTCTCGTCGAGAGAAAGTACCACCAAATGTGTTCTTGGATGAACTCCATCATCCTTCAGTCAAATTACCCTCAGAGGAGGAGTTAGCCTTTCCAGACCCAGAGTCGGTATTGGTAGCAGCATCACGAGCAATCCCAACATGGACAGAGCCCTACCTAGCATATCTCCTGCGGGGTGAACTCCCAAAGGATGAAGTCAAGCAGAGACAGCTCATCAGACGGTGTAAGTCCTACACAGTTATTAATGGCGAGTTGTACAGAAGAAGTGTCACTGGAGTCTACCAGAGGTGTGTCTCTCCAGAAGAGGGCAAACAAATATTGCAAGAAATTCATGCAGGAGATTGTGGTCATCATGCATCCACTAGATCCTTGGTGTCAAAAGCTTTCAGACACGGGTTCTTCTGGTTGACAGCACATTTGGATGCAGAGAAAATAGTGCGAGTCTGTGATGGATGCCAGAGGTACGCAAGGCAAGACCACGTGCCAGCCCAAGAGCTCAGAACCATCCCTATCACTTGGCCTTTTGCAGTTTGGGGACTCGACATGGTGGGTCCTTTCTCAAAGTCGCCCTGCCAAAAGACCCATCTACTTGTAGCAGTTGACAAGTTCACCAAGTGGGTGGAGGTGGAACCCGTCAGCAGAGTCGACGGTGCATCAGCTGTGAGATTCTTCAAAAAGATAGCAACACGTTTTGGGTATCCTCACAGCATCATTACAGACAATGGTACCAACTTATCAGTTGGGGAGATGGCCAAGTTTTGTGGTGAGAACAACATCAGACTCGACCTAGCCTCAGTGGCACACCCACAGTCCAATGGACAAGCAGAGAGGGCAAATCAGGAGTTGCTGAAGGGAATTAAGCCTCGGCTCCGAGTCCCTTTGCTAAGAGCCGCCGGATGTTGGGTTGAGGAGTTACCAGCAGTACTTTGGAGTATCAGAACGACTCCTAACAGATCCACCGGCTTCACACCTTTCTTCATGGTGTATGGAGCAGAAGCTGTCCTACCAAGCGACTTGTTACACGACTCGCCACGAGTCGCCAATTATGTAGAGACAGAAAACGAGCTCGCTCGCCAGGACTCGGTGGACGCACTCGAGGAAGCAAGGGAGTTAGCCCTTGAGAGATCAGCAGTTTATCAGCAGGACTTGCGGCGATATCACGCACGCAGAATCAAGACCCGGACTTTTCAGGAGGGTGACTTAGTGCTTCGCCTAGTCCAGAATAAGGAAGGGATGCACAAGTTATCTCCACCATGTGAAGGACCGTTCGTCATAAGCAAGAATCTGAACAACGGGTCGTACTATCTAATGGATGTGCGAGAGCCGGCAAGTGTAGGCAAAGGAGCTGATACAGCTCATACACTAGATCCTTATGCAGAGGCAAAGAGGCCTTGGAACATAGCTCAGTTACGTCCATATTATACTTAAGTTGTAATAGTTTTATGAGTTGCAAGGCAAAGAGCCCAGTGAGCCATGCCTAAATGTAATCGAATTGTTATGATCAAATGAAATAAAGCCGGCTTTTGTGAACATGAGTCCTTTAGTCGAGACACCAAGTGAGTGCGCTTTGTTCTTTAAATTTTGATCATCAGGTTCTTGGGGGCTTGCTTTTCAGTGAAAAAAGTTAAGCTTAAACTCTGGGACCCGGCACAGTAGCCAAATTTTCCTAGTTTTCTCGCTGGTAAGTCAGATGCATCCTGCACAATATGGTTTATCTACAGGCATGACTTGTTTCTATCTCTTATGGATCCTAAGGAACATATGAGTTAAGAACCTGTCAGCACAAGCTGTAAGAGAAGTCATGCAGGGCCTACTTATTCATCAGTGAAAAACTAGACGGGTTATAAGAACCAAGCCGATTGGCACAAATTCAAAATAGCTAACAAGCTAAATAGTTTAAAGCACCAGTAGTGCATCATTACAACTCAAAATAGCTAACAAGCTACATAGTTTAAAAACACCAGTAGTGCATCATTACAGAGTTTAGATACTAATAACACAGCATTACATAGTAATCAAAAGTCATTCAAGGGATTGTCTTCCAGAGGAGTCGACTCCTTAGCCAGAGTCGGGGAGTCCTTCTTAGCAGGAGACTTGTCCTTCGTTTGAACAGCAGGAATTGAGGAGCCCTTCTTCACAGGAGATTTGTCTTGTGCTTGAGCAGCAGAAGGAGGAGCCGGCTTCAATGGAGGCTTGGTGGCGACTCTCTTCGTTTGAAAGCCAGTACCCCTGGGACTCTTCATATGCTTAGCAAGTTCTGCTTGTTTCTGAGCGTCTCCAGAGACAGCTCTAGAAGGAGTGGGCGCAGCAGGAGTCTTCAGAGTGGGCTCGGCACTTTGAACAGGAGCCGCCGGTGACGATGAACTCGGACCGGCAGAAGAAGAGAATACACCAGCTGGGTCCTGTGATGGGCGGCCAAAGTTTACTATCTCAGGAGTTTCTGGAGCGACTCTTTTGTTCTCCAAATCATAGTGATGAACCCATACCTCAGGGTCCATCTTATTGGCTATCTCGCAAGCATATGGTCGCACCAATTTTTCTTCGGCCTTGAAGTCGTCCTGAGTAAAAGGTTTGCCATCCTCATGTTGCTCAGGCTTCCCCATTGTAAGCATTGCTGGCTCCAGAACAGTGGGGTAGTAGCTGTGTGCCAGTGCAAGTATCCTTATGGCAGATCTCCTCAATGAAGATTGTTTCCACAGACGCATATAGCCTGGTGCCCTAGACAGCTCGTCCACCAGACGTTCAGGCTCTTTGGGGCACTTGCCTTTATGGTTCAGATATTTACCACAGCACGGGCTCCCTCTTGTAGCCCATGACAGTAATCAAGCATCTCAGATAGTTGCTTGCTTGGGGGCAGCTTTAGCTTAAGGGAGTCAGCCCCTGCAGAAAGGAAATCAAGGAGTCATCGTCAGTCCAAAAGCAATTCAGAAAGGTGCAAAAGGAAGCAAGCAAAAGTCATAAACTCACCAAATATGTGTTGGCACATGGCACCAATGCCTTTTTTGCAAGTGTCGAACACAGCCTTTAGGTCATTGTGTGCCTTCTGGGCAATCTTTTTGGCATCAGCCGACTCTTTCTTTACCTTGCTCCAGTTGAGCAGACAAGGCTTTCAGATCCTTCTCAAGCTGAAGGGAGTGTTCTTTTTCGGCCATGGCAGACCTGGCAGCTGGCAGCTGCCTGGTCCTCAAGCTCTTTCATGTCTCTCTTCATCTTGGAGACAATGCACTGCAATCACAAGTCATAAAGCACAATTAAGCTTCACAAGTCAAGTTGAGAACTCATGAGCTCCAAGTCGTCACAAGTTAACAACTTGGCGCTTGGGGGCTACTCAGAAGTCAATTTTTTCATAAACAGCAAGCAGGCAGGAGTCCTAATCGACAAGTCATAAGCTCCAAGTCGCCACAAGTTAGCAACTTGGCGCTTGGGGGCTACTCGCAGAACAGAAATTTTTCTTCAAGTAAGATATCAGTAAATTACATATGTTGGTAGCTCCAAGTCGTCGCAGGCTGACAACTCGGCGCTTGGGGGCTACTCGTGCAAAAAATTTTGGTCTAAGGACCCGACAGATAGTAAATTAGCAGCCCCGAGTCCTAGTAGAGCTAAGGACTCAGTGCTTGGGGGCTACAGTGTGCAAATTTTTCTATATAGCAATTGAGTTCAGTTTCAAATCAAAGCACCTATCCTAGTCACAAGTCACCACAGACAGGTGCTTGGGGGCTACTGAGATAGGATGATGCCAGAAAAGCATATAAGGTGAAGTCAAAGGACTTACTTCATGAACCATGATGGAGAGATCTAAGAGCCGCTTGCTCATCATCCTTCAGCCTAGCAGATTGATCGTTCAAGTCAACTGCTTCAGCATAGGCCTCGGAAAATGACATGTTATCTGCCACCCGGAGTCGGCTGTAGTCAGTAGATGACTTGATCTTGATGTTTGGAGAGGCTGAAGGAGTCAGCTTTACAGGAGCCGGATGACTTTGAGGCGCAGTATCAGGAGTCGCAGCACCAGAGCTGGGCTGGACTATTGTTGGAGTCGCCGCCCGAGTCCTTGAAGGGGACTCGGGAATGGTAGGAGTCGTGGTTGCACCAGCTGATGCAGCAATGGAAGGACCTGTCCTCGTGCTGGTCGTTTCAGAGGCCGAAGGTGGGACAGGTCCACGCCCAGAGGTAACATCAACCATGCCTGGGAGCTTGGTCACTTTAGCACAAGGCCGAGCCCTGAAATACACAAAGATAGAAGTCAGCACCAGAATTAGTGAAAAGGGAAAAAAGCAGAAGTCATTTGAATGCAAGTATAGAAACAAAGGAATCTTACCCAACATTGGTCTCCAGGTCCAAGGAGGCCTGAGAGTCTGAAGAAGGCATTGACATCCCGGAGTGATAGGAGTCGTCCTTGTGGGGAGGAGAAGCTGATTTCCGCTGGTGCGAGACTGGCAGAGGCTCAGGAGCATCTGCAGGCCCATCGGAGCGCAGCTTCCTCTTCCTGGCGGCGATAACACTCTGCATGTGTTCTTCAGGCTTAGTAGGAGAGCGAGAGGACCCAAGGACTCGTGAGAGTGGTACCTTGGGAACAGCCTCTCGAGATCCATTATTGTTTGAGGCTGGGGAAGAAGAGGAGTGACTCCTAGCTGAGGACTCCGCAGATGGTGATGGTTGAGCAGCAGCAGAGGTAGTATCAGCTTGTCTAGTGACGGGAGCCTCTGGAGAGGACTCGTCGTCGTCAATTTCCTCCACAATGGGAGCCTCCTGAGAGGACTCCTCTTCATCAACATTTTCGGTTGGAGCCTCTGGCGAGGACTCCTCATCGGCAGCATCATCTTCAACGGGAGCCCCCTGGGAGGACTCCTCATCAGCATCATCAGTGTCTTCTGCCACAGTAGTTTGATCTGTGGCAGGAGTCTCTTCTTCAGCCTCAGCCTCAGCTTCAGCTTTATTTTTAGTACCAGCTCCAGAGGCCGGCTTCCAGAAGGAGTCGGTGAGCTGTAACAGAGTCAACAAAAGTGAGTCAGTAAGCAGTACAAGTGAGATCAAGGTAGAAATAAAGTAGAGAATGATACTTACATCAGGAGCTGGGTTGGTGGAGCAAAATGGCTGGAGCCCAAAATGGGCTTGGTCCTTCACCGGTTTCCCAGTCAACTTTTTGATAAGTCGACCAAGTTCGGGTCCATCAGATAGCTGCTCCGTAACTCGGAGGTCATCACCAGCGCATCTAGTATATGAACATATCAGCCGAGTCCTAGGACTCAGAGGCTGGATTCTCCAAGTGGTCCAGCAGCGGACCAGATCCATGTTTTCCAGATTATGGGACAAGAGGGCCCGGATTCGAGTGATCAGAGACTCGACTCTTGGCCGGGCGGCCTCGGGGCACCTAGCTTTCATAAGAGGAGTCGCCCGAAGGCGGTCCTCAGAGAATAAAGGAAGTTTTGGTTCATTTGCAGGGGAGGTGTCCTTGCAGTAGAAGAAGGTTTTTTGCCAGTCTTTGATGCGATTGGGAAAGATTGGTTTTGGGAAGACAGAGTTGAGCGCCGTTGAAGAGCGACGGCGCCACATTGGAGAAGAGGGCCCCCAGAGGTCTCGGGCTGAGGGTTGCAGTAGAAGAGTTCAAGCCAGAGATTGAGATCGGGCTTGATTTGGAGGTAATCCTCACACAAGGTCACAAAATTGGAAAGAGTGAGAATGGAATTAGGAGCCAGATCATGAATCCGCAGCTCATAGAGTTCAAGGAGTTGGCGGAAGAAGAGATCACCGGGGGGAGAAAATCCGCGGAAGAGATGCTCAACGAAAACGAACCACCTCACCCTTAGCGGAGAGGGAACGGTTTCATCCCCTGGGGCCCGAGCTTGAGCGCTGGAAGGAATCAAACCTGAGAGCCTGTGAGTCTTCAATTGTTCCGCCGTGACCGTAGATCCACCCCAATCGGCGGAAATCGATCGCTTGGAAGAGGATTTTGCGGCGGCGGCGGCCGCGGTGGCGATGTCCACCGTCCTGCTCGACGAGGATGCCTTGGCTTGGATGCGGTCTTTGCGCGCTTGGGAGCCATGGCGTGCGGGCGGTGTGTGCTGGGCGCGGGAAGAGATGGGCGCGAAGAGAAAGGAGAGATTTTGAGCTGAAGGGGGCAAGTGAGATTTAAGACCTAACCCTTCGGTATTTATAAAGAGGGTAAAACCCTAGAGAGTTACAGTGCAGGTCCACAGTAACTGTGGATAACGTTTCACTATTAGCTGGTTCAGTGGTTAACAGACAGAAAGGACATAGCAGAGAAAAGTTAAAGTCACAGAAGTTGAAGAAGCCGGCTTGTCCCAGAATGGCGAGTCCTGCGGCAGTGAAAGTCAAGTTATCTAGTCCTTGTTCGCAAGAGTCACAACAAACCCGGTCAGCATGTGCAAGGGCAAGGGTGATGACTTGAACAAGGAATGAGGATAGACTCATCTTTATATGTGCTTATGTTTTTATGCAGGAATTCATCTTGGAGCTAGCAGCAAGCGACTTTGAGCCTGTGGCTCAAGTGGAAGGAGTCGACCCAGGGAGTCGAACCAACAAGTCAGAGGAGCCGCCAAGCTGCGCCCAAGATAAATTCGGGGGCTACTGATGGGGGGATACTTTATAGGTAGGCCATGAACCCGGAAAGTAGACCCGCCAAGACCAAGAAGGTCAACGCCGAGTCATGAGACAAGTCACATGGGCCTGGGCTGGAGACAAGCCGACCAAAGGCCCTGTGGAGAAAGAGGCTCGTCCAAGAAGGAGTCCAAGTACAACCCGGAGTCTAACTTGGAAGACGAGACGTAGAGTAGGACTCCGTGTTCTAGTGTGACTCGGTATAAGCTGTAAGTCAGAGGACCCGGCAGCCTTTATAAGCAGGGTTCCTGGACCTTAGATAGACGAGTTCTAGGCGATAAGCTTCACCGTAGAGAGAAACCCTAGCCACCAGAGAGAAGTCGCCGGCTCCTGAGTTGTGGGGCCGGGTCCTTGTAATCGAGATCTAGTAAAAGAAGCAATACATAGAAGCAGGAAGTAGGTCTTTACCTCTAATCAGAGGGGCCGAACCTGGGTAAATCCTTGTTCCTTGGCGAGATTAACCGTTCCACGTACTTCATCACCAATGGCCCCAGAACTCATCTTCCCTGAGGAAGAACTTGCCGTGACAACCCCACGACAACAACGTGTTCGTCGGCATGTTTGCGTGTTAGGACTTCGCGCTAACTCGGCGGAATCAGTATCAGAGCCTACAGTTGTTGTCGACTCCGACGGCGAGGAGTCGGTCGGCACATCAGAAGTCGGCATCATCGCCGAAACCAGAGAAGAAACAATTTGTTGTCAACAATGAAGAGGAGTCGCTGGCGGAGCCAGTATGGAGCCAGATTACGACGCCGATTCAGAATCCATCTTGCCCTTGTTTGAAGATCGGCTTGGGTACGGCATTGAGGAGGAAGATTATGCGGAGTCACGGTACGTGCCCGCGTCGTTGGAGTCTATAGTCTGGAAACGGCGGAAATCAGTTTGATCCAAGTTTGCTGACAAAGGAAATCAACGCGAGCAACGCAGCAGAACGGGCGGCTGAGTTAGCCAGTGCTCGTGCTGTATTAGAAGGCAATTAGTAGAAATCACAGAGGCAAATCGCAGATTGGCAGAAAAGCAGGCCCGGGTCCAAACTAGGCCCAAGTAGTGCGGAGTCGCCAAGAAGAACTAACCTCAATTCAGCATCGCAGAGCCAGGAGTCGCCTGCGTGGTGGAGTCATTGTCAATCCAACTGCTTTGTTCAGCACACCAATGGTCCAGGTGCAGGAGCGGGCTAGGGAGTTCATCAGCTGCAGGAGGCGCCGCAGGGGGAGGAGCAACCGCACCCCACCACCACCTCCAGAAGACCCGGACTCGAAAAGTAGACCCGCTAAGACCAAGAAGGCCAAAGCCGAGTCGCACATCAAGTCACATGGGCGGTGGGCTGGAGACAAGCCGACCAAGGCCCATGACGGAGAAGGGACTCGTCAGGAAGGAGTCCAAGTATAACCCCAGAGTTCTAACTGGAAGGCCAAGACCTAGAGTAGGACTCTGTGTCCAAGGGTGACTCGGTGTTGTAAGTTGTAAATCCGGGACCCGCCGCCTTTATAGCGGGGGTCCTGGACCTTAGATCGATAAGCTTAAGAGATCCATAGTCGCCGACTCTCCCAGATCGGAGCCGGAACCTTGTAATCGAGAACTAGTCCAAGTAATAAAGAGAAGCAGGAGTAGGTCTTTACCTCGATCAGAGGGGCCGAACCTGGGTAAATCCTTATCCCTTGGCGAGATTAACAACTCCTACGTACTTTGATCATCAATGGCCCAGAACTCACCTTCCCTGAGGAAGGACTTGCCGTGACAACCCCACGACAGTTGGCGCCCACCGTGGGGCTAAGTGCACATGGATTCATAATTCGATGGGTTCAATCTCATCAACGACGACGTCGAGTTCATCACCGCATCGGTCAAGCGATGCATCAAGATCTTCATCAACGCGGCCGCGGGGGCTCGACATCAACATCGCCTCTTCATACAGATTCGTTATTGCCTCGGAACATCTCCGCACGTCGTCATCCGCGGCGGCTCAGTTAATCTCCGTTTTCTAAATCGGGGATCTTTCTGCTGTGGACCAATCAAAGTATGAGCCGGATCTTCACGTACGTCAGCTATGCACGTGTATCTCGTCGAAAGAAGCAGCCTACACATGATTCTCGTATGTAAGTATTGAGTGGTCAAGGACGGTCCGACTTGCAAAAGAAAGAGCTACAACGTACGAATGTGCCGTGTACGAGTCGGATCAACTCTTGCGTCTTGGACAGCAACGCGGACAGCAAATCAAAGTCGCAAAGAGACAAGGAAAAGGAGCTACCAACTCATGTTTGACTTGCTTGCCTCACATGGATTCACGTGAGCGGCTCAAGAAAGAAAAAAAAAAGGACCAGATGAAGTCAGCTCAAACCGAGCTTGTACCGTACTTGTCTACACGGGGCGAATCGGCAAGCCGCAAGCAGGGCAGCAGGACTCGGACGTGGACGGGTTCCGGCCAACTTTTTCGATCATCTCCAACGTCATCGTTGCCTATCGCGCCGGTCTGACGACTCACGAGCGTCATCAGCGCAGGAAAAAAACGAGCTAAGTCATCTTTTATTTAAATTCTGTATCTTTATTGTTTCCATTCAGTTAAATAAAGTTAACACCTTCGAGTTAATCTTGGGGTCTATTAATTATTCTGAGTCGTAAGGTTGCCAAAGAGGACAAGCTGCCAGATGCGCGGTCCAAACATAGGTGATCCTGGCTCAGGAGATGGACGTTCGTTTCTTTACTAAGTCAGTTGATAAACGCAATAGACCAGTAGTGTATGAACAATGCCGGATCGACTCTGAAGCACAGAGGCCTTTGTCGACAGAGCAAATCATATTTGCATGAAAAAAGTCACCGCGAAATCCTACTTAGTCAAGTCGAACGATTAATCACTTGAACACAAATAATTAAATCATTGTAATATTTATTTAATTCTTTTCATACGTCATGAACGGTATAATACAACACAATTTTATTTCAGGTACCTCAAAAGGAGTCCCGAGTTGCTGCAGCCAAACAACCCGGCACTCGGGGGCTACACCGTTCAAAGCTCAAGAAAAGAGTTATACACCAAGGAGTCCCGAGTGTCGCAGGCAAACGACCCGGCACTCGGGGGCTACATATATGTGTGTAAACAAACTCGAGCAAAGTCACACAAGTCGGCAAGAGAGCCGGCATTAACAAGTCGGTAGGAGAAGCCGGCATTAACAAGTCGACAGGAGGAAGCCGACATTAAAAAGTCGGCAGGAGAAGCGACATAAACGAGTCGGCAGGCGAAGCCGGCATCGACGACTCGTCAACGTTTATGCCAAGTCGGCAGGAGAAGCCGACATTAACAAGTCGGCAGGAGAAGCCGACATTAACAAGTCGGCAGGAGAAGCCAACAACATAAATGAGTCGGCAGGCGAAGCCGGCATCGACGACTCGTCAATGTTGCCAACAACCCGTCAATGCAGCGCTGGGTTCCGCGACATCATCGACATCTACAACTTGGCAAGCGCTACATCTACAAGCCGGCAAAACAACCCGGCACAGGCTCCGTGTCCCAAGAAGACAACATCTTAAATCAAGACCTTCCGCATGACTCTACGAGTCACCCGAAAGCTCGGGGGGCTACTGTCGTGNCTAGAAAATCATAATAATGTAACCATGTAAAAATCTACATAAGATCTAGATGTATTTGAATAGGTATATAGCTTGTATGGAGAGTGAGGCGGATAATTTTGCACCTTATTTAAAAAAATCAAATGATGCGATTAAAAGAAAAGAAACTTGGCATGAGGTCCTTTTATTGCTAAATTTTGCGAGGAAAATGAGCCACTTCAATTTTAGCATGTTTGAAAAATTGCTTCACAAAATGACCTTCGAGGTATGAGCATCCATGACTTTCAGCTCGAATGACCAAGCGAATGGCTATTTGTAGACCTTTTTTATGATAATTTCTCCGATTTTGTAACAAAACATGACTCTAACAGTGATAAACAGTAATGATAGAAAAAGTCCACATTTCTGTTTTGACAATATCTTTTTCCATTTTCCAAATGACTAAAAGGGCATGGCTTGTGAAGCAAGTGCAATAAATATTTCAAAATTTGAAGACTCTGTGTTTTTTTCCTTATTTAAATAGATTTCTACAAATCTTCCAAAAGTTTTGCTACCGGTTGTTCTAATAAAATCACAAAAAACATAATAATGTAACCATGTACAAAATCTATGTAAGATGTAAATGGATTTGAAAATTTCATAAACCTTGTAAGGAATGTAATAAGACCCACAATTTGAACCTTACTTTGAAAATAAAATAAAATAATGAGATTAAAAGGTCAAAAAAGAATGTTTTGGCATGGAGTCCTTTTTTCTATTATTTGTCAGAAAAAATGACCCACTTCAACTTTTACAAGTGTTGAGCATTTTGTACAAAATATATGCAACTAAGCAAAGGTAAGCCATTATTTATAAAAACAATTACATTCTGTTGCATATTCTCCAAAACTGTGTGCGGTGTGAGCCTGTTATTACAAAAGTGGCAAGCCGTCTAGGGCCACATGCCGCGCTAGGCCGGAGATCCCCACAACGATATGGAACGAGAGCCCGCTACTGCCATCCGCTGATGGGCTTCACCCGCTGGCTTCCTCAGACGATGGTGGGATGGGCGGGGGAGGAGGGAGACGCGGGCAACGGCTAGAGTTTCAGGCGCGCTCCTCCTTAAATTACAACGCCCAAAACTCCGCTTGTGGAGTTAGTGAGTTGCGGCATGGAGCGCTCTTAGTGGGGTTTGGAAGAAAACAAATCAATGAGTCGAACTTCCTAGAAATATCTCTTCGTTTCTTTGACAACTATACCATATTCTTAACCCTTAGGGTATGGTGCAAATACTCTAGGATTTATTATGCTAAGAAAATTCAATTCTTCATTTTCTCTATATATACATGTTTTCAGAATTTTCCGAATCAAATGGCTTAAAAAACATTATTGTATTATCAGATCAAGCATCGATCATGTGGAAGGAAATCAGTTGAAGCTTTCTCACTGGTGGTGATCTTGACTTGGGTCGCCATCGATTCGTACAATCGTACTAGAGGAGGAATAGATGCTATCATGCTAGAGTCAATGAAGGCACACTTGTCGCATTTGCTAGTCCGGGTCCCACACGGTAGTGCATGTTGTCCTGAGACATTAGTTTTCTTTGGTTTTCTTTTCACTACTGTTTTTCGAAATTGGTCGGCAGGGTAGTCACAGCTGCGTCGAACAATTAAGCTGTTGCTGAATAACTGTAGATCAGACAGGAATCCAGGTCATACAAGTAGTAGTACTAATACAACAATCAAGTTTTAGGATAAAATATACACATAAAGCTTCATGTTTTTGCCCTGTGTGATTTCTTGCTGTGTGCACGCGTGTGCGTGTGGGTATGTGTGCACACTCTGCATCTGTTCAGCGTAGGATAAGATAAGAAAGTGTGATGGAGCGTAGTTTCAGAAATTCAGAGTTGCGTCGTGCGTGCATATGCTGTTTTACTGTTCGAGCGTAGGTAAGTAGGCATCATCGTTTTGTTGCACCAACTATCGTCCATCTCTCTTTCGCCCTCGAGAAAGATGTAAACCGCGTGCCGTGGTGGTGGTGGTGGTATAGCGAGGATTTGCTCTAAAAGTACTTTGCCAAACCGCGTGTTCTGCTACAACTCATGGTACGGTGAAATTTTGCCTGACGACATTCAAAGTCCGCGTCCTGCAAGCTGTGTACACTGCAGCCAGAGATCGTGCTCATCTCCGTTTCGAGCATCCATTGAATGCAGAGGATAGGGGGTCGAATTGGCCGTGTGTGGGCATTTACAGTGGCGTATGCAAGCTCAGGAGACCTCTCCATGTGAGCGTCACATGCATGATTCCTCCAAGCCGCATACAGAACAGATACAGGCATACAGCACAGTCCCTAGAGTTAGTTTACCCTCCGTCCATGGATATGTACACCACGTCACGTTCGCCAACCAATGTCCCAGCTCGCCTTGTGTGTAGATCATCGTCTCCGACTCTCCGTGGCATGCATCCTCGTTGAGATTCGGAGATGGGCGAGAGAGCTAAGCGCAGCTTAATTGGAATTGAACTGCGTGGCCAGACAAACAGCAGCTGTCGAGGCTTTGGTGCCATGCATTTGACAGAGTTTTTCCAGTCTTCAGTGAGAGATACAAGGCACGGAGTCCACTGAAGCATAGGAACTAGCAGAAAATATGGAGTTGGAGAAGGCGCGCGAGCTGCACTGTGAAGGACATTTCTTCTACTATCAAAGACCGGGCGGTGAAATTGTTCATCGATCTAAGGAATGTTTAGATGCTAGTAGTAGTAGTATACAGGAATCTGAATATCGATAAATCTCTCTTGCACTAGCCCAGGATCGATGCGCACGCGCATGCAGCTAACTGATCGAGATTGCATAGTGGTACTGTGGTAGTAAATGCACACGCAGAGCTGAGCTCGGACGCACACGCAGAGAAGATGAGGTCGACCGGAAGGGCCGCGGGCCCGAAGAGACGCATGGAGCCCGCCGGCCCATGCAGGCTCGCGAATCCGTCCGCACTGCCAAAACCTTGCTGTTTCCAGGCTTGCCAGCACGGCCTGCGCCAGTAGCTAGCCGATTAAGTACCCCCATAGTAATGCAATGCATACTGCAGTGTACGTATTTACTGTACCTCCCATCGATCCAAGGTCCATCAATGGCGATGCCGAAGACGACGATACCACTGACAGACAGTCCATGTTACCACCAGCACCGCCACGGGGGGCTATGTATAGACAGCTACCACAACTAGCAGCTACCACTCTACCAGTACCATTGACCACATCGATCACTGGTAGCTAGCTAGCTAGCATCGATCGATCACAGTATATATAGCTAGCTGGATCTCGTCTCTGTTCAGTTTGTTGCTTTGTTCGCAAGTAGCAATGGTGTTATGTTAGTCGATTAACTTCCAGTGATGCGACGCGATCGATATGGGAGCGGTTGATCAAGAGATCTGAAATATTTCCGGTAAGGCTCTTGGAGTTGCTTTCGTGGTGCTTGCTGCATGCCAGGCAGGCCGGCCGGCCATAAGTGTACTACGTGGTGGTAGATCCATGGTGTTGAATGCGCATTTAGTTTGGCCCCGAGCGCTCCACAGTTAAAGTTGTCATGACGATGGACTGTCCGGCAGAGCAATCCACGGAGGAACTGTTGCGTCTTCACTCCTTGAGCAGGAGAGCAGAGGAATTTCGCGTATACCGCTACTGTTTTCTCTTTTCTCTTGCCATTTCTTAAGAGTAGGAGGCTGCCGTGGAATGGAAATGCGTCATGCTAAAGTTTTTTTTTTTAAGCGTCATGCTGCACGTTAGTGCGAGTACACTATACTCTGAGCGTGCACAATGCTGGATCGAAACAAAATGCGTGTTGTTGGTTTGGTTGGTGTCTTGGTGAGTTGAGTAATGCCAGGTGTTTGCTGGTACCAGCAGCCTGCATGGCACGAGGAAATGGCGATCTAGGGCGCCATGCCTGGTGTAATCTTGTAGCTTCAAAAGTGTACGTACCAAAATGGTTTATTCTAGGGCGGTGTTAAAAAATATTTGTTCGGAGCAAAATGTTTTTCTTAAATTTTCTGGGAAAAAACGTAAACTACTCTATGTTTTAGGGCAACATAAACCGCATGAGAATATGCCGTGGTGTATACGGCAGCAAGAGTCAAATTAGGCGGTTACACGAAGCATTCCACATGTGGGCCTAAATTCTAATGGGCCATCTCCAATACGTTTATTTGTCTCGTGTAGCTCCTATATCCCAAAAAAAAAAGACAAAAGATTTGTCATTTTCGTTTTAAAAGGAAGGAGTTTAAGAGTGTGTTACAAGCCATACCTTGACCTAAGACGATCAAGGCCAAATAAAAGATCTACTCTCACTACATTACATTATTTAAAGCCTTTGCCTCAACAAAGCACGACATTGTCGTCTCGTTTTTTATCTTCTTTACAAGCATAGTGGGGGTTATTGATTCGTTCCGGAAGATGTAGATGTTCTTTTCATTCCACATTCCTTCCTGTGGATCGGGATCCATTGACTTCAGTTGGTGAAGTCACACTGCGCCTTTAGGCCCTTAATCTCCATCCAAAAGTCATCCAACGGTTCACATCACACAAAGGCAAAAGCTCCAGGACTTTGCAGTTTGGGCGGGCGAGGCGGGCAGGAAATTGGGGATTCGCGGGCATGTGCGTCACATACGGAGCTCTCCCGCGGCGCCGGCATGTCGCAGAGGAAGGGAACCGCGCCGCTGCATAGTAGAGAAAGGGATCCTCTCCACACTGCGGCACCAGAGAGGAAGAGGAGTAGCTCGGCGGAGTACGGGGAACTGGCCGTGCCGTCGCCGGAGGAGAGGAGGAGGGTCAGGCCGCGCCATCGCTAGAGGAGAGGAGGGGCGGCCGCCGCTGGAGGAAATGAGTCCGGCCACGCCGCCACAACAAGATCGTCCATCGATGCCGCAATGGAAGGAGATGAGTCGCCTCCGCGTCACGCCAGCGAGGTAATTTTACATGGTTCTGCTAGCTAGCTGTGCGTACAGGTTCAGTATTCATATGTACATGCATAGATTCATGTTCAATAGAGTGTACAGGTTCATTACAATTTACAAGTCCAGATACTCGTACAGGTTCAGTTAGTAATCTGTATGTCTTATGCAACTAAAATTGATTGCTGTTAGTCATATTTTGACTAACTTTACTAAACTGAAACTGATTTCTTTAAGGACGAGTAACTGAAATTTGCTTTGAGCGCTCTGCTCTGAAATTGAGAACTGTGTTGTTGTGCTTCACAATTGTCAGTGTTGTGGAATAATAGCGATTGGTACGCGAATACCTCAAGTTGGTATGAGGTTCAGAAAGGTAGATGAGGCTTGGGCATTTTGGCATGCATATGGGGGTCACACTGGCTTTGATGTGAGAAGGAGATATGCAAACAAAAGCAGAATTGATGGTCAGATTAATTCATGCAGATTTGTTTGTTCCAACGAGGGTCTTCGAAAAAAGGGGCAAACTGATCGTGATCCAAAGCGTTTTAATTAGAGCTGAAACAAGAACAACTTGTAAAGCTCATATGTGTTTTCAGTTGGATCGAGAGGCCAGAAATTATGAAATAACTGAGGTTGATCTTGAACACAACCACCCTCTTCAATTGCCTCAAACCCGCCACTTGATGATATTCCAAAGAAAGATTTCAGAAAGACAAGTTTTTGAAATCGAAACAGCTGATGATTCCGGAATTATGCCACAAGCTGCACATGAGTTTGCTTCTCGTCAAGTTGGTGGACCGATTAACCTTGGAAATACTTGTCGGGACCAAAAAAATCATTTGCGAACCAAGCGGTAGAGGGAGTTGGCTGTTGGACAAGCTGGCAGTATGTTGAAATATTTTCATGACAAAATTGCTGATAATCCATCATTTCAATATGCACTACAGTTGGACAATGAGGAGCATATAGCCAACATATTCTGGGCTGATGCTAAAATGATCCCTGACTATACACATTTTGGTGATGTTGTCACATTTGACACCACTTTTGGCACAAACAAAGAGTATAGGCCATTTGGTGTTTTTCTTGGCCTCAATCACTTCAGAGAAACCACTATTTTTGGTGTTGCATTGTTGTTCGATGAAACAACACTCATTTATATGGCTCTTTGAGACTTTTCTAGCTGCACATAATGGAAGACAACCTAGAACTATTTTATACCGATCAAGATGCAGCAATGGCAAAAGCTATACCGAAAGTATTCACAGAATCATATCATGGGCTGTGCACCTTTCACATTATGATGAATGCTGTCAAACATTTATCTCCAGTCAAAGGCGAAGAAAAAGATGAGGAGGAAGGGGAAGTGGAAGGGGAAGAGGAAGACACCAAATCTCATATTCTCTCTGATTTTAGTGCTTGTATGTATGGCTATGAGGACAAGGCAGCATTTCAAGAAGCATTTGACAACATGAGGCATAAAGTGCATAAGCAATCTTGGTTAGATAGTATCTACAAGGTGAAAGAAAAATGGGCTGAATGTTATATGAGAGATGTCTTCTGTTTGGGAGTGAGAAGTACACAACTAAGTGAGAGCTTCAACAATGCATTGAAGAACCATTTGAAATCAGATTTCCATATTGTCCGATTCTTGATGCATTTTGAGAGGACGGTTGAAGTAAAAAGAAGAAAGGAATTGCAATGTGAATATGAGGCAAGGAAAAAGTTGCCAAGAATCCAAATGTTCACACCAATGTTGGTGCAAGCAAGCAAAGTATGCACTCCACCTATTTTTGAAGCTTTTCAAAGTGAATATGAAAGATCCATGGCTGCTTGCACTAGAGTGTTGGATGAAAAGAAATTCTTCGTTGCTATTGGGAGGTTGCATAGTGATTTGACTTTTGAGGAGGAGGAGGAGCGCATAGTGACTGGTGATCCTTTGAACCAAACAGCTTCATGTAGTTGTCAAATGTTCAATAGGTCGGGAATATTGTGCGGGTATAGTTTGAAAGTTCTTGATTTGATGAATGTAAAGACATTGCCAACACATTATATCCTAAAGAGATGAACTAGAGAAGCATGCAATGGAAGTATACAAGACAGACAAGGAAGGAAAGTGGTAGAAAATCCAAAATTGGAAGCTCAACTTAGGTACAAAGATATGTCTCAAAAATTTCACAATATGGCATATCAAATAGCCAACTCTCTTGAATGTTGTTTGTTGTTAGAAAATGCACTTGATTGTTTTTGGCCACAACTAGAGGATAAACTCAATGCATCTGCTACTACTGCTATGGATGGACATTTCAATGACCAAGAAAATGTTGATCTGAATATGCAGCAAGCAAATGACTTGTTTAGTTCTGCACAACTGAAGAAAAAGGAGGTTTCATCTAAGAATCTAAGGAGAAAGCAAACTTGGTTTGAATTACGCAAGGGCAGAAAACCAACTAAATCAGCCGCGCAAACAAAAAAAGGAGCAACGGTAAGTTGTAGTACGTACGTAATATGTGTTGCTATTTATTCGTAAACTAACAAGATATTTTTTTATTGACCTTGGCAGCAACAACAACAAAAGAAAAAAGATAGTGTGCAACCTCAAGTGCAAGTGGAGAATGAGGGCAGCAACAAAGAAGAGAATCAGACAAGAGGAGATGAGAAGCGTCAAGAGTATGCTGCAATCTGCAGCTTTACCGAGCTATTGACAGCTTCACGAGTTGATGATGATCTGATCTAGCATCTTTAAGTTTGTTAGGTAGTATATTATTTTGGACAGTTAAGTAGTATTTTGGGGGGTAGCCATAGTCTTTTTTTTGGCCCAAGTGTACAGGTGAAATGGCTTGATTTGTGTACTTGAACTATCACTCAATATCGGCATTTCTTCCCGTAGTTTTCGGATTTTACGTGCTACAGCCTTCACTGTCAAATGCTACTGAATTATGAAATGGTACTGAAATGTTCAACTTTTAGTCTGTGCAAGTTTTGTTGTAACATCAGTTCTTGATGTTTGTTGTTAATCCGTACCTTACTAATCTGAATTTTTCAGCAGCTTAAGTGTGCTGCAGTGGAAAGACTGAAGAGAGATGACTTCCAGCGTCTCCTTGAAAAATTCATGAAAAAACTGGCCTGCTGGAAAGCCAAGTGGATTTCAATGGCAGGCAGGCTCACCCTCATCACCTCAGTCCTCTCCGCTCTTCCTGCCTACCAACTGATGGCAATCATCCATCCCAAGTGGCTGTTAAAACAGATTGATAAATTACGTCGGGCTTTTCTCTGGGCTGGGGACTCAAAAGTTTCTGGAGGCAAGTACCTTGTCAATTGGCCAACTGTTTGCCTCCCAAAACCGTTGGGAGGGCTAGGGATCCAAAACCTTCACTTACAGAATATTGCTCTGCGTGTTCGGTGGCTGTGGTAACAGGAAACTGATCCCACAAAACCATGGCTGGGGCTTCCGATACCTACTGATGACAATGTGCGTGCCCTTTTCGTGCATCACCTGCATCAACATCCACAATGGTAGGACTACGTCCTCCTGGTCCAGCCACTGGTTGCAAGGGAGACCCCTCAAGGAGAGATTCCCAAACTTATTCCGTCACTCTCGCCAGAAAAAGATTTGCATCCGTGATGCTTTACCCAATCGTGCGTGGATTGCTCTGATCAAACCTAATCCAGGCCGGCTGGTTCTAACTGAATACCTGCAGCTGTGGGAACTCCTGGACAGCATTGGACAACCTAACTTTGATGACCTTGAAGATAATGTAACATGGCGTTGGTCTGCTAATGGTATGTATTCTGCCTCGTCTGCTTATGGTGCATTGCTGCTTGGTCGCAGCCCCTTTGAAATTATGCCCCAAGTTTGGAAGACAATGGCAACACCAAAGTGTCGGCTACATGCTTGGCTGCTGCTGCAAAACAAATGCCTCACGGCAGACAATTTGGCAAAAAGAGGGTGGCCTCACAATCCTGTCTGCCGGCTATGCATGAACTCACCTGAAACAGCGGTGCATATCTCGGCCTCCTGTAGCTAAGCCATCAGTGTCTGGTCTGGCATTGCAGCAAACTTCCAGTTCCCGGCGAGACCGATCCCCTCCACAACTACCTCTGATCTGCAGAGCGCTGGTGGCTTGCTCCACTACATTTACCCAAGCTGCTGGCTAAGCGTTGGCGATCGATCACCTTGCTAACTTGGTGGATGCTATGGAAGGAACGTAACAACATGATCTTCAATGCCACAGCGCGAACCGCATCAGCCCTGGCTGATGCAATTATCATTGAGCTTACGAGTTGGCGGGACGCAGGGGTCCTGAAGTTGGTGTGGCCTCCGGGAGATTAGACTCTCTTCGCCTCTTTGCTTTGTTTTGTTTGGATTTGTACAGCTCTAGTCTAGTTTTTCTTCCTGATACTCACCCCCGGCCCTTTCATGGCTTGTAACACTACTTAAAGTTCTCCGACATTTGTCCCGGCTTCGTCTTATTACAATGAAGCAGCGCTCGCTGCGTTCAGTCAAAAGTGTGCTGCAGTCTGTCGTTGATGTTTGGGATGGAAAACTGCCAAGTCCTGGAGCTTTTGCCTTTGTGTGATGTGAACCGTTGGATGACTTTTGGATGGAGATTAAGGGCCTAAAGGCGCAGTGTGACTTCACCAACTGAAGTCAATGGATCCCAGTCCCTGTCGATCACCTCATTGCACCAATCCTTATATTCCTGCTGCCGGGGCCATACCTTGGATGCCGAGCCCAATCCTTATATTCGCCCGTTGCTTGTCCGTCATGCGCTCGCTGGCGGCGTGGATCTCGGCCAGCCGATCCTCGCCGACAGGGACGGGGGGCACCGGAAACCCCATCTGGCTGAGCCGCCAGTTGCCGGGGACGCGCATGTCCGGCGGGGCTGGGCAGCCCGCGTCGTACAGCAGGCGAGCCTCCCAGTCGTACATCCAGTTCCGGCCGAAGCCGTTGTGAAAGAGCATGGTTGTCCCCATGTGTTGTTTTGGTAATTAATGACAATCTCTATGGACTAATGGTTGCATTGAGTTATATTTGTAGTGTTTTTCCATAGGAGTGCTTGAAGTCCATATGTTGGTTTCAAGGTGGAAAGAAGAATATTAAGTGATGACCAAGAGGTTTAAGGTGTTATCTGAAGAATGGTCATGTTGGTGTTGAGCATAGTGCAAGTATGTCTTGAAGATTAAGATTGAGTGAATGTTCATGTTAATCTTCAAGACATCATCTTTATGAAGAGAGAAGTAAAGATACAAGTTGAAGAGATCACATGCTTGGAGCTTGTCACCCTTTTGGAGATAATGGTCAAGTGAAGATGATCTGCCATAGTGGCGTATGGGGGAGCACTCTATGAGTCTTCACCAAGCAAAGCGCAATCAAGAAAGGTGTTCCCACTTGAGAGTAGATCAAGATCGTAATCATCTCGCTCAAGTGGAATGCGCAAGGCAAAGTTATGATCTTGATACGGTTTCTATTTTACCGGTCTCGCGGTGTAGTTGGGAGACCGGGTTTTAGGATAGTTAACCGTACTATCAAGAGGGGCTCTCAAGTGAGCTTTAGCGTATCGGTCGTAGAGAGCTCAAACCTTTGCATCCTTGGCATCATCTTTATTGGTTCCTATTTTTCTCTTATCGTAGTGTGGTATTGGTGCTTGTCGTGCTTTTCATGACAAGGCCAAGATCACCGAAAACGGTTCTCATATGTGTCTCCTATTGAGTTTTCGGTGTTGGAGTTTTTGCCGGTCCATCTATGCGGAAGGTGTCACTCTTCCATTTATTAGCAAAATCTCCTTTGCTTGGTTTCAATATTTTCACTTGTTATTGGGTAGCATTTGTCGTCCTCTTTCCAACAAAATTGGTTTCATGTCATTCGGACTTCATTTGCAAAAGATATGGTTTTCTGGCTTTCAATAGAAAGGTTTTACCTTTCATCATTTGGTTTTACCATATCTTGTTGAACAATGATGTTTCTCTGCATATTCTTGTAGTGCTCGTTGTGACGATTCCAACGAGTCCAAGATTATCGAAATCGGAGTCCGGATGAAAAAGTTATTGCAGTTTTCACTTTGCTGTTTCTGTCAGTTTTCATAAAACCGGATATTCCGGTCCTTTTGGAAATATCCGATTGGAAATATCCGGTGAACTCTAGAAGGTTTTATTAGCTGCGCAGACTGGGGCGGAAATTCCGGTCCCTGTTTTTCCTGCAACGGCTCTTTTTCGTGGGGTCCTATAAAAGCCCCCCTTCTTCCCCAAGTGAACACAGCTCTTGAGCACGAAAAAGCCCCCCATTGTTGACCTTCTTGAGCTTGGATTTCTCTCTATTCCTCCATGATTCTTGCCTCCAATTAGAGGGAAAAGAGAGAGGAGATCTAGATCTACATTTCCACCAAACCATCTCTCCTCTAAGTGAGGGGAACCCTTTGGATCTAGATCTTGGAGTTCCATTTGTTGAGTTCTTCTTTGTTCTTCCTCTCTTCTCCCCCCACAAGCATTAGTTGCTTTTGGTGGGATTTGAGAGTGAAGGATTTGAGCACTTGTGCTCTTGCCATTGCATTAGTTGCATCGGTTTGAGTTCTCCACGGTGATTCGTGGAAAGTGAAGTTGAGAAGCTTGTTACTCTTGGGTGCTTTGGTGCCCTAGAGCTTGTTCCTCTAGGGCACGTTGGTACCCTAGACGGTTGTTGTTTTCTCGGAGTCTTGGTGGCTCACGGGATTTGTTGGGAGCCTCCAATTGTGGAGTATGACTCAACCTTGTTGCTTCGGAGCTTTGGTAACTACGAAGACATTGCCGGGAGCCACCAATTGAGTTGTGGTGTGTGCCTCAGAGTTGGGCATCGAGTCTTGGTGGCTCGGTGCATTTGGTGAAGACCCTCCAACTTGTGGAGTGAGCTTCACCCTTGTAAAGGTTCTAGTTGTCAACCTCAACGGCAACATAGTGACAAGTGCCTCGCCACATTGGTGGTAAGACACAACGGAGATACGGTGTGCCATATCAAGGCTACTCGGTGTTTCACATTGGTGAGCACCGCGCCGCTCCAACGGAGACTAGCTTCCATTGGGAAGTGAACTTCGGGATAAATCATCGTCTCCAAGTGCCTCGGTATTTCTATACTCGAGCTTCTTACTTATGCTATTTACTTTGTGATAGTCGTTGAGCTTAAAGTCATATATCTTGCTATCACCTAGTTGATCATCACTACTAGGGAAAAGGCTATAGGAGACATCCTTATAGGAGGCGCATATGGCAATATGCGCCTCTGCTAAATTACCCGAGGCGCACTGTTTGGCCATGCGCCTCCAACTATCAAATAGTTGAGGCGCATACTGGGGCCATGCGCCTCCCCTATTCCATGTACGGATGAATCTGGCGGCCCCAGGTTATGCGAGGCGCATTTCCACAATATGCGCCTCTAATATCCGAGGCGCATATGATTGAAATGCGCCTCCCATAACCCTAGTGGGCCCGGGTGGGGGCGGGTGGTGGTCGGTGGTATCTTATCCGAGGCGCATACTGAATATGCGCCTCCAGTATCTCACATATCCGAGGCGCATATTGGCAGTATGCGCCTCGGATAAGTCGCGCCACCTTTTTGCTACCTTTTGGCACATGGAGCCAGCTACCACCCCACTCACTTGTCTCACTTATTCCTTCTCCACCAAACAGATCTGGTCGACCCCTCCTCCCCAACTCATTTCCCCCATTGATTCACCATAGAAGCTTGCTCAACCTCCATTGGTTGACACTCATATGTAAGTGAAGTCTCTTGCTCCTCTAGATCTACAACATGTGCCTTTGTTTTCTCGTCCGGATCTCTTGTGCAAGTCGTCGTTGGAGGAAGCGTGAAGGCGTTGCTTGCATGTATGCGTGTTGTCGGCCAAACCGACTATATGATTGTGTTGTGGTGCTTCTTCTTGTGCAGGGATTTCATTTGAGATGCCAATGTTTCGCCGGAAAGTCGATTCATTTCTTTTCCGGCGAATTTCTGGCACTCGCGGATGTCCTCTTTTTAGGGGAGGTCATGCCGAATTTTTCCGGCGATCCACGTCCATATATGCTCTAATTACCCTCTTGCTCTTCGTACCGTGTGCAGGCGACCATGGTCCGACCACTGATCAGCAAAGAGCTCGTGGATAGGTGGATGAGATGCGCGAGGGCCGACATGGCACACACAAACAAGACGGAGATAAGATGTCCGTGTCGCGATTGCAAGCTAAAGTATCTGATACAGCACGATTCCGGATTGCTGGAGTCGCACCTCCTCCGACGTAATTTCATGGATGGCTACACTCGGTGGATACGTGATGACGAAGATGATGATGAGGATGTCAATCATGGTGGTGATCAAGATGCCGGTCATGATCATGAAGATCAAGATGCCGGTCATGATCATGAAGATCAAGATGCCGGCGGCGGGGCAGGTGATGATGATCATGAAGATGATCAGGGTGGAGCCGGGCATGGACACGAAGATGATGAAGGTGGTGATTCGAGCTGGCTGCAAGACCCTCATTATCAAGATCTGCTTCTCAAGGAGACGAGTAACGCCAGAGCCGCTGCTAGAGAGAGAGCTAAGCTGGAGCAAATGAGAAAAGACGCGGTCGCTCCATTGTTTGAAGGATGCAACGACGGGCATACCCGTCTGAAGGTAACGCTCAGGGCTCTAGAGATTAAGGCGAAACACAAAATGACCGACGAATGCTTCGACGAAAACATTGAATTCGTGCATGATCTTCTTCCCAAGAAGGGCAACACATGTCCGACTAGTATCGCTGAGGCCAAGAACATCACGTGCCCTCTCAATCTACCGGTCGAGAAATACCACGTCTGCATAAATGATTGCATCATCTACCGGGGCGAGGACGCGGAGAAGACCACGTGTCCGGTGTGCAAGACATCTCGATACAAGAGAGGGACCAAGAAAGCTCCTAGAAAGGTGGTGTGGTACTTTCCCCTAACTTCCCGCCTGCAGCGGTATTTCGCGGACCCTAAGGAAGCACGGCTCATGCGCTGGCACGCGGAAAGAAAGAGGCCGGAAGACGATGATCCCGATAAGGAGGAGATGCTGAGGCACCCTTCGGATGCTTGCCAGTGGAAGGCGTTGGACCTCCAATATCACAAGCATTTCGGTAAAGAGTCAAGGAACCTAAGGCTGGGCGTGAGCACCGACGGACTCAATCCGTTCGGAAGCCAGAGCAGCACACACAGCACCTGGCCCGTGTTTGTATGGATCTACAACCTCCCACCCTGGCTGTGCATGAAGAAGAAGTACGTAACCATGAGTATGCTGATTCAAGGGCCAAAACAACCCGGTACAGACATCAATCTGTATCTCACGTTGTTGAAAGAGGAGTTGGCCACGTTATGGGAAGAAGGAGCCCGTACGTGGGACGCCTCGAGACAGGACTACTTCAACATGAAAGCGGCGGTGATCACGACGGTGCAAGACTATCCCGGTTACGGATACTTCTCGGGGCAGGTGTGAAAGTGCATGGTTGCCCCCATGCATAGTTTTGGTAATTAATGACAATCTTGATGGACTAAGATTTGTTTTGAGCTCTATGTGTAGGTTGTCCTTTATCTTGTGTCAAGGTCATTTGTTGATCAAGACCAAGCTTGTCTCCATGTGTTGGAGTCAAGATGCTTTGCTTGATCTCCATTTGTTGGAGTCAAGCTCAAGGGAAGAAAAGATTTGTGTTGATCAAAGGCCAAGTGAAGATATGCCGAAGAGGTGCTTCTCCCATCTTGGTGTATGGGGGAGCCACATGTGAATCTTCACCAAGCGAAGCGCAATGAAGAAAGGTGGTGCATCTTGAGGAGATGAAGATCGTCTTCTTCGACCTCAAGTGGATTAATGCGCAAGGCAAAGGTATGATCTTGATAGGGTTTCTATTTTACCGGTCTCATATTGTTTAGTGAGAGACCGGATTATAGGATAGGTAACCGTACTATCAAGAGGGGCTCTCGACCGAATATCATGATCGTATCATCGTAGAGAGCACAAACCTTTGCATCCATGCAATCATCCTTATTGGTTCTTATTTGTCTCGAATCGTGGTGTGGCCTTGGTGCTTGTCGTGCTTGTCATGACAAAGCCAAGTTCACCGAAAACGGTTTTCATATGCGTCTTCTATTGCGGTTTCGGTATTGGAGATTTTGCCGGTTTATCCGTGCGGAAGATTTCTCTTTTCCATTTCTTTGCAAAATCTCCATTGCTTGTTTGTCTTTTTTCAAAGGTAGCATTTGATGTCCTCTTTCCAACAAAATTGGTTTTATTTCATTCGGACGTCAATTGCAAAAGTTATAGCATTTTCGGTTTGCGAAAAAGAGTTTTTAACTTTCCCCATTTGGTTTTATGATATTTTCTTGGACTATGATGTTTCTATGCATAATCTTTTTGTGCTTGTTGTGACGATTCCAACAAGTCCAAGATTATCGAAAACGGAGTTCGTGGGTGAAAGTTATTGCATTTCCGGTTTGCAAATGGGAGCTTTTACCTTTCCCCATTTATCTTTATATTATATTCTTGGACTATGATGTTTCTATGCATATTCTTATAGTGCTTGTTGTGATGATTCCAACGAGTCCAAGAATACCGAAAACGGAGTTCGTATGCGAAAGTTATTGCGTTTTCGGTTCGGTTGTTTTTTTTTAAAACAGAAATTTATAAAGGAAAAAAGAAAAAAAACTGCAGCCGGCCTGGCCGGGCCCGAGGCCGGCCTCTGGCCGGGCGGCTCGGGTGGGCTGCCGGCCTGCCTGGCTCCGCTGGCCGGCCCAAGGCCGGGGGAAGGCCGGCCCGTTCGGCCTCCCTCCCGGTCCAGCTCCCGCGGCAGGCCGGCCCAAGGCCGGGGCCAGGCCGGGCCACCTGCTGCCGGGCTGTTTCCTTTTTTTTTTCTTTTCCATTCGTTCGCTGCTTCGCTGCGTTTCCAGCCGGCCTGGCCGGGCTGCCGGCCGGCCCCAGGCCGGGCTGCCTGGCAGCTGTTTTCCCCCCTTTGTCCCACGTTTTCTCCTCCAACGCTCCTTTTTGGAGCCACCTATAAAAGGGTTTTCTTCCCCATTTTCAGAGTAGATCTCATCCCTTGCTCTCTCTCCTCCATTGCTAACATTTTGAGAGCTCGATTCCTCCTAATCCCTCCGATGATTCTTGCCCAAATTTAGGGAAACAAGAGAGGAGATCTAGATCCATCTTTCCACCAAACAAAATCTCCTCTATGTGAGGGGAACTTGTGGGATCTAGATTTTGGAGTTCTTGGTGTTTCTCCTCCGTTCTTCCTCCTAAATCCCTCCGTAGCATTAGTTGCTTCGGTTGGATTTTGGGGAGAAGAATTTGACCACTTGGTGTGATCTTCCCCTTTTGCATTTGTTGCATCGGGTTGTGCTCCCCACGGTGATTCATGGGATTGAAGGTTGGAATCTTGTTACTCTTGGGTGCATTGTGTTCCCAAGAGCTTTGTGCCTCTTGGGTGCATTGTGTACCCTAGACGGTTTGGAGGTGCCGCGAAGACTTCGGCTTGTGGAGCTTCGGCACGTTGGGAGCCCCCAATTGAGTTGTGGGTGTGTGCCCCAAAGGTTGTAAGGGCTCCGGAATCCGCCCCGAAGGATTCCGATAGTGGAAGGTGAACCAAGCCTTTGGGTGCGGTTCATCGGAGAATAGGGTGAGGCCTTTGTGGCATCTTGAGTAGGCCTTTTATGGCGAGCTCACACCCCTCCAACGAGACGTACTCCCTTAACAAGGAGGAACTCGGGAATAAATCTTCGTCTCCGCGTGCCTCGGTCATTTCTATACCCGAGCTTTTACTTATGCAAATTTACATTGTGATAGCCATCGTGCTTGAAGTCTATATCTTGCTATCTCCTTGTTACTTGCCTTGTTTAGCATAGGTTGTTGGTGCACTTAGGTTAACCTAGAATTTTAGGTTGTTGGCTTGTTAATTTAAACACCTAGTTTTATTCCGCAATTATCAAGCCCCTAAATAGAAAAAGTTTTAATCGCCTATTCACCCCCCCCTCTAGGCGACATCTCGGGCATAGTTGTTCTTTCAAGGTGGTCCAAGGATTCTATGGGTGCGTTAGGTGCAAGGACAATACATCGTACACCCAGCTGCAGAAAGATCTCGGGTCCGGGAAAACCGTGCACCTTTCGGCTCGGAGGTGGCTTCCCATGGATCACCCATGGAGAAATCTATCACATCTGTTCGATGGGAAGGTCGAGATCCGAGGAAAACCGGACCAGAAGAGCGGCGCGGTAATCGCCGAGCTGCTGAATAACTGGAAGGAGTGCCCTGCGCCGGGAAAGACCCAGAAGAAGCCAGAGCCGCTGTTGAAGGTATGGAAGGCGAGGTCTGTCTTCTGGGACTTGCCATACTGGAAGATTCTCCGCGTGCCTCATAGCCTCGATCTCATGCATATCACGAAGAACGTGGGCGAGAGTCTGCTTGCCACTATCCTTAACACCGACAAGACCAAAGATGGGCCGAAGGCAAGGAACGACTTGAAGCATATGGGCATCAGGGTTGAACTTCAACCACCACCTAGCGATGACGAGGAGGAGGAGGAGACGGAGGCGCAGAATAGCCGTCGTCGCCGCAAGGGCAAGAAGGGCGAGGTCAAGCTAAAGGCCGCGTGCTTCACTCTGAGTAAGAAGGAGGCCATACAGTTTATGAAGTGCCTCCTCGGAGTAAAATTTCCGAACGGCTTCGCGGGGAAGATAAGCAGATGGCTAGACGAGGCGAAGCAGCGCTTCAGCGGGATGAAGTCTCACGACGTCACCGTGCTGATGACGCAGGTACTCCCGGTCGCGATCCGAGGTATAATGGACAAGCACGTCCGTGAAACTCTGTTTGGCCTCTGCAACTTTTTCGACGTCATCTCTCGGAAGTCGATAGGCATTAGGCAGCTCACGAGGCTACAGGAGGAGATCGTGGTGATAGTATGCGAGCTCGAGATGTACTTCCCCCCCCGCATTCTTCGACGTCATGGTTCATCTGCTTCTCCATGTCGTGGAGGATATCGTCCAGCTCGGTCCTCCGTTTCTGCGAAGCATGATGCCGTTCGAAAGGCTGAACGGACACATCAAGGGATACGTTAAAAACAGGTCCCGTCCAGATGGAAGCATAGCAAACGGCTTCCTGGCCGAAGAGTGCATCTCTTTCTGCTCGAACTTTCTACAGTCCGAGACCCCTGTTGGTCTGCCAACCAACAAGCACTTCGGGAGGCTCGCTGGATTGGGTCACCACGAGGGTCGGCACCCAATGCATGTCGACTTCGAGGGCCGAACAAAGGACTTTGAAAGAGCAAACCTCGTCGCGCTGCAGCACCTGGAGGTGGTCGATCCATACATAAATGAGCACAAAGAGTTTATCAAGAAGATTTACGCCGACCGGGGGCGCCAGGTCCCGACGGAGGCCGTTGTTATGAAGGAGCACAACTCCGGTTTCACGAGGTGGTTCAGGAATAGGGTCTTTGCTAATCCGCCGCATGGCGAGTACTCGGAGGAAGATAAACTCATATTCGCCTTGGCACAGGGCGCCGCGCACAACCTGATGACCTATCAGGCATACGATATCAACGGATACACGTTCTACACCGAGGACAAGGACAATAACTGCGATTACCAAAACTCAGGGGTAACGGGGATATTCTACACCGGAGACGTCCCGGAAAGATACTACGGAAGGATCGAGGAGATTTGGGAGCTCGACTACATTACGGAAAAGGTGCTGATGTTCCGTGTCAGGTGGGCCAAGAGCGTCGAGAAAGAAGGCCGGTATTTCACCACCATGGTTATACCGCCAAAGTCAAAGACCACCGGCGCGAACGCACCCGCGAGAAATGAGCCTTGGGTTATGGCTAGCCAAGTCGACCAATGCTGGTTCATCACAGACCCGTCAAAGCCTAGCCGGGTGGTCGTCAGGAGAGGCAAAAGAAACATCATCGGAATGGATGGAGTCGCCAACGAGCAAGACTTTGACCAGAATGGCGACCCGAAGATGGAAGACGGATACGGCAACCAAACACCGTACACCACAACCGCACCTAAGAAAGGAGTGCTCCCGTACAAGAGAAGTAGCGAAGACGTCCCGGACCTAACCTATGCAACCGCGACAAAGAGGGGCAAGAAGAAGATGGCCGTCAAGAAACGCTAACGCGCTAGTTCCGACCATATTGTCAAGATCGAACCATTCATAAGTGTCACTTTTTGTATGTTATAATATTGCATTGAATATTATGTATCGAGATACACATTCATAATTGTCACTTGCATTGTATTGTTTTGACAATATTTGAATATTTAAAATATATTTAGTATATTTTATAGTCTATATTTGTTTGGACAAAGTTTTTACATTGTATTGTTTTGACAATATTTGAATATTTAAAATATATTCAGTATATTTTATAGTCTATATTTGTTTGGACAAAGTTTTTACACTAAATCTGGCATTTACAAAAAAGAATAAAAAAATTGGGCCTACCAGGAGTCGAACCTGGGTGGCCAGGGGTGCATAGGACGCTAACCAGTGAGCTACTGAGTGTTTAGTGATAAGATCTGAACCGCATTTTATTTGAGTAGTAGCCACCACTATGCGAGGCGCATTTATCCAATATGCGCCTCGGGTAATCTTAAGCGAGGCGCATTTTGCAATATGCGCCTCGGCTATTCGCTGTACTATTCCCCTTCCTTTTTCCTCTCGATCCATCTCTCACTCACTCTCGTCCGTGGAGCCGCCCTCGCCAAGGTCCTCGCCGCCGCCCGCCCGTCCGTGGAGCCGCCGCCCGCCCGTGGAGAAGGAGCCGGAGCCGTTGCCGCCGCCGCCTCCCGAGCCGCCCTCGCCAAGGTCCTCGCCGCCCTCGCATTCAGCTTCGAGTTCCGCTTCTTCAGCTTCCGCGCCGTCTAGGTCAGCCGCCTCAGATTCCTCCTACTCCCCCCTATTTCCTCCTGCCTTAGCTATGCTCGACTGCGCTGGCTGTGCGTGCTGTGTTGATTCGTGCGGTGGCGGCGGCGGCTGCTGCTGCATTGGGGAATCTCCGTGGAATTAATTGCGCGTTCTGGGGACTAGCAAATTGATCTGGTTTAAGAGTCAAAGCAAGGCATACTACTACCCGCAGTGTAGGTTTACCCACACATCGCTGGGGTTCCAGCGTTAATTCTACATCTATCCTATAGCCAGCTAGTGGATCCCTTAGCACAAACCTAACCTAGGTGAGTACTGCAATCGGTTGTAACCTGAGTTTACTGCTGCGTGCCTGCGTGTGGTTTACCCACACATCGCTGGGGTTCCAGCATTAATTCTTGACATATTCACTTATTTTTCAAGTACCAGGCTAGCAGGCAATAGTCAATAATGATTTAAATAGCAATTGTCAAGTACCAGGCTAGCAGCAAAGCAAGTACCAGTATTCTAGCTACTGCTAATCTTCACCAGATTACATACATATTGCACTCTGCTACCTTACATTACAAATTGAATAATTTTGTTTTGGTTCCTGTTTTGCACCATCAGGCTGTACCAGAGCCAAGTCTGCATTGTTCTAAATGAACTAAATCACATCAGATGGAGGCTTGCACTATGATTTTATGGCTGCTATTTTTTCTTGTACATTTCTATCATTCTATGGCACTGGATTAATGCATATATGATGCTATTTGATTGTTTTAGCCCTGTTCCTTGTATCCAGTCCGTGGCTGTGTACTGACATTCTTAAATTTGGTGCCACACCTTCACCATTTAAACGGTCTTGGCAGCATGGTAGATAGGCGCATGTGTGTGCGTGCGTGTGTGATCTGTCGGAGTCAGGCTGGCTGTGTTTGTGCCTTTTTAGGCCATTTTGTGCAGGTTTTTTCTTTTTGAGTTGCCAATGTTTCGCCGGGATGTTGATTCATTTCTGTCCCGGCGAATTTCTGGCACTCCTAGGCATAGAAATACAGGGGAGGTGCTGCCAAATTTTTCCTAGGAATTTTTGTGCTAATTAGTTCCATTTAATTGTGTGTTTAGATATGTCGGGGGAGCCGGGCCCTTCTAGCAGCAAGAAGCCATTTTGGGAGCAGCTAGCGGAACTGGAATCCCAAGAGGACCCGGAATTCATTCCGCGGGACGACGAGATGGAGGACGACGAGGATACCTCGTCTTCCGATGGTATTGAGGAGACCGGGAACGACGATGGCGACGCCACTAACACGGATGGCGGCGGTGAAGCTACTACGGACGGTGGTAGCCAACCGAAACCGAAGAAGGCCCGGAAGAATCGGACCCCAATCGTGGTCGACACCACCAAAAGGTCCATCTTCACAAGAGTGAACAATATAGGGGCGCCTCAGGAGCCGGAGGAGTTTGTCACGGGTTACGTAAACCAACTCGCTGCAATCCTCCGGAACACCGTCACCATCAACACGGAGAACCTGAAGGGCGAAGAGAATAGGGGTTTCCTGATTCAGCTCTTCCGGAAGCTGCACCAAAGATATGCGTTCCCGTGTGATGAAAATGGTGCAGAGCAGTACAACAATGACAAACTCAAAGGGAATCCGGTGAACAAGTACGCCATTAGGAAGTTCACGAAGGCCTTGTCGAATTGGAAGGCCCGGGTGAAGAAGCTGATTGTCGAGGACAAGCTAAGTTACTCGGAGCTCATCAAGAAGGAGCCTCTGGTCAAGGAAGAAGACTACAATCAGTTCAAGGCCAGATGTAACTCCGCCGTGGGCAAGGCCAAACGTTTGAGGGGCAAGGAGTTGAGAGCCCTGAACATTGGTACCCACCATCTCGGCTCCGGCGGTTATAGAGCCGCGAAGCCCAAATGGGACAAGGAGGACGCCGCTGCTCGTGAAAGGGGGGAGACACCTCCCTTTGACGACATAAAGGAGGAGCAGGCAAAGAACTTTGTAAGGGCCCGGTTTAAAAAGCCGAGAGGGTCCGCTGAGTATTCCTCGGAGCCCGCCGGTCCCTTCTCTTCGAAGGTGAAAGACTTCATGAGTAACTATGTAAGTAGTTTGCATGCAAGTCGATTAATTGATTGCGTTCACGATTAATCAATGAAGTCTAGTTTTCTGATCAAATGCTTCGTGTTCCTTGTGCGTAGGAAGCGGAGTGTAGGACCTCCTCATCCCAGGGCGGGTCGACGCCCGTCGCCAAGTGGGACAACACTTTTAACAGGGCGCTGAACAAGACCAAGAATGTCGATCCCCTGGCGGCCCCGTCGTCGGCTGGTCGTGTGGTGGGCTATGGCGGCCTTACATGGTCCGAGTACTATGGCCAAGAGCGGAAGGGATCCAAGACCGATGTGAAAAACCTAAGGGAACGGGTGGACGCCATTCCCTCTATAGTCCAACAAGCCGTGAACCAGGCTGTGTCGGCTGCCGAGATAAAGTTCCAAGAACGAGTCTCACAAGTCCAGACACAAGTCCAGTCACAAGTGAACGAGAAGCTCAACACCATCCTTCCCGTCTACATGGAGAAGTACATCAAGTGGGAGAAGGGTGGTAGACGGGGGCCGCCACCGGTTGCCAACGTCGACAGCGCCCAATCGGAAAACGTGGCGCGGCCGGAGGCGCTTCTTACTCCTCCAGCTCCGGAGCTTAACTTTCCGGCCCGCACCGCTGTGGCAACAGGCAGCCACTCAGCCGCCACTTGCGCGCCCAACAAGCCTGTCGTCGGCGGCGCCTCGACATTGGCCGAGTTCGACGCCCTCAAGGTAACTAATTAATTAGCTGGGAGAGTCTCAACCACATGACCGACTAATGACTTGATATCCGTTTTACTGACGCCCCGCCTACATGTCTTTCGCAGGAAGACACTCCTTGCACCCTAATGCACTGGGTGGGCGGCCAGTTGAAGGATGTTGCCAAGGGTAGTATCGTTCAGCCGGAGAGCCGCGCATGGCACAATGGCACAATGGACCCCGGCAATATGAGGGTCAAATACACTATGGTGCTTCCGGGCTACGAGCAAGTGGAGCCTCCCTCTCAACCGGCTGGATGGGACGATGATGACCCGCCGGTGGTCCTCAGTACCGCCTTCGGCTACGTGTTCCAATGGCCGAAGAGCCAGATCCGTTTGGGGACGGAGGACCAGCACAACATCACCCCAGAGGCAACACGTCCACCACATGATGAGGCAGCACATCAAGCACAACCTGATGAAGACTTTGAGATGGCGGACTTGGACAACATGGCACAGGATCCCGACGATGGAGACAATGACCCGTACTTCGGCGACCAGTTCATTAACACAAGGTTTTCAGATTATTATGAGCCGGCACTATCAGGCATGCATGATCAAGTTGCCGAGACCCAACCAGCACCGGCGAAACCCCCTTGCCAGGTGCGTCTCTTCCGAAATAGTCAGGAGACGCCGCCACCCGCCCCCTTCACCGAGCCTCCGAGGCCAGCAGTTCCTATGAGCACCCTCAAGAAGGCAGTCGGTGAGGTGAACGCGGCCGCCGTGCCCAACGCCGTGAAGGGCAAGAAGCAAGGTGGTCGCAGAAGGAAGGCTAAGGGTGACCGGGGCCAGGAACAAATTCCTGTTTACCGGGCTAAGGACGGCCCTGTGGGAGAAGCTTCCAGGAGTAAGCATCACGTGGCTGGTACGCCGATGATGCCTCCATCGATGCTCGACGTCGCAGGCCCGCATATGCGCAATCTTCATCATAACTGTCTACATGTCGAGGAGCGCCGCCTTCGAGAGAACGATCAGTCGTACATGGTTTACAGGGCTAAGGTGCCTTCTGATGTGCCGTGCCTCGTCAGTGTACCCCCGGGGATATCTTCTACTTGCGGCATACCGACATCTTCGACATGTTGAACGGGTTCCGGCTGCATGATACCCTGGTCCGGCTGTTCTCCCTGAATATGGCCATGCAGATCATACGAGACAACATCCCCGGCATCCAGATAGTGGACCCCTTCTTCATGCGTGACGCCTTCCTGAGATCTGAGGACAACATCGCGCTGGCGTCCGACTACCTCTCAGCCTTCATGGAACAATACTCAGACAAGGATGTGATTCTCCTTCCCTACCATCCCATCACGACCGGTGATCGGACAGGCTGCGTGCTCATATACTTAGACGTGAAAGACTCAACAGCCGTGTACCTCGACTCTAACAGTGCTATCCGGAAGGACTACTCCACTATCAGGAGAATTCTTGATGGTGCTCTCACCGGCTACGTCGCAGCGGGAGGCGTCAAACCAAGAACACCACGTCTGAAGTTCGGCGCGCACATGTTCCGCCACACGATGCAGTTCCCCTACGTCAAGCAGCCGCCTGGCAGCGAGAAGGATGCCTTCTACGTCATCCACCACATGAAGGCGTTCTTCCAGGAACAGGAGAACCGCACGCTGCCATCTGACCTCAAGAGGTGGGCTGAAGATCTTGCAGAAATACAGGATCGCAACCTCAGGCAGAACTTCTTCAACATCCAGGAGGAGCTCGCGACAATCGTGCACCAGGAAGTCATGAGGCGGGGGGGCGCCTTCAGTATCGCCTATACACCGCCCAACAAGGAGATAGACGCAGAGTTAGCGCGGCAGGGCGACGGCAGGTCATTCATGCAGATGGCGAAGAATCGGTCGGGCTTCATCAATGTCCCCTCGAAGAAGTCTTGATGATGCCATGATGTTTACCTAGCTAGCTAGCTGTTAGTTCCGAACTATATCCACGATGTCCTTGTGTGTTGTAAACCCTATCCCTATGTTTACTTGCCTAGCAAACTCTAGTGTGTTTCGTCAAACCGTTGAAACCTGATTGTGAGCGACGCTATCTAGTTATTTGTGTGTTATGAACTATTTCAATGCCTTGGTCATGTTGCTTTTTATTCGTTAGTTGCCGTCGTTTGCGTTTTGAAATGCCGATGATTAAAACGCGTTGTGGCACAATGTGTGTGATTATACCCTGACGATCTGGTGTGCCTTGTGATATGTACAAAGACGAGTCGTTATGCATCTAACTTGGCACACCAGATCCGTCAGCGGCATTGTCATTTCCGTGTCCAACCTAAGTATATATGAGGCATGCTCTATTTTTTGAGTTGGCTCTTTTCTTGATAACAAGTACCGATGATTAGAACGTGTTGTGGCACTATGCGTGTGACTAGGCTCGCTGTTCGATCTTGTGTGGCAACTAGACTAGTAATTTGGGCATATACTCTACTTGCTGCACAAGATCGAATAGCGAGTCTGGTCATTTTCCGTGCCCAACCAAAGTATGAGGCACGAATCCAAGTCATTCTTGGGTTGCTTTCTTTGTCTTCTCTTCGAGTTGCCTCTTTTATTGACAAGTGTGTGTCTGTTCTTTTTTTCCGGGTCTTTCTTTCAAACGCCGATGATTAGAACGTGGTCTCTTACATGTTGTTGCACCATATATATGCATGATTCTATCTTGTGAACTGCTAGCTATTGTTTCCCACTGACATAACTAATATCATCTTTCTTGTGTGTGTAGGAGATGGCGAAGAAGTGCTATGTTGTTTACATAGGTGCTGTTCCAGGAGTGTACGACGAGTGGAAACACTGCCACAACCAAGTGAACGGGTTCCCGGGCAACCTCTACCAAGGCTACGAGAGTAGAGCGGTGGCGGAAGCTATGTGGAGACAACACCGGAGGGAGAAGAACCGGGTGAGGAACTTCGTCATCGTCATCACCATCACCTTGCTCTTGGTGGTTGGTGGTATTCTCTACCTTGCCTACTAGTTTCAATGTTATTGTAATGAGATGGTGAAAATCATGTACTCGGTCTCGAGAGATATGTGGACATGGCACTTGTAATGTGATGGATATGTGATACTTGTGTGATGATGATCTACTATTTGATGGATGTGTTAGTTTTATCCATATTTTGGTCCATTGGACCCTTATATATATATCTGTAAATATACTGCTGAATACCTGTATACTGTACAGTATACAGGTATTTTATTTTAATTTCGAAAATGATATCAGAGGCGCATATTGGAGGTCATAGGAGGCGCATATGCCACATATATGCGAGGCGCATCACCGAGCTATGCGAGGCGCACCCTATATGCGCCTCTGCTAATCTGAATAGGCGAGGCGCATATCAGTATGCGCCTCCGATATACTTATAGGAGGCGCATATTGATATGCGCCTCGCATAAGGCAAATACCCGAGGCGCATATCATATGCGCCTCCGGTAAAAAATACCAGAGGCGTGGACATAGAGGCGCATATGATATGCGCCTCGGATGGGCAAAGTGGTGCGCCTCGGCTAGCGTTTTCCCTAGTAGTGCATATTGCTTAGCATAAGTTGTTGGTGCACATAGGTGAACCTAGCTAGTTTAGGTTTTGGTTTGATAAATTAAACGTTAGTTTTATTCCGCATTTATTCAAGCCTTAACCGTAATAATTTTAAATCGCCTATTCACCCCCCCCCCCTCTAGGTGACATCCGGGTCCTTTCATGTTGGCCACCGCGGCGTCTCCAGGGTACCTCTCCGCCATTTGGTTCTCTCGGCGAGCTTGAGAGGGGTAGAAGGGGGAGAAGAGTTGGATGAGTGTGAGATGTGTGGGGCGTGCCCGGCGGTGAGGGTGGGGTAATAAATATCGACGGGGCAGCAAGTGTGGCGCGTTGTAACTCCGCCACGTGGCCGATCTGACTGGACGGCGGTACGCTTGAGTGGCGGCAGGAGCACTAATGTGACGCGGGAGACGAGGCGATGAGGACGACGAAGAAGTGTGCCGCTAACAGGACGGGCCCGCCGGAAGCTTCGCGTGGTTTCCCTCGGATTCGCGCCATTTCCCTTTCACCGGTGCCCCCGGGCGGAACCCGGCGCGCTGGGTTCGGCCTGGGACGCCGGATAAAATTTGGGCCAAATCCGGTGAAAAAAGAGGACTTGGAAGGGCGCTGGGGGGCGACTACGAGGAAAATGGGCCGCTGGCGTAAAAAAGGGGCGCTGGGGCAGGGCGGCTGGAGTTGCTCTTATATGGATTAAGTATATATTTCACCCCCAAATGTCACACATTAGACACAATTCACCCCAAACTTAAAATTGGGAGTTTTGAAACCCTCAAATCCACAAAACCGGATAAATCACCCCCTAAGCTGGTTTTGGACAATCTGGGTGGTTTTTTGCTGCTGACGTGGCGATGACATGGCGAAGCTGCCGTTATGTGCTTAACAGAGCCGTTAGCCTTGGCGCCTTGGCCCACCTGTCATTGTCTTTGCACTTGGGCCCACCTGTCATAGCGGTGGGAGTTATCTTCTTCCCCATCGCGCGTCGCTCTTCCTCTCTGCCTTCCTAACGCTGACGAACCCTAGCTCTGCGCCACTGTCGCCGCAGCCCTCCGCGCACCGCCCCGACGTAGATCTGTTGCGCCTTCGTGGAATCGTCGCCATGTCCGCGGCCAGCTCGAGCTGCAGTGCGCTCCGCCGCCGGGGTACCTACGTCCCTCTGATTCCCTGCCCTGATTGCGGCAGGACGGTGCATCGAGGGGTGTCGGGGACGCCTGAGCACCCTGGCTGGGTCTACTACAAGTGTCACCGCCACGGGGTAGGTCTTCGACTTAACCCTTTTCTGAAATTTCCATGCTTTGCTCTTTCTGAATCCACGGCTCTGAAGCAAATCCTCTCAGTTTGCATGCTTTGCTCCACCTTCTGAATCCAATACTGTGATTTTTGGCAGCATGGTTGTGATTTTTGGCAGCATGGTTGAAATTTTTAGTAGACACATTTGTTGACAGCAAATTTTGTTTCTTTTGTTGTTTCAAATGGACAGCATGGTTGTGATTTTTGGCATTGGGAACTTGAGTATGTTGTGTATTTGGTTGAGCACGAGCACTTGCAATGTGAAGATGCTGCTGTGGGCGCAATAGCTTGGGCTGAAGAAAGGAGGGAGAACCTGGAGCTGGTACAGGCTGAGAAGAAAGCAACAGGGGATGCAGGAGATGGAGCAAGACATGTGATGCTGGTGAAGAACATCACTGCAGTGGCAGATGCAGTGAAGGAAGTTGTGATGCTTGTGAAGATTGCAATTGGGCTCATGTGTGTGATGTTTGCCATTGGAATGTTGAAGAACTGATGTAGTTGAAGTGCAGAAACAAGTTGATCTAGTTGAGTAGTTGGTACCTAGACTTGTAGTTGATCTATTTTGTGAGCAAATTAGCTATGTAATCGTCAGTGCAATGGTTGGCAGTGTAATGGGTGCAGTGTAGTGGCAGTGTAGTTGATCTATTCTGTGAACAAGTTATGAATGTAACTGTCAGTGCAAGTTATTGCAGCTACCTATCTATGTAATGAACAAGTTTATCTAGTTGTTGGCATGTGAACAAGTGCACTCTAAATTTATTATGGCATTTCAGAAGATGTATCTGACAGTTGCTCAAGAGAAAACATATGAAATTCCAGATCAATTCAGTGTTCGATAGATAGCTCAATGTTTACTAGATAGCTCAATGGTTATCCAGAATAGCTATTACAAAAATATTACAAAAGCACATCTCCATAGTGACTACTTCTTTGTTGTGGATTGTTGAACTGCTTTTGCAGCCTTGTAAGCAGCAAGACTGAAGCTGGTGTGCTGTGGAGCAACAAATGCAGTCTTAGGAGTTTCAGGCTTGTATTTGGTGAAGCTTTTCTGATGTGAACTAGTAGTAGTTGCTCTTGGTGTAACAAATGGTTGACACAGGTTCACAATTTTCCTGTTATCCAGCTGGCTTGACACATGTTGGGCGCTGGGCTGGGAGCTGGGCTGGGAGCTTGGCTGGGAGCTTGGCTGGGAGCTTGGCTTGGTGGTTGGTTGTGAGCTTCTCCCAGGTATCTTCAGCCCTGTAGGCTTTGTTCTTAATGCCTTGGTTGCTGCATCTTCGTAGACAGCAATATTCTTTCCTTTCCTGTCTTTTGCAGCAGAAGCAGCTGCTGCTGCATCAGCACTAGCCTGTGACAGCTGCAAGTGTAGGTTGGAAATTAGGGCAAGTGTAGGTTGCAAAATATTGCAAGTATAGGTTGCAAAATAGTGCAGGTATAGAAAATTAGAACAACTACATGAAATTCAGTACCTTTGCTCTCTTCCCAGCTTCTTCATTCTGAGATTCCTTCTTTTGCTTCTTCCTTTTCCTGGTCCTATCTCTAACTATATGTGCATTGCCATGGTGCTTATCAACAAGATTGTTTGTGCAACCGGTCATGTTGTGTCCCTTTCTCTGACAGTTGCTGCAAGTAATTTTAATGCCAGCCCTGCTCAACTTTGTGCCCTTGGGTCCTTCATCTGGTCCTCTTCTCCTTTCAGTCTTGGGCCTTCCAGGGAGTTTAATGAAACCAGGTGGTTTAGGTTTAGGTTGATCAGCTGTTGGCCAGCTCTCTTCACCTTCCATTGGCTCCAAGCAATGATCATAAATCCTATTGTACACCTTAATAGAATAGCATTCAGCAATGAAGTCATCTAACTTCTTTGAAGAAGCATAAATTGCACTGACTGCATGACAACAGGGAAGGCCAGAGAGTTGGAAGTATCTGCAGGTACATGTTCTTCTTTCCAGGTTTACAGTGAACCTGTATTTCTGGTACTCCTGCACCTCAAACCCTTCTTTGCCATTCCAAAGCACTTCACAGTTGGTAGATCTTGAGATGTTCTGCTTTAGTTTTCTGAATATGTTTGGACAGATAGTCCCTTGCCATTTTGCTGCCTTCCCTCTGTTTTGTTGAACCCTGACTAGCATCTTGCACCTTATCCATTCAAGCATAGACACAACAGGTAAATATCTTGATTCTATGATGTAGTTATTAAAGCACTCACACATGTTATTGTCAACAGAGTCACAATTAGCTCCAATTTCCATGAATGCCCTGCTCCAGTATTGTGGATCAGTGTTCATCATGTCTTTAGCTCCATCAACAGTGAACTGAGCAAGCTTTGCTCTGTTGTAGTTGAAAAGCACCCTGTTTGGTGATTTGGCACATCTCCAGAATAATTTCTGTAGATCATGGTTAGGGTGCTTTTTCTTCCAATTTGAGTAAATGTGTCTAGCACACATTCTATGCTCAGCCCTGGGCATTATGTCCTCAATTGCTGACAGCAAACCTTTCTGTTGATCAGAGATGAACACCCAACCTGCTCCTTGATCTGCAATCTTTAGGTCTTTGTTGAGCAAAGCAAGAAACCAGAACCATGAATCATAGTTTTCTTTCTCAACTACTGCCCATGCAACAGGGTACATTTGATTGTTTGCATCCCTTCCTAGAGCACATAGCATCTGTCCAAAGCAAGCTCCTTTGAAAAAACAACCATCCACACCAATTACTTTCCTACATCCTGCAAGAAATCCTTTCTTAAGTGCTGAGAAGCACATGTAGAACCTTTGGAATACATAGGTGTCATCTGGTTGATGAGGATCCATTTTGACAGCAACAGTACTACCTGGATTTGAATGCAACAATGCCAGCTGGTAATCAAACACTTTAGAATACTCTCCCTGTGTTGAATCCATCATTTTTCTAAACACAAGCTGCTTGGCTCTTTTGCATTGAGCAATGGTAACATCTACCCCAACCTCTTGTAGCACTGTCTTCTGTAAATGCTCAAGCTTCCAAGTTGGATTTGCTTTTATCAGTCTGCCAAACCTCTTAGCAAGAAAAGTAGAAGTTACAAGCCTATTGTCTCTCCTTGGAATACAATTGTGCTGATTATTCAAAGTGGACACTTGTAGCCACTTGTTCTTACTGGTCCTTGATGCATAGATCATCCAAGGGCAACTAGGCCATGTACAGTGTGCTCTTACTTTATCATACTCATCCTTTGTGAAAGCCAAATGGTGCTTTTCTTTGATACCATATTTGATAAGAGCCTTCTTCATCTGTTCCCTGCTTCTAAATACCAAGCCTAGCTGAAATTTCTGTCCTTCTTCTTTGCTATTGTATCTAGGCCAAATGCTCTTCTTCCTTATAGTTATCTTCCCCCCTTCTCCATCACTCTCTTCTGTATCTGAGTACTGATCATCACTGTCGAAATACTCAGTATCTGAATCAGAGTATGACAGTCCTTCATCTCCATCTGCATGTGCTACAACTGTGTTGTCTTTGATGATATGGTGTGTACCTTTTCCCATTTTCTTGTTCCTCTCATTTAATCTAATTTCTCTTGACAACTTTCTCATTTGCTCTGCCTCAGAATCCTCACCAGAACTATTTTCAGGAATTGGTTCATAGTCAGTGTCATCATCTGATTCCTGTACAGGTGGTGCATCTTCTTCCTTGCCTGCATCAACCACATGTTGTTGGACTGCTTCTTCTTCCTTGCCTGCATCAACCACATGTTGTTGGACTGCTTCTTCTTCCTTGCCTGCATCAACCACATGTTGTTGGACTGCTTCTTCTTCCTTGTTTGCATCAACCACATGTTGCTGCACTTGTTCTTCTTCCTTGTTTGCATCAACCACATGTTGCTGCACTTGTTCTTCTTCCTTGTTTGCATCAACCACATGTTGCTGCACTTGTTCTTCTTCCTTGTTTGCATCAACCGCATGTTGCTGCACTTGTTCTTCTTGCTTGCCCACAGGTTTTGGTACTGACCAACCTTCCCTGAACAAAGTTTCAACTTCTTCAGTGCTTACAGGGTGCACATCTATCAATGGAAACTTGGTCCTCCCTCTATGGCATGAATAAGTTTCACTGACAGGGATTTCAAAGTAAGATCCTTCTCCTTCTTCTTCTTCTTCTTCTTCTTCTTCTTCTTCTTCTTCTTCTTCTTCTTCTCTTCTTCTTCTTCTTCTTCTTCTTGCTCTGCAGCATCCCACAGCACTTCTTCTTCTATATCTTCTTCATCTGCACCAACTGACTGCACTTCTTCAACATAAATCTGTACAATTTGACCATAGGGAATGCTACTATCTATTCTACTGATGGCATCATCATCACCAACAAACATCAAGCCTTCAGTAAAAGATTTCCCAGGAACAAGCCAGTGAAGCTTCAGTGACAGATTGATGTCCACTCTACCCAACTGAATATGGTAAACATTCGTAGCATGCTCCAGCAATTCATTATAGCACAGAGTATCCCTGCTGATATTAACTGAATACTCTTCCTGATCGCCCACATAATCAACACTGCAGCCATCCCTCACAAAGCAACCCATACAATGTAAATTGACAGGAAACCAGTCCAGTCGGTCTGGAGGAGAACCTAAACACGAAAAGGTTCAAACTTTTAGTATAAAAAGTATGATCTTTGTTGTTAAAAACCTTCTAAGTATCATGGTAATCCATGCCAACTCGCACAAACATTTTAATTCATCACAGATTTCTGCCGTTAAGGTGGACAAGATCGACTTAAAACCCTGCACTTTAAACATCAGAACCATGGTCGGAGGAGGAACCAGAAGACACTAACCTTGATTGTCCATGTCTACGTGGCGTAGGAGCAGGTCACACGGCGCGCAGGTTGATGGCAGGTCGGCGGCGAACAGAGCAGACGACGGCGACGTCGGCGGAGCAGACCACGGAGAGGTCGGCAGAGCAGACCACGGAGAGGTTGACGGAGCACACCACGGAGAGGTGGGCGGAGCAGCCCACGATCTTTTCACGCCGACGGCGCGAAAGACCACCCGGCGGCGACGTCCATGCCGTGGTGTGCGCGGACGGACGGCGGCGCGGACGGGTGGCACGGGAGTCAGGACAAGAAAGCGAGGGAGGCAGGAAAAGAAAGCGATCGCTTTGAAGCTGCAGGTGGAAGGACTGAATTGCAAATTCGAAAAAGTACGGGGAAGTTTCTGTACAACTTGCGCTGTCTGAAAGCCCGACAAGGTCAAGCTCCTCTCCGCCGCGCCGCTGGTTGCCGCTCGACGCCATGACTGAAAATTGGCACCCTCTTCGCCGCGCCGACACGATGACAAGCTCAAGCTCGACGCCGCGCTGCTCACCGCCTCCACCCCTGAGCTCAGCTGGGTCTTCCCTTCGCGACGTGAGTGCCTCTGTTCTCGGATAGGGTTTCTGCATTTGGGGATTTTTTAACAACGAATCACTCTTCATCGCCTGTTGATAGATCACATATAGAGACAACGCGCCTGATTCTATCAGTGATCCCTACTTCCGCGGAATCGATGCCGCTGCACCTGTACTGTGCCGCATCCACAAGCTGAAGCCCGAATTGTTTGTTGCTTTCGAAGGAAACATGACAGGAAGGCGCTTCTACCTTTGTCCAATCAAGAATGTGAGTTCCACTCCGAGTTTGTACACACTAAAATTCTTAGGAAACTGAAATATTGAAACTCTGAACTTTCTGACTAATTGAACACCCACTGACATACTCAAAATCTGAATTTGTAGGAAGCTGAAAACTGTGGATTTGTAGGTTGGATGGATCCAGACTGGCATGGAGGTTTGCAAAATGCCCTAGCTAGGTTATGGGCTATGTATGAGGACAGTGAGAATCGTTTAATCAAAAGCAATCACCAAAATGCAAGTTTGCTCCACAATGTATCTGAGCAGAAGACAGAGTTTGAGGCAGTCAAGAAAGAAAAGGATTTGTTGTTTGAGCAGTTGCAGGTGCTTAAAGATATGAAGCAGCATGAGCAGCAAGAACTGGAGGAGGTCAAGAAAGACAGGGAGCAGTTGCTTGACCAGTTGCAGGTGCTTAAAGATGTGAGGCAGCATGAGCAGCAAGAACTAGAGGAAGTCAAGACAGATAGGGCTCAGCTGATTGAGCAGTTGCAGATGCTTAAACATGTGAAGCAGGATCAACAAAAGGAAATGGATGAAGTCAAAAAAGATATGGCTCACTTGGCTGATGTCAATGCAAAGTTGAAGGAGGAGAAGAAGAAGTTAGAGTATGCACTCCATGACCTTTGGAAATTCAGTAATGGGACCAAAGAAAAACTGAAAAAAATCAGGCAACTTTGTGATGAAGGAGAGTGTTGAGTTGAACCATTTTGAGATGATGTAATAATCATTTGATGTAATAATGATCTGGTGTTAAACTGTTGGCTTGGTCCTACTGGATTCTACTTAAATAGCATGATGTTCTAGTGTTAAACTGATTGAGCATATGGTTTCCATCCAGTGTTTAACTGGACCATATGGTTTGCATCCTGACCATATGGTCACACATTAACTAACAATTACTTGGACCATGTGGTTTGCATCCTGACCATATGGTCACACATTAACTAACAATTACTTGGACCATGTGGTTTGCATCCTGACCATATGGTCACACATTAACTAACAATTACTTGGACCATATGGTTTGCATCCTGACCATATGGTCACACATTAACTAACATTTACTTGGACCATATGGTTTGCATCCTGACCATATGGTCACACATTAACTGAAAATAAGATAACAAATTGCAGGTTTGCATCATCCTCAAACTGAAACTATATCAGCCTGACAAACAAAGAGCAACTGACAAACTGAAACTGAAACATTGGACCATATGGTTTGCATCCTGACCATATGGTCACACATTAACTGAAAATAAGATAACACATTGCAGGTTTGCATCATCCTCAAACTGAAACTATATCAGCCTGACAAACAAAGAGCAACTGACAAACTGAAACTGAAACATAAGAGATTCTTACATAACAATATAATAGAGATCCTTACATAAGAGGTTCACAACCTGACCACAAGTCATTACATAAGAACAAGTTCATCACATAACCTAACAAGCTTGTTACTTCCCAGCTCATTGCATCAAAAGCAACCAACCCTCATTACATAATAAGAAGCAACTATCCAACAGGCTTCTCACTTCCCAGTTAATTACACCAAAAGCAACCAACCCTGGTTCATTACATACTTCCCACTTCTACACTAAAGCAGACCATGAGCATCCAACAGGAGCCTGTGCTTGTTGGTTCCCAGTCCAAAAGCACCTGGCTCAATCTTGTCCACAACCACCTTGAAACCATGGAATGCGGAGCGCCGACACCAGAACATGACAATATCACCCTTCTGAAAAGTGGCATTCTTCACTACAGTCATCCAGTTTGAGGTCATGATGGCATGCTTAGTTCCTTTGGCAATCTTCATCTTCACTTCCTCAGTTACCTTGTTTTTGAGAAAGTGGACAACTATGGTGGTTGCAGTCCGCGAAAGGTGCTTGCTGAGGTACCTATTGGTGAACTCTTTGTTGAAGTACTGCAAAGAAATGGCAAACAAAATTCTATGTTAGGGTTTACTATGTGATCATACTCTATGTTAGGGTTTAGTATGATCATACTCTACCTTAAATAGCAAAAAAGAGGAGGTGCCAGCACTTACCATCTTGCCTTTGCCCTGAACAACATGAGTCATCTGCAGGCTGCAAATGTACAATGGTGTCGTTGGTTCCTGTTCAGCACAAATGCTCTGAAGAAGTATAACTTGTTGAGGGGACAGTTCCACTCGATTGGCAAACATACAGAATTGATCAAAGCTGGAATGCCCCATAACACCTGGACCTACATTTCAGCAACACCATGTAAATAAAAATGCAAGGTAAACACACTAGCACAAGTATATTGAGTTAAAGGAAAACACAGTTGCACACCTCGGATAGTCATGCCTATGAAGGAATCTTCCTCAGAACCATCACTCTCAGAACCATCACTCTCAGAACCATCACTCTCAGAACCATCACTCTCAGAAGAATCACTCTCAGAAGAATCACTCTCAGAAGAATCACTCTCAGAAGGATCACTCTCAGAAGGATCACTTGCTGGAGAATGAGGCTCACTTTTTGGAGAAAGAGGCTCACTGTCCGAAGCATCAAGCACGATCAATGGCACCGTCTTCGGCTCCATTTTCACACTAGCAAAACAGGATCCAAATTAAAAATCAACACCTTCAACAACACAAAACCCTAAAAGAATCCAAAAGCAGTAGCATTTGCAACTCCTCCATCCGAAACCCTATCATGAATCCTAAACCCTAACCCTAACCGAATCGAACTGCAAATCGAACCCTAACCCTAACCCTCAAACCCTAACCCCTATCATGAACACTAACCCTAACCCTAACCCTAACCGAATCGAACTGCAAATCGACCCCTAACGCGCGCGGGCTATGAGGGCAACCACACCGCATCGACAGGGCTAGAGATGAGAAGGGTGAGATTCGCGATTAGGGATGAGGAGGCGAGATTTGGGGTGGAAAGGACTGGATCTTACCTCGTCACCATCCTCCGAGGCTAGAGATGAGGAGCCGCGATGGCGGCGACCTCTGCGGCGGTCGGTGACGGCTGCGGACGGCGCGGGCTCCCCGCCGGCGAGCTCGATGGTGAGTGGAGGCGGCGGTCGGGACGGGGATGAGTGGGAAGCGAGTGGGGACTGGGGAGTGGTCAACGAGAAAGAAATAGGGCACAGCGGGAGAGAGTGACTGACAGGTGGGCCCCACCGCGCACTAACGCCGTCAGTTAGTCGCCATGTCAGCAAGCCAAGTCAGCACGTCTAAACAGCCCAAAATTGCCCAATACCACTCAAAGATTGTCCAAAACCACTAAAATTGAGTGGCAGGGGGTGATTTATCCGGTTTTGTGGATTTGAGGGTTTCAAAACTCCCAATTTTAAGTTTGGGGTGAATTGTGTCTAATGTGTGACATTTGGGGGTGAAATATATACTTAATCCCTCTTATATTGCTGCCGGGGCCATACCTTGGATGCCGAGCCAAATCTTCTCCTATAGCAATTCATATTTGGCCCAACTAGAAAGAAACCTCAGCCTAACTTTTAAGCTTGGCAGGCTGATCTAGCCCATTTAGTTCTCTGCCCAGTCCAATGTGGTCATCGCATGCATGGCATGCATTAATTATTTCTCAAAAGCAAAACATATGCATGGCATGCATTGACCGAGACGCGTGTTGGCTCGCAGGATGACAACGTATTTCCAGCGGGGAGCATCTACGCAAGGCAGAAAGTTAATAACATAGGAAACGGCCGTACTAATTGCTCCACCGCCAGTTAATTACTTCCCAACAACGGCAACATTCTACATCACCATATATACTCACACGCCCTGCACAAAGTTTTACCATCTGCAGCTAAGCTAATACACATACGCGTAAAATTAAGTACATAAGCTATAGCTAGCTACAACGTTTTGCAGCACATGACTGGCATGGCAGCGGCGCGGCTCGGCGTGGCTCTCCTCCTCCACGTGCTGCTGGCGGCGAGCTTCTGCGCCGGCCGCGACTTCATCGTTGGCGGCCGCGGCGGGTGGACGACCAACCCCGCCGAGCCCTTCAACCACTGGGCGGAGCGCACCCGCTTCCAGGTCAACGATAGCCTCGGTATGTACACGTTACGCCCTGTCGCCGTCCTCGTGATCGCCTCGATTCGTTGTTGATTTTTGTTTCGCTTGCATGAACGCATGCATCCATGGCTTGGATCGTCGCCGCAGTGTTTAGGTACAGCGGCCGGAGCGACTCGGTGCTGCTGGTGAGCCAGAGCCACTACGACGCCTGCAACACGGCCGACCCCTTCCTCCGCCTCGAGGGCGGCGACTCCGTCTTCGGCCTCCTCAACTCCGGCCCCTACTTCTTCATCAGCGGCAACGCCAGCCGCTGCCAGGCCGGCGAGCGTCTCATCGTCGTCGTCCTCGCCGTACGCCCCGGCAACGGCAAGGACAGGGGCAGCGGCGGCGCCACCCCCTCGCCGCCTCCCGTCCCAGCACCAGGGTCACGGGCGACGCCTCCTCCGCCGCCGCCCGCTGCGGGAAACTCTTCGTCTACGTCGCCGTCGCCGGCACTGCCACCGCCGTCGGTGACGAATGCTACCGTATCACCGCCGCCGCATTCGCCGTCGTCCGCGTCAGCCCTCAGGGGCGGTGTCGTGGCGTGCCTCGTCATAGCCGGAGCAGCAGTAGTCCTAGTTTAATTCGGTCGATCCGTCCCCTCAAGTGTTTCATACTTCTGCTTTGGATTGTGTTTAGTTTGTTTCCGTTGATTTGCGTTCAAATTATAGAGTTATATCGGGTCAAAATAACGTTGTTTCTTGGTTTTGTCGTCGATGTAGTCATTTCTTATGGGCGTGTTTGGCAACTTTGGGGAAAGGGAGTGGGAGTTTAGAGCGGGGAGTTTGTTGTAGGATTGGGTTAGGGAATTTGACTATTAGTCCCAATCCCACGTATGGTGCCTCCTGGGAATTAGTAATGGGAATTTGAGTTTTTTTAACTGTTGCGTCGTTTCCATCGCCAGTAGCTTCCCGATCCGTTCTTTTGGCCGGGATCGAGACCCACCTACGAAGGTAGCTCACCGTGATCAACTAGCAAAGCTAGCTAGCTAGCTACGGCAACGCATATACATCGATCTGTTTGGCTAGCTCAATACACGCACGCACGCCCGATCAAGTTGAGCGCGTTGCTGCTTCGGCGGTGGATAGGGCAGCGTCCAGAGCCTCGGCGTGAGCGAGCACCAGGACTCTGTAGCGACGGCAAGGTGCTCACATAGTCGCAGTGCATGTGCAAGGTAGGCGTTGAAACCAATCTGGCGATTTTTCTTCTTCTTTCAATTCCCTATCCCTGATTGAATTACCTGGTCTCCCTCAGGGAAGAGATCTAAGGGAGTTTGCCTTTTTAATTCCCTTTCCCCTTCTCTCCTCAACTCCCATTCCCACAAACCAATCAACGGATTATAAGACCCACGTCCCTCTAATTCCCATTCCCTAACGCCAACTCCCTCTAATATGACTGTATGTAATATTTGATACAGTCATACTGTAGTATGTAATCCATTAAGACAGAACTTTATTTTTACATGTTAACACAAATACTTTTTTTAGAAAAGACATCCCGTAGGTATCTTATATCTTATATCTGATATTTATCAAGAAAAACAACTGGTACAAAGCCGCTACAAAAAACACATTAAAATTTATATTGGTCATCTTTTTTCTTCGATCGATCAACGGCTGCCGGAGCTTGAAACATACACTGAACAAACAACAAAGGACTGTGCCACTACAAACGTTGTCGCCAAGCAAGCTTTTGAAGACCGCAATGGCCACCGCCGAGATCGAATAAACGTTGATGGAACATCAGCAGGCAGGGGCGGACCCAAGTACAAGCTAGTGGGGGCCAATGCCCCCACTCAAAAATTGAAACTTCAATAGAATATGTTCATTTTTTTAGAACAAAAATATTCAAAATACATGAACTTATACAACAAAATGCCCCCAGTCACAACGTGTGCCCCCTCTCAAAATTTTGGCTGGGTCCGCCCCTGTCAGCAGGCAACACTCCCCAAGCAGCATCACAGGTTTGCAATCCTCCACCACCAATCCAGATGGTTGGAAAAACCAGACCTTACAGTAGACCCAAACGAACGAAGAGATCGAACATGTATCACCAAAGACCAGCGAATAACTTCCCATGAAAGACACAACAACTGTCAAGATCCATTGGAGACCAACTGATCTAACAACACCTACCCACACTAGTCATTCGCCAACCCGAGAAACGTTGACGAGGTAGGGAGAGGCCGGAGAGACATTATTCCAATCATCGCCACCACCTCATCGATGTCGTCACGGAGATCAAAACCAAACTCTAAAATTAGAGACCTTCCAACAACGCCGAGCGCAGGTCCAAGATCCCCACCCCCTCCTACCACCCGAGAGGCAATAAGAGGAGGCGGGGACCCGTCGATTCGCGTACGAAGGCGACAAGAATGATGTAGATGGTGGTGACGGCGACTCGGGTTGGAACCATAGGTCGTCGCCTCTGTTTGTACAATTTGGCCAGACAAGATAGAACTGGCGCGTGGATCTCTTAAGTCAGATACTTAGAAGGACTAATCGTGCTCGTTGATCTATTTTGCCTTCTCTCGACCATTATGTATGCCCAAATTGTGTAATAAATCTTAACAAATACCTGCAAAATCTAACTATTTCATAATCAATGCATTTGTACACTCCGTATGAGTTATGTTTGTATTAATTTCCATGTAATTCTACAAGTTGAATGCGTCAAAGTCACGTCAAACCAGGGCCATCTCCAGAAATTTGTGCCCGGGTGCAAAATTAAAATTGGGAGTCATAATCGAAAAACATCGTTCCTCTAGAATTTTTGCTCTCGATTTCCCCCTTCGCATTTAGTATTGGTTGCTACAAGTTGAACTGACTAAAATCGGGTTAAACATACTTAATGTGCAACAAATCTAGAATGAAGTTACACTAAAATGTATGTCTCCAATACCCAGCTTGGATCTCTATTTTTATTATCTACTAATTATAAATTTACACAGTTATGGATAAATGTGATGCTATTATGTGTGTGCAACCTGTTTTGACATATTAAGATAATAAGTTGATGATGTTTCACTGGGAACGTTTCTCGTATGTCGCCATCGTCGCTCTATAGAACAAGAGATATCCTGAGAGTGGATTCGCCAACCATGCACTCTATCACTAAGACATGAGCCATGTTTTTTATATTCTCATAACATTGCGTAGAAAAAATCATATTTGCGCCACACGGCAAAAGAAAAATACAAATTCCCTTCCTCTCAAATCGGAAAAAAACTAACTATGTTTTTTTTTTTTTTGGAAAGGGATACTCATGGTTTTTACAAATTTTACAAAATTCACATATGTGTAGACCATTATCTTGTCTATTTTTCTGAATTGTTTTACATTTGGCAAAAATTGAATTTATTTGAACACATAAGGATGAGGTTCTTGTTTTCCATTTGTGATGTTTTGTTCCTTTAATTCATGAAGACGAACAAGCACGCGTGGACAAAAATATATCTCTTCATCATTTGTAGAGCAAAGTCTAATTAAATTAATATGTATTTTCAAGAATGGATGGCTTACAAGGGATCAGTTGTAGTCTAGATAAAATACTATAAGATTCTGGGAGCAGGATTACAAGTTGATTTTACAGTGATCTTTCTAGAACACCCTGTAATGTCAATTCGCTGATATTTTCATAAGAGCATTCCTGGAAGATTTTTGCAGCAATCTTTCCAGAACAACTTGTAATGTGAGTCGAAGGACGAACCGGCTCAAACGCGTGTGTTATCCAACGCTTGCGAGTATTTAACAGGCCAGGAACTGAACCTCTGTATTTTCCCCTCTTACGAAGAATAGCTGAATTCAGTACTGTATCCACATTGCACCCAACATCGTCTTCCTTTCGCGATCCCGCTGCAGCGAGAGCAGCTCCGCTGGCCCGTCGAGGGAGCAGGCGTCGCCTCCTCCGCTCGCCGGGCCGGCGGTGGCTGTGCTCCTGTTTCGCGATCCCGGTGGGGTGAGATCTCACCTCCATTGTCCAATCAGCTCTGTCGGTCCGGCGAGTGAGCAGGGTTCGCCTCCTCGGTTTGCCGGGCCGGCGGTGACTGTGCTGCTCTTTCGCGACCCCGTTGGAGCGGGCACCTCCGGTGTTCAATCAGCTCCACTGGCCCGCCGAGGGATCAGGCTTCGCCTTCTCCACTCGCCGGGCCGGCGGTGGCTGCGCTGCTGCTGGGGCCGGGGGTCTGGGTCTGCTCGTCTCCGTCCGCGGTGCTCTCCGTCCAGTCCTCCTGTTCACCGCCTCAAGTTGAGTGCTCGGCCCTTCAGAGTTCAGACCCTACCGTCCCTTCTTCCGTTCCTCCCAGTGTCGTTCTCGCCACTAACGTTTCTTGTTTGGAATTCCTGCAGGTGCGGTGAGGAGGTTGGACATGGACACCGAGAGGGCCGCGCACGCCGACGAGGTCCCCCCAGCTCCCCGGCGCGCATCAGCCAGTCAGTGCGTGTGGTAGGTTCAATTGCCTAACTCATTAGCCATTGCCTGCTAGTATCACTGAACACCTAGAACACATAGCACCTATGATTGGTTGTGGAAGTGGGAGGAGGAGATCTTTGCTAATGAAGCAGACCCAATTTGGGTCTACCTCAAAAAGCAAAGAAATTCTTGTCCTTTATCCCTGATATGAGTACTTCTTGTGTGGTGATTAAAATGCTAAATGAAACCAAAGCAATTAATCACCACTTGGCATGTTTCAGCATGCACAAGTTAAATTGATTTAAAATGGATACTTTTTCCATATCATAATATGGTTACATTACCAAAAAACCTTGTTCTCTTATCTTTTGGTAATGGAACCCGGCTCCTTATGGAGGCGTATGAAAAAAATGGTTACATTGACAGAAAATATGTTCATGTCCTATCTGTCGCGTATAGACAGAGCAAGTAACTCAATGAAACTTGGCATTATTTGTCTTGCTTGTAAGCAAGATCGATGCTTATTATGTGTGGGAACGCCCACATGAGCTAACATACTTAGCCGCCCACATGAGCTAAAACACTTAGCTGCATATTGTGGCGACAAAAGAAATTTGAGCACTATGAGATTGCGGTTAAGTGCGATCCAAGCTTATTTATTTGTGGGAACGCCCACATGAACAAAAACAGTTAACCACATATTGTGGTTGAAAAATGGATATCTCAGCTTTTACAAGTTGAGTTTGAACCACTGAATGCTTTGTACTATTGGTCTTGCAAGGGAGCAAGATCAATATTTTGTTCATGCCTGGTAGTGCTTATGTGCACTAAAATGATTAACCACATGTTGTGGTTGCAAGGGGTGGCCCTAGCACCCAAAGTTTGAACCTCCCTGCCTCACTGAATATGCAGGGGTTTCTCATGCAAATTTGGTGGGTGGGTGGGTAACTCCGCCTATGCTTTCATGAGGTTATGCTTCATGTTGCGTAGCCGGTCCCAAGCCCGGATAAAAGGAGGAGGGACCAACCACCAAAAACTTTAATTTCTATTTTTTCCATGTAATTTAATTCAGATATCTCTCATTAACGCAATTCACTGCTCAAATTATCATTTGTAAGCATTCATGCAGGATGATCTCCTAATTGAGAAAACTTGTTTCAATGTAATTAGGCTTGTCATCATTCCTTCTCAAGGTGGTGCTGAATACTTTTTCTACTCAGTAATCACCCATTCTATGGATAGTTCAACCAACTGTCAATATCATCTTGGAGAAGACAATACCCACAAGCAATCACTAGCTCTTGTTCAATAATCAGACATACTATACATATCCCATGCATGAAAAAAACCTATAAAGAAAGAAATGACCCTGAGCCTGGTGATTTGAAACCTAGACCTGTAGAGTGATAAAAAGAAAATTTTGCTTACTTTGTTTGCTTATTAAGTAAGGATCTCTATTAAATATAGTGGCATACCAGTTATCTCTCGCTGTATACATCTAAGTTAATAATTTGATTTTTTTTTTGTCCTATTCCCTGGAATTCAAGAGCAGCTCGATCTCAAGACTAAAGAGCAATGGTAACGGCAGTAGTGTGAGGAAAGCACCAGCAAGATCGACAGCTGATGGATCTGTTGGGAGGGCTGCCAGAGTCCAGTTAGGTGGCGATGACGGATCCTTTGACATGATGTAGAAGATCAAGGTTCAGATATTTTCTTGTACACAAGTTCAATTTCTTTGTAGGCACTAGTCAGCAGTTCAGAAACTAACTGAAAATCCATATAGCATATGCTAGTAGTTTCTGATAGCTAGGGATGATTGCTCGTGTTCTAAGAGAAATCATAACCCCATCATAGTTAGAATAGAATATTTTCCCTGCCGCACATGACAGTGTGTTTTCTATAGATTTATATCCTTCTATGTATCTTAGGTTTTTTCTTTGGGGAACTAATTCTATGAATTTTAGGTTATGTAGAATTCTGTGATAAACATAAACAATGAAGGTTGTAATGGTTTTTTCTCTCACCCTAATAGCAAGAAGCACCAAACATGTTTCTTTAGATTCGTTGAGGGATATATGATCTCTATCTGGGGGTAAAAGTGAAGTAATTAGAAAATATAGCATCCCAAAACAAGAAAAATATCTCCGCCGAAGTGAGATGCTTGAAGAAGACGTTAATGTTTTTCAGATGCTGAGGCTGGCATTGCCTATTCTAAAGTCTCCAGCGGTGCTGAAAAATTCCAAGGACAAGCTACATCGCATATCGGAGTTCCTCACCTTGCTGAAGACTATGTTATTGCTTGTAGAGGGTAAATGCCAACTGGATTCAAATTTTCCTGAACCAAGAACATGCTATGAAGTGCCAGCTCAGTAAGCTATTACATCTGTAACATACTAGTCTTGTTTCTATGTTCTTAGCCTAACTGGATATGTTGGTTGTCCACTGTAATATATCTGTTACATACTGGTTTGGTCATTACTAATGCCCTGATGGAGCTGATGACACGAGTTCTGAATCCTGAGATGTCGATATTTGTCATTCAGTAGAGAAGAAAGCATGCCACAGTTATGAACTTATTCATCCTTTAAGTCATGTTGACAGGTGCATTATGCGACCATGACTGTTAAATCTGCCCTCTGTACTAAGCTCAAACAACATTTCGCGTCTTCAGTCTCCTTGCAAGCATCGGGCCTTTGATAAATTTGACATATGAGATTTTCCATGTACCTTACGTCTCCTTGGTTTATTAAAAGTATATGCATACTGTTTGTGTTTGAGTATACAATTTTCTTGTGTTCCTTTATGAGTTGATATCCCTTCAGAAAAAAGATATATTCCTTACATAGCTATTTATTTCCATCCTAGAACATCATCAGGAGTTCAGGCTATCGAGGGTTGTTTATTACTAAACATATTTGTGGCATGCTTGAGCTGTAAATTGGTAGTCTTTAATTACATTCCCTTGAACTGGATCGACATGCCATCTAAACTCTTTTTCTGCAAGTTATATTTGTTGTTGATGGAATAACCATTTGATGTCTGATCCGCCCAGAATAACCCTTAATTTGTATTATTGGAAACAATATTATAATTTTGATATCCAGCGGAGCTTGCTTGGGAAATTTAATTGACAACAAGATGTTTATATATAAAGGGAAAGAACTTCAGAATTCTAAAATACACGGACAACAACGAAAGTAGTAAAACATTTTAGCTGGATAGTATGTTAATTAGTATTTGTTTTCCTGATAGTTAGGAGAAAACTACCCCTGCTATCATTTGAAGGGATTAACTGTTCAACTGAGATATCATGCATTTACAACAGAAAGCTAATCTCTACTATAGAAAGCTAATCTCTACTATAGAAAGCTAATCTCTATTAATCTCTACTATCATTTGATGGACTAACTATCGATCTATTTATTTCCACTAAGCTAAACCGCTTGAGCAATCATGATCCTTCTAGAAATGTACGCAGTGAAAGAAAGTAACTCATGTGTGCGATTAAAGGGAAAACTAATCAAATTTTATAAGCTAGCCGACCATGTAGAACTGATAATTTATAGTAAGAATCAACATCATTTCTATCATGTACCTTACCATATCATTGTGGTATTAAAGGCAACAACTTCAAAGAAGCTCTTATAGTTGGGAATTGCCAACGAAATATGCAGTTTTAACTAACATGTTTCGTTATAACAATATTCCCCAATCCATTACTTATAGTAGGAGTATTTTTTTTTCATGAAACCCCATATGTAGGAATTAGCGGACTCATCACTTAAAAGACGAGACAACCAGACGCAACCAAGGGTGTGTTTGGTTACTCGTACTTATTGCATCTATGGCTAACGAGGAACGTGGTCTGGATCATGTTCTGCACTATGTTTACTTGGTTGTATTGATTTTTTTCCTGCATTCAGAGAAACGCAAACACGGCTGCTTGGTTGTACAGTGTGTTTCGTGTACTCTCAGCAGTTGGCTAATTGATGAATTTAGCTCACAACACCACACTTGAACAAATTCGTCTACCTGACAGCCACATGATGAGCGGCGAACAAGATTAGGCGTGGCACAGTGGCGGAGGTAGCGGATGTAGCTGCGCCGGTAAAGTTTGCTGCGGCGGCGGACATACACGTACATACGTATAGTATAATATTTTCTGCCAAAATAAAAAAACACAACACAAAAGTTGTAGGGAACGGCGAGATGGATCTACTTGTTGAAAGAAATTTCAAGCGGTTAACGATTTCGATGAATTTGATAAAATGTGTCTAAAAATGATACGATTTTTCGTCCAAAATTTAACATGTTAGAATTGACGAAATTCAAAACCGATCACGAAAATGTAGCCTACTTGCCGACGCGCATATATTTCATAAATATTTTATCTCAATTGAAACACATGTGTGTAGATTAGATGGGATTACATGAAGTTGTTGATTCGGTCGTTTTATAAGGTCTGGTTTGAGTTGTGGTATGTTTTAGCACGATAGTCAATTTTTTTTTTTTGACGTGTATACTTTGAAAACAAACTACATCAGAAAAAAAGCGTCATGTGAAAGCAAAGGACCTGATCGTGTCAGCGCGTGATTGGAAGATCCTAGGGAGAACCAGAACGCAGGAATTCCAGTGAGATTAATATTTGGAAAGGATATGTTTAAACCATATATGTCCATATGAAGTTAATTAGTACTCATTTATGTAAATAGATTTTCACTATAGATTTATCATAGGGATAACAAAACATATAAATATTGAAAGCAATCAACTTCGGTCCTCTCCGCCATACAATTTTCGTCGCACTAGTATGAACATCTCCAACAAGGAAGAGAACTTTTGAATCTTCATCAAATCACTTCAAATAATAAAATTTGGTACGGCGAAACATCAGAAGCACTGTTGAAATAAACACACGAGGGTACCTGAATCCGTCCATATTATAACAATACTTCTAAAATTTGGTTGGGTCGTAGTGACGCATCCCAACTACCCGTGTTCGAATCCCTTGGGGAGTGAATATCCGGAATTCTCGCTAATGAGAGCTAGCTTCTACCTGAATGAAAATTCAGCGGGGCTCCGAGGTAAATCATCCATATTGCAACATTACTTCTGAAATTCCACCCCCCCCCCCCCCCCCCCCCCCCCCCCGTTTGAAAACTTCAAAAAAAAAACTTCTGAAATTTCAGCGACTTCGAGGTCTACCGAAATATTTGAGTCACAGAATGTCATGTCAAATTCAAACCAAACTAATATTTTAGTCAAAATTCATCAAGGTAGGTATGAAAATGGTTTCGAGTTATTACTTGGACTGGGACCAAAAAGACTTCCGCGATCAGCCACACACCTAAAATTAGTTACGGGCGTCCGCGCGCGAACGTCGATCGTTCGGGGCACCGAGGCCGACGCCGCAACGCGCGACGGGCCGGCGGCAACGTGCGGCCGCCCTGGTTCCTCTCCCGTCCAGCCGCTCCCTCTCCAAATCCCCTTGCCCCGCGGCCCCCTCTTCATCCCCTCCTCCTCCCCTTCCCTTGAAAGAGAGAAGAAGGCAGGGAGGTAGATCCACCCTAGCTGCAGACCGGCATCGATCGATCGAACCGCAAGAAACCAGAGAAAACTCAAAACATGGCCCGGCTCGGATTCGCCATGCTCGCGCTCCTGGTGGCCGCCGTGGCGGTGGCCTGCCTCCCGGCCCCGGCGTCCGCGGGCGAGCTGAGCTCCGTGCTGCTGCAGCCGCGCGCGTGCGACGGCGCCGTCGGCGAGTGCGGCGTGGACGAGGACGAGGAGATGGGCACGGGCGGCGGCGAGGCCCTGCGGAGGTCGCTGATGAGGCAGCCGACGACCAGGTACATCAGCTACGCGGCGCTGCGCGCCGACCAGATCCCCTGCAACAGGCGCGGGCAGTCCTACTACAACAACTGCGGCACCATGACCCGGGCCAACCCCTACCAACGCGGATGCTCCGCCATCACGCGCTGCGCCCGCAACATGAACTGATCCCTTCCTGCATGCTGCTACTGCATTCATCGAAGCAAATGAACGACTGATGTTCCCTACTACGTCATGTGTAGCCTTTTATGTATTCATCATCCATATTCATCGTGTTCCATGCATGTCCACTGATTAATTCCTTTCAAAAAATGTGTTGCATATTTGCAGAAGAAGGAATTCCAACTTTGCCTCCTCTCTCTCTCTCTTTTTTTTTTTTGAAGAAATCCTCTTTCCCTTTTTTTTTATGCGTGTTCTCCTTTTTAAAGCCATTGGATCGATGTGAATTCGAAGCACACTTACTCTGAGTCTCTGATTCATCTCGGAGAATATATCATACTCCTACTACGTACATGAATTGTTTGCCAGTTCAGATGCACCCGTCCCGCGTGTTTCGACCAATTTTAAAGTGCTAAAAAATATAAAATAATACGAACTAGTGGCGCCTTTGTTTTCCTCTAAGTTTTGGTGCGCTTTTTATTTAAAGGCATTGGATCGTTACGGATCTGAACATCCAAAGCTCACCTCCCCGATCCACATCCTATAGAGTCCCATATGCATTTAGGCAACTTCCCATGTTTTTCAACCCATTAAAATGGGTAGTGTCTATTTATCATTCGACTGATTTGAAAATGGGTAGAAGTCAGATTTTTTTTTGTACCAATAAAAACATGCCAGCAACTGAACACAAATTGTAGGAAATAAAAAAACCGAACCCAAGACCCCCGCAAAAGTGGGCTTCTTGCTTGGTCCGGTAAAAGAACAACTAGCTTCTTGTCTCTCACAAGAAGAAGTTCTCTCTCCCACTTTTGCGGGGGTTGAAGGGACAGAAATTACTTTGCACTTCGAGGATAGGAACTCGAAGTCTTTTGACAAGTGGGGGGTCTATGATATTTGGGTGCGCATCTCAGGTTGTCCTGAACCTCTCTGTCGTGATTACCTAGCCCTTTTTGCATTAGGCTCGTTGATTGGAGAGGCTAAGGAGATTGACATGAAGTTTACTAGGGAGCATGGCATTGTTAGGGCACGGATAGATTGTGCTAATCCGGAAGGGATACCGAGATCAGTTGATTTTTCGTATGATGGTGAGGGGTACGGTGTCCTCTTTGATATTGAAGCCGAAGATGGAACTATTGTCGCTGCGGGGGATTTTGTGATGCATGATCCGAACGCAGATGGTGCTAATAATGGGAAAGACAAGGATGATCAAGAGCAAAAGAAGCTGCAGGATGATAAGGTTGACAGTGGCCGTGATAGCAACAAAAAAACAGAGGAAACGGAGAATAAGGTGCAGGACATGGAGACGGAGGACAAGACTTCCGAACCCAAGGATGACATTCAGTTCGGGACAGTCCCGCCCATGGCTCAGCTAGAACGGCTCAAGGTCAATGTTGCACACACGGAACAGCCGTCTCCGATTCAGTTTGGTTCGGTTGTCTTATCTCCATCCCCGAATATGCTGGCTGTTCGTACATGTGTATCAGCCCCAAGGCGTTTGTGGGGTGACAGAGTGGAGGACGATGAAGAGAGCTTACCCTCACCTTTGACTGCTTCGGTTCCTGTTCGAAGTCGGTCAGGTTCTCAGCAGTCCTTTCAGCCTAGCTCTGCTGTCACAGAAAATTCAGTTTGCACTGACATAGCTGCCGGGACAGAGAATGCCGGTTTCTCTGCCACGACTACGGAAGGCTGGCGTAAACACACAGAATCGGTGTTTCCATCAGTTTTTTCACAAGTCCCCACCTGAAACTAGTCCGGTTTCCTCTTCACCAAAAAGCTTGTGTTCAGGGATGCATCAAGTTGTTGGGACGGGAGGGGCTCTCAGATCACTAAATAAATCGGTCGCTGCTGTTGCCGTTTCTTCACCTCGGACGCCGATTTTTTTTTTTTTGATAAAGAGTGTATATTAATATCGCGGAGATACAAATTACACCCAGCCTCTGCAACAACGCAATAACCAGAGCCATTACGGATGCACACAGCCGAAAGACAAAAAGAAGAAGAAATAAAAAGAAAAGTCCCGCTACGGAGTTACAGTCCTTGCGGCAGCCGCACAACCACCACCAAAACAACACCTGAAGTCCAATTCTTCAAAAGCACCGTCTTCAAGAAGAACAGTGCCAGGCACAGCCAATTAAGGCCAGGCCTTGGGTTTTCACCCTGAAGATAGTCCTCACTCTCAAAACAATGTCTCCAACAAGAACACTGTCAGGCACAACCAATTAAGGTCAGACCTTGGATTTTCACCCTGAAAGGTAGGCCTTTGTACTTCACGAATGTTGTCGCCCCCACTTACATGCCGCTGCATCAAGTTATGAAACACCAAGCCAATTCCTCATCACCAGAAAGATTCGAACCACCATTGCCAGTCCTCAGAACTCGCTTTCCAAGTCATTCTCCACCAGCACCATGGAACGAGAAAGCGTGCTCCATGAAAATAACAGCCAGCAGAGCTTCGAAGCGCTCCCTCTAAAACCAAACGGTCAGAGTAAAACATGGGTGCGCACGACCGAATACCATCCGATCCAGCAAACTCCAGGCATGAGACGCCCAATGGAGTCCGCCAGCGGAGCCTTCCGGAACATGACCATCCAGCCAGATCAATGGGGAAAGGCATCCGAAGGTTCTTCCTCTTGGCAGGAGAAGGAACCATAGGACCACCTCCTTTATTCAGGCCGAGCTAGCAGTCCCCACACCGCCGGCCGACTTCCGGCAATCGGAACGGAAGGACCGAGCCCAAAGGCCCAGATCGAGCCAAGGATTGGCCCCAGATTGGACCCGCGCACAGATCGAGCCGCCACCAAGACTTGGCCGCCGCCGCCACGAGAGACGGAGGCACCGCCACCAAGACTTGGCCTCCGGCGAGCACCATCGCGCGTGCGTCGCCTCTGCTTCCTCCGCGCCTCCCTGCCTCGCATCGGCGAGCGCCGCCGCCCTGCCGACCTGCTGCATCGCCCCTGGAGACTGCCCCCCGCGTGAAGAGAGCAATCGGGGCACGCCAACTCCGCCCGCCGCCCTTGGTCGGCCAGGCGTGGCCGCCACCGCCGACGCTGGCGACAGCAGCGCCGGCGATGGGATCTGATGGTCGCCTCTAGGGTTTCGCGGGGGGCCTCCGGAGCCGCCCTCACGCGAGCGACCCGGGAGGAATTGTGTGATCGCTTACCCTTCCTCGGACGCCGATAGATGGCACTCGCAATGGACCAAAGTCACCAGCTTGTAAGGGGACAGGTGTGTTCTTGGGCGGCCGGTTCTCTCAGGAAGAGATTATTGCGTATGGCGGCATTCCGGAGGATAAGGCGAAGGAGGTGCGAACAAGCTCGCGCATCCGGGCTCAAGCAAATGCGGATGACTCTCAATTGTCACGGGCTCAACAGAGGGCTCAACAACGTAATGATTTTGGGATATCAGGTAATTCTTCAGCTTCTAAATTTACTATTGCCTCTTTTTCGCATGATGTAGTTGTCGATAGGGCTGCAAAGTTGGGGGTTTCTTTGGGTGCGTCTCCTGATCAAGTTAATGATGCCATTACTAATATGCAAGACGTTGATCTTAGCCGTACACTAATAATGCTTAAGAAAAAAAGATTCAGAGACAAAGGAAAATGGGTCATCGTTAGGTAACAGGGTGATTGACAAAGCTCTAGAGCTGAGTTCGGATTTGGTGGACAAGAGTATGTCGGATTCGGAAGGTCACAAGGACCTCGAGCCCACTGGTGTTAAGAAAAAAAGAGTGTATGCTAAAAGAAAGTATGACTCCTCCTCGGTTAGGCGTAGTTTTCGTTTAAAACTAAAGTCTAAATAATGGTGAAGGGCAGTTTTTGGAATAGTGGAGGGTTTAGGGATACGGCAAAGCACATGGTAGTTTCAGAGACAATTAGAGACTTTAAGCTTGATTTCTTTGCAGTGCTCGAAACAGGGAGAGATAATTTTAGTGTACCTTTCTTAAGAAACTTGGCAGGGGGGCTTGATTATATTTGGTACTGTTTACCTCCACAAGGGAGGTCAGGAGGAATCCTAGTAGGTTTTAATGCACAAACCATCAAGGTTAAAAATTTTACCTCGGGAGACAGATGTGTCAAGTTTCATCTGGTCTCTCGTTCTGACAATTTCGAGTGGGTTCTGGTTGCTGTTTATGGGGCGGCTCAAGAAGCACAAAAAGGTGAATTCCTGGCCGAACTGGTTCGAATCTGTGAAAATGAGACTTTACCAATTTTGGTTGGTGGTGATTTCAATATAATCAGGAGACAAAATGAAAAAAATAAAGACAATTTTAATGATCGATGGCCTTTCATTTTTAATGCAATCATCGAAAGCCTTGACCTCCGAGAAATTGATCTCTCAGGTAGGCAATTTACTTGGGCAAATCGTCGACCCAATCCCACTTACGAAAAATTAGATAGAATCTTGGCAAGTGTGTCCTGGGAACAGAAATTTCCGTTGGTGAGTGTTAGAGCTTTAACAAGAGAGGGTTCCGACCACACACCATTGCTTATTGACTCAGGGGAACAAGCTCACCTGGGGAATAAAGCATATTTTTCGTTTGAGCTCTCTTGGTTAAAGAAAGAGGGTTTTACCGAGATGGTGGCCAAAGAGTGGGCCTCAATTTCGGCTGGTAATACACCTATGCAGACATGGCAAAACAAGATCCGTCATTTACGGTCGTTTCTCCGAGGGTGGGCCAAGAATATCAGTAGTATCTATAAGAAAGAGAAAGAAAGACTTCTTAATATTATTGATCTCCTTGATATTCAAGCCGAAACCATACTTTTAAATGCTAATGAGAGGGAGACCCTTAGGAAAGCAAATCAAGATTTAGCTACCCTAAGAAGAGATGAAGAAGCTAAGTGGGCACAAAGAGCAAAGGTCAAATACATTCAGGAAGGGGGAGATAACACCAAATATTTTCATTTAATTGCGAATGGGAAACACAGACGGAAAAGAATTTTTCAGTTAGAACAAGATGAAGAAACAATCATAGGGCAAGAAAATATCAAAAACTATATAACGACTTTTTACAAGAAACTGTTTGGAAATTCTAATCAGCATTCGGTCACACTAGTGGAGGATCGGATTGTTGACATACCACAAATCTCAAGTGAAGAAAATGAAATCCTTATAGCCGACTTTACTGAAAGGAGGTGTATGAAGCCATAATGCAAATGAAGAAGAACAAAGCGCCTGGACCAGATGGGTTTCCTGCTGAGTTCTATCAAAATTTCTGGGGTATTATTAAATTTGATTTGATGAATTTGTTTAAAAGCTTTCAGCTTGGGGAATTACCGCTGTTTCATCTTAATTATGGTAATATCATTCTACTGCCAAAGAAAGAAAATGCTATCCAGATTCAGCAATATAGACCTATTTGCCTACTCAACGTTAGCTTCAAGATTTTCACTAAGGTGGGAACAAATCGAATTACTGATGTGGCAAATAAGGTGATTAGACCATCTCAGACAGCTTTTATGCCAGGCAGACATATCCTTGAGGGAGTACTAATACTTCATGAAACAATCCATGAACTTCATAGGAAGAAAATGGATGGGGTTTTATTAAAAATCGATTTTGAGAAAGCATATGATAAAGTTCGGTGGCCTTTCCTACAACAAGTGTTACGAATGAAAGGTTTTGATCCTAAATGGTGTAAGTGGATAGAACAATTTGTCAGCCGGGGTAGTGTGGGTATCAAAGTAAATGATGACCTAGGTCACTATTTTCAAACTCAAAAAGGTTTAAGACAGGGCGATCCGATGTCTCCGATTTTGTTTAATATCGTAGCTGATATGCTGGCAATTATGATTGCACGGGCCAAGGAAGATGGTCAGGTGGATGGACTGATACCTCACTTAGAGCAAGTCTAACAGACCCCTCAAAAGGCCCAACCCCGTAAAATAACTGCCGATATACGGGGTTGGTCTCTACCCGGCCGTCTAACAGACCCCCTAAATCGGGCACCCCGGACGGATTTTTACAAGTTTGGCTACGGGGCGGCTCGTCGCCCCCTACTTGTGCGGGGCGGGAGGGGGAATACAGGGTGAACCCACTATTCTGTGCGAGCTAGGGCGGGCGGAAATTTCAGCTTCCTACCCGTTTTCCCCCGCGCCGCCGCCATAGCCGCCCGCCCGCCACCGCCGGAAACCTACGCATCCGGTCCCCTCCGACGGCCGCCGCACCCCCGCCGGACCCCGCCGCACCCCCGCCGGACCCCCGCCGGACCTCAGCGCCCCTCGGCTCGCCGCGCCGCGTTCATTTCCGCCGCCGCCCCACGGTGAGTACTCTGTCGCGTTCCTCTTCGATTTCGCCAGCGCAATCGATAAACTTGGGGGCTGATCTGTGCTTCACCGTGGGAGATGTCTTCGGACGCCACTATGGAGGATTTGGTGGATTCGTCGGATTGGTCATCGTCGGATTCCGATGATTCGGAGCTCGACGAGCTGCTGAACGACGACGACACGGAGACGATGCTGCTCCTCTTCGGCATGAAGGAAATTGAAGACCGCGCGAAGCTGCTGGATCAGAGAAAAGGGTCCACGATGTGGCGCATGTGTATCCCGCGGAACCGCGCGCTCGGCCACGAACAGCTGTGGCAAGATTATTTTGCCGAGGTACCGACCTATCCTCCCCGTCTCTTCCGTAGAAGATATCGCATGCGTAGGGGTTTGTTCACGAAAATCGTGAGAGACTGTGAAGCAAATTGTGATTATTTCAAGCAACGGAGGAACTGCGCCCACATCATGGGATTTAGCCCATTTCAGAAAATATCAGCTGCCATGAGGGTGATTGCATATGGTATCCCTGCAGACTATACCGATGAGTACCTTCGCATTGGTGCACAAACAACCACTGATTGTGTCCGTATGTTTGCCAAGATGGTGATCAAGTTGTATGGTGAGACGTATCTCCGAGCTCCAAACGAGCAAGATACAAAGAGACTCATGGAGATCAATGAAAAGAGGGGGTGGCCGGGGATGCTTGGTAGTCTGGATTGCATGCATTGGACATGGAAAAATTGTCCAAAAGCATGGCATGGAATGTATTGTGGAAAAAGCCATGATCCTACCATTGTTCTTGAAGCTGTGGCATCCCAAGACTTATGGATTTGGCATGCTTTTTTTGGACTGCCGGGGACTCTCAATGACATCAACGTCTTGAATAGATCCCCTTTATTTGCAAGAATAGTTAAGGGTGATGCTCCAACTTGCAACTACAAAGTTATGAACAATGAGTACACCATGGGGTACTACCTCACAGATGGTATTTACCCTGACTATGCAACTCTTGTGAAGGCAATTAAAGAGAAAAAGGATGTGCCTTTGACAAGAAAAGAAGCTTGGTTCACCAAAGCTCAAGAGGCAGCTCGCAAGGATATTGAGAGAGCTTTCGGTGTTTTGCAAGCACGGTTTGCAATTGTTCGGGGTCCTGCACGGTTTTGGGACAAGGAAACTCTTGTTGAAATCATGACATGTTGTGTGATCCTTCACAACATGATCATTGAAGATGAGAGAGAGTTGAACTTGCCATGTTTCTATGACAATGTGGGCACCCGAGTGCAACCCCAGAGGAACCCTGATCGGCTTGAAGCTTTTCTTGCAGCGCATCGCAGCATTGAAGATGCCCAGACTCATCACCAGCTCACCCAAGATCTGATCGATCACCACTGGCAGTTGCATGGCCAATGATTCATTTCCTATTCTTGTATGTGTGAAACATTTGTTATTTGTTTGATTCCGGGAACATTTGTTATTTGTTTGATTATTCCATTTGAACATTGGTTGGCAGTTCCGAAAAACATTATTGTAATAATTATGATGATTATTGTGTGCTTTGAAACTTTTATTCAATGTGAATGTTGCATTGGTTCTAATACGCAATGTGTCCAAAACCCTGTTTTTGAGGGGCCGAAAACTCGTCCGAGCTAGCAGACCCCGTATCCCCACCCCGTAAAACAGAAATATTCTGTTTTACGGGGTGGGGATACGGGGTCTGCTAGCTCGGACGAGTTTTCGGCCGGTGAAAAAGTGAATACAGGGCCCTCTACTCGCGTTATAAGGGGCAGAAAAATAGGGGGTCTGTTAGACATGCTCTTAGTAGAAGGGGGGATATCTATAATTCAATATGTTTTTGACACAATCTTGTTTATGGAACACAACATAGAAAAGGCTCTCAACATGAAGCTTATTCTGTGCATTTTTGAACAATTGTCGGGCCTGAAAATAAATTTCCACAAAAGCGAGATCTTTTGTTTCGGCAAAGCCAAGGAAGTCGAGGATCAATATAGGCTACTTTTCGGGTGTGAATCTGGGGCATACCCTTTCAAGTATTTGGGTATCCCAATCCATTTCCGTAGACTAAAAAACAGTGAATGGAAAATGATAGAAGACCGGTTTGAAAAAAAACTAGCGAGTTGGGCTGGTAAATTACTCTCGTATGGTGATTGTTTAATTCTGATTAATTCGGTTCTTACAAGCCTGCCTATGTTCATGTTATCTTTCTTTGAAGTACCCATAGGGGTTCGAAAAAGACTAGATTGTTTTAGGTCTAGGTTCTTTTGGCAAAGTGATGGTCATAAAAGAAAGTATAGATTAACTAAATGGAACATAATGTGTAGACCAAAAGACCAAGGGGGGCTTGGGATAGAGGTTTTGGAAACTAAAAACAAAGCTTTACTATGCAAATGGTTGTTCAAAATTTTGTCCGAGGATAGTGGGGTTTGGCATGAGCTAATTAACAATAAATATCTACATTCAAAGTCGTTATCTCAAGTGCAAAGTAGACTAACCGACTCACATTTTTGGAAGGGATTAATGAAAGTCAAAATGAATTTTTGGAACGGGGGTCGTTTGTGGTAGGAAACGGGGAAACAATTCGTTTTTGGGAAGATATCTGGCTAGGGGACAAGCCCCTTGCTAGCCAATATCCCTCCCTGTATAACATTGTTCATCGGAAACAAGTTTCGGTGGCTGATGTTCTCTCACATGCGCCTCCTCCAAACTTAAGCTTCAGGAGGGGGTTGTCGGGGGATAAGTGGACAAAATGGTTGCATTTGGTAGAACGGCTTATGCAAGTTAATCTTACAAATCAGAACGATGTCTTCAAGTGGGGACTAACCGATTCTGGAATTTTTACGGTTAAATCTATGTATCTAGATTTCATGAGTGATCATACAAGATTTCTTCGTAAAGATTTATGGAAAATGAAAGTACCTCTAAAAATCAAGATTTTTATGTGGTTTCTTTATCGTAAGGCAATTCTCACGAAAGATAATCTAGCTAAACGCAACTGGGCTGGATGCAAAAAATGTTGTTTTTGTGACCAAGATGAAACAATCCAACATTTATTCTTTTCTTGTCCACTTGCAAAGATGACTTGGCGCATTTGTATATGGCTTTCAGTATTAGACCACCAAATGATATAAGGAATTTATTTGGCAATTGGTTACAGGGTGTATCTAAAAAAGAGAAGGTGCAAATCCGAGTTGGTGTTTGCGCCTTGCTCTGGGCTTTGTGGAATGTTCGCAATGACTATATTTTTAATAGAGCAAAGAAAACTTCTTTTATGCAGGTTATTCCGAAGGCTACTCATTGGATCCGTATGTGGTCCTACCTACAATCAACGGAGAGGCGAGACGCAATGGATTCTGGGTGCAGCCGCCTGGAATCGGTCGCGTCGGATCTATATTCCCAGTGCAGCTGGCGTTCTGAGTTGAGGATAACATGTTGATGCAGAGTCATTCACTGCTATCTTTCTTTTTTAAGTGGCTGATTCATGTTGCCACTTTATGTGACCCTTGATGCAAAGTCCGTTGTAACGATAACTGAACTCTCAATAATAATGAAATAAAAGCCGCATGCATCAATCGATGCAGAGGCTGGGGGCCCCCTTTTCTAAAAAAAGCTTCTTGTCTCTGACCTCTCCTCCATCCGCCCTACTCCCCCTCTCTGCCCAACGAAACTCAACTGATTTTCAAAATGTAGAACACGAGATAAGGGGATGTGATAAATGCACTAGGAAGAAAAACCGGCAGACGAATAGGAAAAAACGACACGTGGTATTCAAATCAGATATCGATAACTGCCGTTGAAAAGCCTAACATGGTCTCAGTCGACATGAATCGCCAAACACAAACGGACGGGCAGAGATTTGACTGTTTTTTTTGTTGACCCGTGACTATGAGGCAAAAGCCCCAAAGTAAAAAAATTATTAAGAAAACATATTTACATAATTACAAAGGGGAACTAAGGAAGACTGTCAAGCCATGATTTGACAAAGGGGGAGAGCTTATCATGAAACCTATGAACATGTAGATACATATCAACATCCTCTTCCAAGTGAAGAATCTAGGCCTAGCATGTATGAAAATCTTGTCATTCCTTACTTTCCGAATATTCCAACAAGCAATGAATGTCACTTCAATGAAGAAAGGCCTGCCAAAAGGCCCAAAACTATCCTTTGCATTTTGTACCACTCGCAACAAATCTGAACCATGAGTCCTTGTGATCTAGAGATAATTCCATACCCTTGCACTAAAGTTGCATTGGAAGAACAAGTGTTGACGGTCTTCATATAATCATCCCGGACAAAGCTCACAATGTGTATCATCAGTAACATGCCAATGCCTCCTCTTGAGGAGAGATTTGACTGTTGCCCAATTGAATCAGTCGATAGTTAAGATTAACAAATCTAAAGAACAATCATAGGATTTTGTATCCGTCCGGCCCATATTGGAAGACAAACCAACACGTTTTGCATGTCAGGCTCAATTGGTCGTCGGGCAAGCGAGCTAGTTGCCGTACCCGGTTCTCCCTAGCCTTTCTACACGTTCCACTCTTGAAGGGGAAAAAAGAGGGAAAGCTTTGCAGCACATCATGTACAAACTCGACTCGTAGTCGAATATGTGTCATCTGCTGCCGAACAGTTTGCCCTGATCTACTATATATTTGGGCGCCGCGTCTCTCACCATAGATCGATAAAGTTCTAGGAATGAGAGAGATTGCGATGGCAACTAGCCGCAAACAGTGACGCTCCACAGCTCGGACGGCGAGGAGCACGTGGTCCAGGCAGAGACCATCGCGGCGGCATCGGTGCTGATCTGGAACATGCTGGAGAACGACAACGACGACGCCGCCGCCGGCGTGATCTCACTACCCAGGGAGACCGGCCGCATCCTCACCCACGACGTCGACTACTGCAACTGCCACTACGCGGCCGCGTGCATGGCGGCCCTGACCTGGAGCACTTTGACGCCGACTTTGTCCGCGTCGTCGAGAACAATATGCCCGTGAGAGTGTCGATGGAACTGCACATTGCAACCACGAGCGCCTCGTCGCCGCACTCCGTGCCCACCCCTCCGCCTCCGCCCGCCCCCTCCTCGGCCTCGTCCTCCTCCAGGGCGGTGAGGAGCAGACTCGTCATTGTACTGATCACGTCGAGCTTTACAAACATGAGAGCTACTTTGCTTACCTATTTGGCATGGCCCCTATCTTTTCTAAAATAAAACATTGGCCCCTGGAAAATCAAAATAAATATATTTGTGCTAAATTTTTATACTTCTCTTGATCTCATTTTTAGTATTATAAGTATTAATTTCTAAGTGTTACTCTCTCTAGTTCAGTTTATAAGCATGGTGTATACCTAGGTCGATAATTTTTCAATGTGTTATGAATTGTATAACACATAAATTATATTATTTAAAGGTAACATATATCAGGCAATATTATGTTGTTGGTCAAATTGACCATATGGTTACCCGTGGGACTTATAAACCGAACCTGGTAGTAGAATAGTTTAACACATAACTGGCAATATTATTTGTTGTTTTTTTACTAGATATCATTGGAAGATATTAAACTCTATTTTATAAGAAATGGCAGTTTTAAAAATAGTGTTCAACAATGCACTATCTATATAAGTTATAGATACTTATGATAGCGATTTGTAGGTACTACGATCTATCAAATATCTCAATAGTGGTTTCTAGCCTATGATTAAGTAAGCATACTTATATAAAAGATTGGAGCATAAATCAAACCAATAACACAAAAAAAATTGTCATATCAAGTAAAAAATTAACAAAGTGTGAACAATTTTTATTTGGTATCGAAACAACATTGATTAGAGTAATCACCAATGAAAATAAAATGGTGTGGATTCTAGTATGGTTGCATATGCAAATTTTATTATTTAATAATCTCTTATGTAATATATTTGTTATCATCTGGTGTACACAAACCCCGCCAACATATGAAATAAAAAAGTGTCGCATTGAATTAATCATGAAAATTGGTTGCATAGTTTTTTTGTAAAATATGCAGGACTTCCCACCGAAAAGAGAATATCATGCTAACTAACATTAATGTCACCGGTCACATTGTTTTTTTTTTTGTCCTAAGAGGCATGTAGTGTGTGTGTTTTCTCCGTCAATTAATCATTTTATTTTGTAGAGATACTCCTTATATCCCAAAATGTAATTTTTCACCATCGTTATCTTTAACCACTAATATATACCAAAGTGTATGGGTTGAGTTTGTATAAATAGCATTGCATTTCTCCATGTGAAATCCTTTTTTCATATATATTTAATACTATTTTTTAGTTAGAGGTGTGCTTGTTTACGAGAAAAGTGTATAATTTAGCCGAGGAAAACAACAATATATAATTATTGGGTCTTTATTTTCTCGAATCCCTGGGCGGTCGCACCTCTTACCTAGACATAAGTCGTGTGGTCACCCCGGATCGCAAAGTTGTCGGTCATTTTTTTTTTTTTTGAGAAAGCAAACTTGTATTCATAATATACGAAAGATACATAGCAAATACAAGAGCAGAACAACGAAGAAAATAGAGGACCAGGAATCCTCCCACAACCACTCGAGATGAAGATGCCGAAGAACCATCGCCATCGCAGAACCTTGGAGCACGCAGAGCCCCTTGCTTGAAAGCGTTGTGAGCCGCAAGAAGCACCATCTCCAGCGAGATGGATGAAGCCGGTGGAGCCATATCGGCCGGCGCCGTGCGCCGAGCTCCGTCTGCTCCGGATCAAGCCTCCCGTGAAGGAGGCCCACAGATCCCTCTCCAACGCGCCATCTGCACCCTCCAGGACCACCGCCATCTTTGGTCCTCGCTCCGTCGAGCAAGCCGTCGACACCGGAAGGGTTGGTTAAGGACCGCACCGCCGAAGATCTAGGGAATGCCGTCGCCACCACACCACCATCACCAGCGGAGACGACGAACGACGAAGAGCTCCTGGAGCCTACCTCACAGGCTTCACGGAGACGAGGGAGCAGTCGCCCGTAGCAGGGAAGAAGCCGGAGGACAAAAGTCCATACGGTGGTCGCCACCCCCGCCTCGTCGACCACCGCTAGACACCAGAGGGTCACCGATTCCTCGCTGCCCCCCCCCCCCCCCCCCCCCCCCCCCCCCCCAAGGCAGAGCAGCGAGATGAGGAGAACCGAGACCGCCTTATTCGCCGCCGCGCCGCCGCCGTCCCCATCCGAGCCGCAGCGCACGAAACCCTACTCCTACTATCTACACGCCGAGACCGAAGCACCAAGGTTCCCCCACCCTCCCGCCGCCGAAGCGGCTGACGGAGGAGGAGGGAACCGCCGGCCTTGGCCTCGGCGGAGCGAGGAACTGGAGCCGCCGCCCTGGTCGCCTACCCTATCGCCTCAGAGCGAAGGGATAAGGGAGAGAGAGCACCTTGTAAAGTTGTCGGTCATGAGTACCTTTTGTCATGCAAATAGCCAAGTAAAGAACCTGCATTTCAGGCTTCCAGATCACCGTGGTGCGGAATGGAGAGAATGTGGTGATAAGACGATAAACCGATGCCGTAGAAGTAGAATAAACTCAAGACTTTTTTTTTACGGAAGAATAAACTCCAGATTTTTTTTTGAGGGAAATAAACTCTAGATGTACACGCAGAGAGAACGCTCGCGCGGAAAATAAAAGCCAAGCTTCCAATCGGGGCCTAAAAGAATGATCATAGGATTTTGTACCCGTCCAGCCCATATAGGAAGACAGACCAAAATGTTGCACGTTACGCTCGGTCGCCGGGCCGGTGAGCTAGATGCCATAGCCGGTTCTCCCTAGCTTTTTTTTTTTTTTTTTTGAGATTGGTTCTCCCTAGCTTTTTCTACATGTTCAACTCGGAAGGAAAAAAAAAACCCAAATGCTATAACCCCCTGTTTGGATGCACAGAATTGGGCTTGGTATTAGGGAATCTGGAATTGAGGCCCCAATTCCGCTGTTTGGATGTGTTAGGTATTGGGTCGTGGAATCGTGGCCCAATTCCGAACGCACCCTTCCGCGAGGCAAACTAACCCGTCGCTCGTTTCCGAGCTCCAGAGCTCGGTATTGGCTCTGAATTGGCAACCGCTTCGCTCCGTCCTCCCCGAGCTCGCTCCTTCCGCCTCCTCTGCCTCACGTCCTCCCCGAGCTCGCTCCCTCCGCCTGCGCACGCTCCCCGGCGACCGCCGCGCCGTCATCTTCCTCCCCTACGAAGGAATCGAGCCAGGGTGCAGTGGATCGAAGGAATCGAGCTCCGGCTACCGCGGGCGAGCTCTCCCTCCGTCGCGCCGCCGCGGGCCTCCTCTGCCCTAGGTCGCGCCGCCGCGGGCGAGCTCTCCCTCCGTCGCGCCGCCGCGGGCCTCCTCTGCCCTAGGTCGCGCCGCCGCGGGCGAGCTCCTCCCTCCGTCGCGCCGCCGCGGGCTATCACCCGCCCTAGGTCGCGCCGCCGCGGGCCTCCTCTACCCTAGGTCGCGCCGCCGCGGGCCTCCTCTGCCCTAGGTCGCGCCGCCGCGGGCCTCCTCTGCCCGTCGAGGGAGAGCTCCTCCCTGATCTAGACAGGCCATGGCTCACAGTCACTTCCTTTTTTCTGATTTTTTTCTGATTTTTTTGTTCATCTCGAAATGAAACATGATTATGTGAAAAATAATATTAAAACATTCTGATATACATGTTTATTTTCATTCATATTACACAATATATATTGTTCAAAGTCAAAAAAAACTTTCAATTCCACACATTGTACATCCAAACAAGATTTAGAATTCCATTGCAACTTCGATTCTATATGTGAATACCACGTGCATCCAAACAACAAATATGGTATTCCATTGAATTGGTTGATTTGGTATTCCATTGCCAATTCAATTCGGAGCTCAATTCAGTGCATCCAAACACAGCATAAAGCAATCGACTGCTCGTTTGCTCGATCTAGCGATCGCTTCGTGACCGTCCGATCCAGTGATTCGAGCGCGCGTCGCACCTTCCCGTCCCGACAGACGACAGCCCCGCTTCTGGGGTCCACTTTGCCCTGTCTCGGTGGTCGCCGCGCCCGCGGACCCTGCCTCCATGGTCGCCGCCGTCGGGCTACCCGGATGTCGCCGCTGCCCGGCCACTAGAGCCTCCGGGTCCGGTCCCCGCGCCGCCGGCCACAGGAGCTCCCGCCCCGTGCTCTGCCGTCGGCCAGTGAAGCTCCAGGCCCCCCGTCGCCCACTGGAGCTACAGCCCCGGGATCCCCGCGGCCACTAGAGCCTCCGGGTCCGGTCCGGCCGCCGGTCATCTTCCCAGCGCTCAGCTAGAAGAAGTTGCGCCGCCCCCTACCCCAGCGAGATGATTTCCTCCGGCCAGAGGCACGGCTCGAGCTCCCCCTATGGCCTATCTCCTATTTTTCTCTCACTCCGTACTTTTTGGTGGATGAGACAAAATGGACTGAGTAGTTTTTATCTCTTCTGACTATGTCACGGACGAGGTCGTCTTCAGAGTTTGAAGTAGCTTTGCTCCAAAAACTGTCCAACAACTGAGTCTGGTTCTAGTTGCAATCTACTCCCTCCGTCCAAAAATAAGTGTCTCAAGTTTGCTCAAAAGTGGAGGTATCTAGACATGTTTTCATGTCTAGATACCTCCACTTTTGAGCAAACTTGAGACACTTATTTTTGGACGGAGGGAGTAGTATGGAATGGTTGCAATTAAAATGCTACTAACAACAACTTAATTAATAAATACAGCAACCATGTAGGCTCCGGTTACAACTCAGTGGGGGTTGTCTAGAACTAAAACACAACCACTAACAACTTATTTTCAAGAAATTCATCTTTAGTTACCACACAATACATAATGATTGCAACTAAAATATCACCGGCAGGATTTAGCCCGTGTGCACCACCCCTCGGTCGGCCGACTTCCCGGTGCGTTGGCAACCCGTGTCCCCGACGAGCTCGCGTCTCAGATCTGGTCCGGCGAATTACGTTGCATTGGTTCTTCCTCCCCTAAAACGTGAGCTCTCTAACGTCGCCTCTTGTCTCCCCTACCTCCCTAGCTCACTGACTCATGCCGATCCGGGTTCCTAGTCGAGGCGAGTGCCGCCTGTTGCTCCCACCTCCAACTCGGGCCGTTGGGTGTATCCACCCTCCGCCCTCCACCTCGGGCCATCGGGTGTATCCGACCTCCACCCTCCACCCTCCGCCGGAGCACCCGACCTCCACCCTCCCTCCTGCAGCATTGGTGCGCACTGCACGGCCCGCACAACTATGCATGCTCCTATTGCAACCCACTGGAGAATGGCTACAACTAAAACACTAGCATCCGCAACTTATTCAAGAAGCACAACAACTGCGCATGCTCCAGTTGCAACCCGGTGGAGGATGGCTGCAACTAAAAATACCACCAACACCAACTTATTTTGAGAGAGTTCAGCAACCGCGCCTCCTCCAGTTGTAACCAAATGAGGGATGACTTCAACTAAAACATCACGAGAAGCGACTTTAAATTAGTGTAAGCAACTCTTAGTATGAAGTTGTTCGACTAAACGCTAGAGTTGCTTTTCGGGAAAAAATAGTGCAACAAATGTGCATGCTCCTGTTTGCAACCCACTGGAAGATGGCCACAACTAAAATACTAGCATCCACAACTTATTCAAAGAGCACAGCAACTGTGCATACTCCAGTCTCAACCCAGTGGAAAGTATGATAGGGAATCAGTAGTACAAAATTTATTGTGTAAGTAATATTGAAGTTGCACATTGTTGTTGCTAAGTTGATGTACTGACTTTCGTTGTTGGCAGTACTGGCGAGTTGCTGATAGTACCGACAAGTTGCTGGCCTAAACACTATAGTTGTTTTTCTGATTTTTTTTTGTCGAAACATATATAAATGGGATTTAGTTTTGAAAATCTCGTCGCAAGAGACCCAACGGTGAAAACGGATCGCGATTCCGCCACACGATTTAGAAGGTATGACTTTTTAATTTTTTCCACATGGAATTTAATGCGTATGGTACGGTTAAGCGACGCATGCCTGTGCGCAGGCTGTGGTCCTTTCCCGTGTCAGACGAGGCTCCTTTCCCAAATCAACGATTGCTAGTTCACGCAAATGAGCAATCGATTGCTCGCTAGACGCGACAGAAGACAGATAGGATTGTGTATATGTGTTGTATTGATCACCAAAGGTTACATATATATAGTGGGTCAAGAGACCATAAACCTAACCCTAACAGGACCGGGTACAACACGTATTCAACACCCCCCCCCCCCCGCAGTCGAAACGTGTGATGGTACAACGTTGAGGCTGGTACGAAAATCCTCAAAAATTGTGGTTGGTAATCCTTTGGTGAAGATGTCAGCAAACTGTGAGCTGGTCGGGACATGAAGAACACGAGCCTCGCCAAGAGCAACTTGATCACGAACGAAATGCAAGTCAATCTCGATGTGTTTGGTTCGTTGATGCTGTACTGGATTGGTGGACAGATAAGTGGCGCTGATGTTATCACAGTATACTGTTAACGTACATACTTAGCTATGTAACTGGAACGTCATCCTTATCTTGTGCATGCATTAGCTGTGTAGATGGAACGTCATCTTCTCTTCATATGTATGCCTTAGTTGGTTCAGTTTCTAATCTGTACATCTCCTGTATGTAATTAGCTAGCTCAAGACCAAGGGTCTTGTCTGTTTGTATTCAGCGTCATGATCAATATAAATAGAGGGGAGGCCTGCCATGTTAGGCACGGCAATATCTAAACACCTTTTCGTATATGGTATCAGAGCCTATCTGACCAATGTCGACTTCTTCCTCTACTCTCGTCTCCCTGCCGTCAATCCCCTCTGTCGTCACCGTCCGCCTCTCTCGCGACAATCACCTCATGTGGAAGGCGCAGTTTCTCACCTACCTGCGCACCCATGGCCTCGTCGGCATCACCTCCGGTGACGAACCAGCTCCTGCAAAAACTCTGGAGCAGGTCACCGGTACCGGCGCAGATTGTGTCACCAACATGGTGGAGAACCCACTCTACGACGCCTGGTATCGTAAGGATCAGCTGATCCTCGGTGGAATTCTTGCCACCGTCACCGAGGACGTCCTGCCGTACGTCATGGCGGCCACCTCGGCAGCAGGGGCGTGGGGGCAGCTCGAGCGCATGTTTGCGTCACGCTCCCGCTCCCGTCTCGTGCAGATCAGGCAGCAGCTGGCGGCACCGAAGAGACGCGACATGATCGCCACTGACTACTTCAAGCTCAAAAGGACTCTGGCTGACACCCTTGCGGCCATTGGGCTGCCGCTCGAGGACGACGACATCGTCGCCTACCTGCTCGCCGGCCTTGGTGCCGAATTCGAGTCTCTTGTGGATTCCCTCAACGTCAAGCCCAACCTCACCGTTGAGGACGTGTACGCTGCTCTCCTCAGCCATGAGCAGCGCCATGAGCAGTACAGCTCCGATATCCAAATCGGATCCAACTCGTCCGCCAGCTTCGCCAGCACAGGCTCCGGTCACTCCGCCAACTACTCCGGCAAGCAGCCTGGTCGCGGCAACCAAGGCGGACAGGGTCGAGGGAATCAAGGAGGTGGCCGCGGTCGCGGCCGTAATGGTGGGTACGGCCGCGGCGGCGGTGGCAGCTATTGTGGCGGCGGTAATGGCGGCAACGATCAGCGCCCCACGTGTCAGCTCTGTGGCATAAAAGGGCACGTTGCCGTTAAGTGCCGCAAGCGTTTTGATTGCACCTTCCATGGCGATGAGGAGCAACACTCGGTGAACATCGCCGGGACCAGCGCCGGGTACCAAGTAGATCCGAACTGGTACCAAGACACGGGTGCGACCGACCATATCACAAGCGATTTGGATCGCCTCTCCTTCCGCGAACGCTACAACGGCCATGACAATGTTCAAGTGGGCAACGGCGCAGGTTTGCACATCTCCAATATTGGTCAAAGTTCTATTATTACTTCCGCTTCTAAACCACTTGTTCTTCGTAATGTCCTTCATGTTCCACACATCACAAAAAAATCTCATCTCAGTTCATAAGCTCACTAAGGATAATGATGTTTTTGTGGAATTTCATCCTTATTTTTTCGATATTAAGGATCAAGCGTCAAAGAGAAGTCTATTCCGCGGAAAATGTAGAGCTGGCCTATACCCGATCTCGCCGTCCACTGTCCAACATGTCAAGGCTGCCATGCTTGTGTCCGCCAATAAAAAGCAATGGCATCATCGCCTTGGTCACCCGTCATCCCAAGTGGTTCAATCCATTCTTAGTTTGAATAAAATTCAGTGTAGTCGGTCTTCTGATGCAACGATCTGTGATGCATGCCAACAAGCCAAGAGCCATCAACTTCCTTATGGAGCATCTAGTTTTGTTGCTAAAGTTCCTTTAGAACTCATTTATTCTGATGTGTGGGGGCCAGCAACCGTCTCGGTTGGTGGCTACAAATATTATGTTTCCTTTATTGATGCTTTTAGCAAATTCACTTGGATCTATTTGTTGCATGCTAAATCTGAGGTTGAGCAAGTTTTTATTCGTTTTCAAACACATGTTGAACGACTTCTAAATGTCAAAATCCAGTGTGTCCAATCTGATTGGGGTGGCGAGTACCAACGGTTGCATAAACACCTCCAACAGCAAGGAATATCGCATCATGTCTCGTGTCCCCACACTCACCAACAAAACGGCGCCGCTGAACGAAAGCACCGCCATATCGTGGAAACTGGGCTTGCCCTCCTTGCGCACTCTTGTATGCCTGTTCGTTTTTGGGATGAAGCTTTTCTCACAGCCACGTATCTCATCAACCGTTTGCCCACTAGAGTCATTGACAATGCTTCCCCTGTTGAACGCCTTTTTGGCTCCAAACCCGACTACACCATGCTAAAATCCTTTGGTTGTGCATGCTGGCCACACCTTCGTCCTTACAACGCTAGGAAACTTGCCTTTCGTTCGAAAGAATGTATTTTTGTTGGCTATAGCTCTCATCACAAGGGGTACAAATGCTTAGATGCTAGCACTGGACGCGTCTACATTTCCCGCGACGTCGTTTTTGATGAAACAGTGTTCCCTTTTGCTCGCCATGTTCAAGCCACACTTTCCCCTGTCGAGCCAACACTTCCTACCTATCATCAACTCATTGCACCACCAGACCCTGAGCCTATTCCTAATCCTAGCGGAAGTAATAATGGGACTAACGATCTAATAGCAGATGTGCAGTCTATTTCTTTTGGTCCTGATGCAGGTTCAGCAGCTGATCGTAGCTCAGCTGCACGCATGTCACGCGGCATGGAGCATGCAGACGACGCGACAACTGCGTCCACTTCCGACTTCAACGGGCACGCCAGCCCACGCGGTGCTGGGTCGTCTGCGTCTCCTGGCGCGGCTTCGCCCGGCGACTCCTCGGCTGCTGACAGGCCGGCTCCGGCCAATGGACCATCTCCTTTAGCTGGCACACCTGCCGCTTCCGCGCTGACGCGTCCTCACACGCGATCTCGCTCTGGCATTGTCAAGAAGCTTCAGCGCACAGACGGCACGGTCACATATACGTGCCAGACTGTACCTGCTACTGTTAGTATTGAACCATCGAGTGCTACTGTCAGTATTGAACCATCGAGCTACACTGAAGCTGTTCGGCACCCTTCCCGGAAGGCTGCCATGGACGAAGAAATGGCTGCACTGCATCGCAATGGCACTTGGCAACTAGTGCCGCAACGTCCGGGTCTCAATATCATTGACAGTAAATGGGTTTTCAAACTCAAACACAAGGCTGATGGCACCATTGATCGCTACAAAGCTCGTCTCGTCGCCAAGGGATTTAAACAACGTGCAGGTATTGATTACGATGACACATTCAGTCCAGTGGTTAAGCATACCACTATTCGCATTCTTCTGACGTTGGCTGTGTCTCGCCGCTGGAGCATGCGTCAGTTCGACGTCCAGAACGCCTTCTTGCACGGTGTCATTGCTGAGGATGTTTACATGTACCAACCACCAGGGTATGCCGATCACCGGTATCCGCGTCATTTATGTAAACTTCGGAAATCCCTATATGGTTTGAAGCAAGCTCCCCGTGCATGGTTTTCTCGGCTGAGCTCTCGCCTCCTTGCACTTGGCTTCCGTGCATCTGCTGCTGATGTGTCGCTCTTCATATTTCAGAAAGGGGGGCTCTCTATGTACTTCCTCATTTATGTCGACGACATTATTGTGATCAGCTCATCTACTGCAGCCATTGATCGTTTGCTTGTTCAACTTCGCCGTGACTTTGCGATCAAGGATCTTGGCGTTCTCAATTACTTTCTTGGTATTGAGGTTCATCCTATTGATGATGGTCTTGCTCTGTGTCAGCAGAAATACATTCTTGATCTTCTGAAGAGGGCTAACATGGTGTTGGCCAAGCCTTGCACTACACCAATGGCAGTTACAGAGAGGCTCTCTAAGGATTCAGGCACTCTCTTATCCTCTACGGATGCCACTCAATATCGCAGCATAGTTGGTGGTCTCCAGTATGTCACCCTGACACGGCCAGATATATCTTATAGTGTCAATAAAGTCTGCCAGTTCTTGCACTCGCCGACTGATTTACATTGGACAGCCGTGAAACGAATTCTTCGGTATCTTCAGGGGACTGCGACCTATGGGCTTGTTTTGCACCGATCTTCGTCCATGCATCTCAGCGCTTTTTCTGACGCTGATTGGGCAGGCTGCCCGGATGATAGACGCTCCACAGGAGGACATGCAGTGTTTCTTGGCGGAAATTTAGTTGCCTGGAACTCTCGGAAACAACCTACAGTCTCTAGGTCCAGCACCGAGGCGGAGTATAAGTCGGTAGCCAATGCGACCGCCGAACTCATGTGGATACAGGCGTTGCTTCGAGAGCTTGGTCTCTCTCTGAGTCGGTCACCTTCTCTATGGTGCGACAATATCGGTGCAACTTACCTCTCGGTTAATCCGGTGTTCCACGCACGCATGAAGCATATTGAAATTGACTATCACTTTGTGCGCGAACAGGTAGCGAAGAAAGCGCTCGAGATTCGTCATATATCAACTCATGATCAGCTAGCTGACGTTCTTACCAAACCTTTGATGATTCAGCAGTTTGAGCGATTCAGGAGTGATCTCAACGTGCTCCCCACCTTTCGATCAAGGGGGGATGTTAACGTACATACTTAGCTATGTAACTGGAACGTCATCCTTATCTTGTGCATGCATTAGCTGTGTAGATGGAACGTCATCTTCTCTTCATATGTATGCCTTAGTTGGTTCAGTTTCTAATCTGTACATCTCCTGTATGTAATTAGCTAGCTCAAGACCAAGGGTCTTGTCTGTTTGTATTCAGCGTCATGATCAATATAAATAGAGGGGAGGCCTGCCATGTTAGGCACGGCAATATCTAAACACCTTTTCGTATATATACAACTGTGGCTTTGGAAGGAGGCTGGTGGAGCTCATAGAGTAGTTGACGAAGCCAAACCGATTCAGCGACACAATTGGCAACAGCTCGATATTCCGCTTCTGCACTTGACCGAGATACGGTGTGTTGTCTTTTGGACGACCACGAGACTAAGTTAGTGCCAAGAAAAACACAGAAACCGGAGGTAGACTTCCGTGTATCAGGGCAACCAGCCCAGTCGGCATCAGAGTATGCCACCAAGTCTGAAGAGGAACCAACATGCAGTTGAAGTCCAAGATGAGATGTCCCTTTGATGTACCGCAGAATACGCTTTACCAGTTGAAGATGAGCCTCTCTGGGATCATGCATAAATAAGCAAACTTGCTGCACAGCGTGAGAGAGATCAGGCCGGGTGAGTGTCAAATATTGTAATGCTCCAACAATACTCCGATACTGAGAAGGATCCTTGACAGGTTTACCAGCACTTGCTGATAGTTTGCACTTAGTGTCAATCGGCGTTGAGATGGGGTTGCAATTGAGCATGGTGGCCCGCTCCAAGAGTTCTAGAGCATACTGCTGCTGCGAGAGAAACAATCCTTGTGATGTTCGATGCACATTGACACCAAGAAAGTGATGCAGAGCTCCCAGATCAGTCATGGCAAATGCAGAATTGAGTGATGAAATAACTTGCTGAAGGAATGTTGTATTACTCGCGGTGAGAATGATGTCGTCGACATATAGCAGTATATAGGCCGTGGCAGTGGAGGAGCGAAAAATGAATAATGAAGAGTCACTTTTGGAGGACACAAACCCGAGAGTGTGTAGGTACGCCGTGAACCGGAGGAACCAGGTACGAGGTGCCTGTTTGAGACCATAGAGTGACTTCTTGAGCTTGCAAACATGCGTTGGATGAGTGGTATCAACAAAACCAGCCGGCTGAGTGCAATAGACAGTTTCCGTCAATTCTCCATGTAAAAAGGCATTCTTGACGTCCAATTGATGAATAGGCCAAGACCGAGAGGTAGCAATACTGAGAACAACTCGGACTGTTGCCGGCTTCACTACCGGACTGAATGTTTCACCATAGTCGACTCCTTCCTGTTGAGTGAATCCGCGGAGAACCCAGCGAGCTTTGTAACGTGCTAGGGAACCATCGGGGTTGAGTTTGTGACGGAAAATCCATTTGCCAGTAACCACATTGACACCTGCAGGACAAGGAACTAAAGACCAAGTGTCATTCCGAATTAGAGCATCAAATTCATCACGCATAGCGTCGTGCCAACGGGGGTCTTTAAGTGCTGCGCGGTACGAGGAGGGTATAGGTGAAAAAATGGTGGAAACAGAGTTAGTAAAATGTTTGCGAGGAATAAAGAAGCCTGACTTCGCGCGAGTGTTCATACGATGGTCGTTTTGAGGAGGAGGCACGGGAATGGAGAGGGGTGGAGGCATGCGGGTGAGGGCAGGGGGTGGGGAAGGTGGCGTTGGTGATGGTATTTCATGTGAGGTTGTCGGAGAGGGGGGAGCGGGCTGATGGTGCGATGATGAGGACGGCGGGGTTGATGGTATTTCATGTGAAGGAGACGAGGTAGGAGTGGTTGGCGGGATGGACGTAGGTGGCGAGGGCGGAAAAGAAGGCGCACGCGGTTCGAAGGGGATTGTAGTAGGTCCGGGTGGAATGAGTGGCGGTAGAGTGGGGTCTAGGGCGGATGAGGGTGGTGAGGAAACAGAGGTGTCAGTGATAGACGGGAAGCAGTTTTCGTCAAAAACAACATGTCTAGAGATTATAATTTTACGTGTAGAAAGGTCAAAGCATCGATAGCCTTTGTGTTCCCGTGGATATCCAAGAAAAATACACCGCGTAGAACGAGGGGAGAGTTTGTGATCGGTGGTGTGAGAAAGATTGGGAAAACAAAGGCAGCCAAAGGTGCATAAGTGATCATAAGTGGGATGAACTCCATAGAGAAGAAAATAGGGTGTAAAGTTGCCAATGACACGGTTGGGACGTATGTTGAGAAGGTGGTTGGCTGTGTGGAGAGCTTCGACCCAGAAGGGTGGTGGTAATTTGGATTGAAAGAGAAGTGTGCGAACAATATCGTTTGTGGTGCGAAGCATACGTTCAGCCCGGCCGTTTTGGGGTGACGTGTAAGGACAGGAAAGACGAAGAGAAACACCATGATTTGATAGGTAGGTTCGTAAAGAGGTGGTAAGAAATTCACCGCCATTGTCACATTGTAGGCAGCGGATGGTTGTATGGAATTGTGTGGAGACAAATTTAAAGAAACGAAGGAGAGTATCACAGGTGTCAGACTTTGCCCGTAGCGGAAAAACCCAAGAAAAATGAGAGAAATCGTCCAAGATCACGAGATAGTATTGCGATGGACACCTTCGATCAAGTTTAGGAACGGAGCGAGAGCGATTGCGATGGACACCAGCAGCAAAACGGTGACGCTCCGCAGCTCCGACGGCGAGGAGCTCCTGGTCCAGGTAGAGACCATTGCGGCGGCGGCGGTGCTGATCCGGAACATGCTGGAGGAGGACCCCGCCGCCGACGTGATCACGCTGCCCAAGGTGACCAGCCGCATACTCGCCCGCCACTACGCGGCCGCCCCGTACGCCGTCAACACCGACCTGGAGCGCTTCAACGCCGAGTTCATGGGCGTCGTCGACAACGACACACTGATGGGCCTCATCCTCGCCGCCAACTACCTCGACATGAAGGGGCTGCTGGACCTCGCCTGCAAGACGGTGGCCGACCAGACAAGGGGGAAGAAGATGGTGGAGAAGACCCCCTCCTCCTCTCTTGCACCACCCAGGGTGCCTATGGAATTGCATGCTGGGAACCGCGAGCGCCTCATCGCCGTGCTCCGTGCTGACCTCGCCGCCTCCGCCCGCCCCTTCCACGGCCTCACCCTCCTCCAGGGCGGCGAGGAGCAGACTCGTCATTGTACCGATCACGCTGAGCTTTTCAGACAAGAGAGCTACTTCGCTTACCTATTTGGCGTGCGGGAGCCGGGCTTCTACGGCGCAGTCAACATTGCCTCCGGAAAGTCGATTTTATTCGCTCCAAGGTTGCCATCTGAGTATGCTGTCTGGATGGGAGAAATAAAACCATCATCATATGTTGACGAGCTTGCACAGGTTTTGCTAGATCAATTCAGAAGTGATCATGGGATTAATCCCCTTCTGTTTCTCTTGTACGGCAAGAGTAGTGACTGTGGAAATTACTCGAAAGCTGCTAGTTTCGAAGGGATAGAGGAGTTCGACACCGACTTAGGGCGACTTCTTTTAAGTTTCTGGACCAGTTTCTGGCTACCAAACAGGAGAAACCTAAAAGAAGTGTCCAGATTCTACCAATTTCTGCCCACCGCAGAAGCAGGTTTTGTACATGAAACCAGAAACTGCTTGGGAGCAGTTTCCCGAGTTTCTAAGCGAGGCAACGAAACGTTTTGTGTTGGAACATATCGCTCGACCCGCACAGCCGCCGTAGCCTTGCTCCGCCGCCACCCCGCTGCCACAGCCTTGACCCCGCCGCCGCCCCTGCAAGCTCCCGTCCCCGCCACCCCCGCAAAATCCCATCCCCGCTGCCCTCGCATGCTCCCGTCTGCTGCCACCCCGCAAGACCCCGTCCCCGCCGCCCCCGCGTGCTCCCGTCCCCCGCAGCCCTGCCCCCGCCGCCGCCCCGCAAGCTCCCGTCTGCCGCCGCCCCGCACGAGCGCAGAGCAGGCCGTCCTGCATGCTCCCGTCCCCGCCTTGCCCCTGCAAGATCCCGTCCAACGCTGCGATAGCCCGGACAGGTTCCACCCCGAGGAGAGCGTCCGCCGGGCTGCCGCCACCGCCGATGCGCGGGCGGCCTCTTTTGGCGCCGACCTGCTGGAGGTGAGCAACATCGACATTGGAGAGGAGGAGCAGGGACGCGCCGGGATGGTCGCCATGGCTTGCACTTTTTGGGCTTGCGTCGGTCTTGCAGTGGGTCCAAGTTGTCAGATTTGTTTTTCCAGAAATTGTTAGCTGCTTATGCAAAAGAAGTGTCCGGTGAAGTTTCTGCCCATAGCAGTTTCTCCCCACCGGAATCCAGAAACTTGCTTCTGCATAAGCAGAAGTTTAAAAGAAGTCACCCTTAAGCACGCTGCATCCTATACTGACCGAATGTCGTGTTATAAAGTCTGACATGGAGCTTGCCGTCCTTCAGTATGCTAACGACGTGAGCTCGGAAGCGCACGTTGAGGTCATGAGAGAGGCGAAACCAGGTATGAAGGAATATCAGTTGGAAAGCATATTTCTTCATCATGCTTATATGTACGGAGCATGCCGACATTGCTCCTACACATGTATATGTGCCACTTGAGAGAACAGCTCTGTTCTACATTACGGACATGCTGCGGCTCCAAATGACCGGACACTAAATGACGGAGACATGGCCCTAATGGATGTTGTTGTTAGGGCAGGAAAACGCGCGCACACACACACGCTTGAGTGGAGTTCTGGAGAAGAGAGAGCGAGAGACTGAATGCTCTTATTGCATTGCTTTGAACTGATACATGGGGTAGTATTTATACTACTACAAACTGCTACGGGAGGTACTAGAATTATTAGCTAAGGTGTGAACAGCATCCAAGTTGTCAAGCCGCACTGCATCTCTGACATTCTATCCTGCTAGCTATCCTGACATTCTGCTGTTTATCCTGAGCTCTTATCAGATATGCTGATATGCTGCCGGGTGCTTGAGTAGCACCGTATATTCTTGACTTTGGTGGCTCACGTTCACACTCCATGCCCACGTGACCATGCATAGAATGCAATCATGCATGCATGTGCATGGAATCCTTCACGTATGAACGTAGCAGCTGGTTTGCTTAGGCTAACATTCACCCCCTCAAACCAGTTGCTATCATGCCAAATTCTCGACGCCAAGCTTCTGTCTCATTTCCACGAATTTGACCCTGCCCAGCGCCTTGGTGAAAATGTCTGCGAGTTGGCCATCAGTGCCAACGTGCACAGCATCCATCTTGCCTTCTTCGATGCACTCACGGATATAGTGGAACTTCGTATCGATGTGTTTACTCCGATCGTGATGCACCGGGTTCTTGCTCAGCGCAATCGCTGACTTGTTGTCCACCATGAGCTTCACCTTTGCTGGAGTGGCTCCGAGCAGCTCGGCGACCAGCCTGCTCAACCACACCCCCTGACATGCGGCAGTAGCTGCAGCGACGTACTCTGCCTCACACGAGGAGAGTGCCACCACCTTCTGCTTCTGTGATGCCCAAGTGACCGCACTTGACCCGAGAAAGAAGATCATCCCGGTAGTGCTCTTGCGGTCGTCGACGTCCCCGGCGAGGTCGCTGTCACTGTACCCCACCAGCGTCGGCACCGCCATCTCTCCCTTTTTGTACCTGCAGCCGTAGTTCGTCGTGCCACGAACATACCTCAGCAGCTGCTTTACTGCAGCCCAATGCTGCTGTGCCGGTGACTCCATGAATCGGCTGAGGATGCCGACCGCATAGGATATGTCCGGCCTCGTGTTCACCAAGTAGCGGAGGCTACCGATGATGCTCCTGTACCGTGTCGCATCCACTGCGGTGCCGGTGTTCTTCTTCCCAAGCTTGAGTCTACACTCCATGGGTGTGTGGCATGAGTTGCAACCGCTCATGCCTGCTATCTCCAGGATTTTTGCAGCGTAGCAACTCTGGCAGATAGTGATCTCACCATCACCTTGCTTGACCTCGATCCCCAGGTAGTAGCTGAGGAGACCAAGGTTGCTCATGCAGAACAACCTCTGCATCTTGGCCTTGAATTTGGTGATGTCGATGATGCTGGAGCCAGTGATGATGAGGTTGTCGACGTACACCCCAACGAGCAGGTAGTTGTCACCTGCAGCTCGTTTGTACACTGCGTGCTCCATTGGACATCTCTCGAACCCAAGTGACATGACTGACATGTCCAACTTGGCGTTCCAAGCTCTTGGCGTCTATCGAAGTCCGTACAACGCCTTCCGGAGGCGTAGCACCTGACCCTCCTTGTTCTTCTTCTCATAGCCCGGAGGTTGATGGACGTACACCTCCTCGGCAAGATCACCATTGAGAAATGCCGACTTGACGTCCATATGATGGACTTGCCACCCGTTGTGTGCGGGAGTGCGAGCAGCAGACGCACCGTCTCCATCCGCGCCACAGGCGCGAACACCTCGTCGAAGTCCACCCCCTGTCGCTGGGCATAGCCTTTTGCAACAAGGCAGGCTTTGTGCTTGACGATGTTGCCAGCGGGATCGCGCTTCACCTTGAAGACCCACTTGAGCCCAATGGCTCGCTGGCCTGTTGGGAGTGTTGTCAGCTCCCAGGTCTTGTTCTCAAGGATAGCCGCCATCTCGGTGTCCATGGCCTGCTTCCAGCAAGCCTCGCCAAGTGCCTCCTGCACACTGGTTGGCTCGTCGGCTGCTAGCAAGCACAAGCCGCTATACTCCGCCTCAACTTCAGCAGTGTCGTTGTAGAGGTCATCGAGTCGCCGGTAGTGACGCGGCCCGGACTCGGAGTCGAGGTTGACGTCCTGCTCGAGCGGTGTCGCCCAACCGTCATGAGCGGGAGTGACCGCAACAGGTGTATGTGGCTCCGGCGATGCTACCGGCGTAGCCACTACTTGCGGCGTCCCGGGGTTGCCGCCTGCACCCCCGGTGGTGACCGCCTCATGCACCTCATATGCCACTGTGAAAGTCGATGGAGCAAGCGCACTCGTGCGCTCCGTTGTGGCGTCTCCCTTGTTCCATTCCCATGGACGTTGTTCCTCGAACACGACATACCGGGAAACGTGCAGTTTCTTCGTTGCGGGATCATACAACCTGTAGCAAAATGAGCCCTCCTCATAGCCAATCATCACCATCGGCGTCGAGCGGTCCAAGAGTTTGTTCAACCCCGGCCCGATATTCTTCACATGCGCCGTGCAACCAAATGTACGGAAGTGTTGTACATGTGGCTTTTTGCATGATGGTGTTTTCCCATCGACGCTCCTGGTTGGCGCCCGATTCAGGATGTACACCGCTGTGTGCACTGCCTCGCCCCAAAACATGGCAGGCATGACCATGCTTTTGAGGAGACATGTCGCCATTTTGACGACGGTTTGGTTTCGGCGTTCGACGACGCCGTTTTGCTGCGGGGAGTAAGGAGCCGTGGTGAAGTGCTTGATGCCGTTCTCGTCGCAGAATGCACCGAACTCGCCGGAGTTGAACTCGCCTCCGTGATCAGAACAGAAGGCGAGAAGTTTGCACTTTTTCTCCGCCTCCGCACGTGCCTTGATCTTGCGGAAACGAGTGAAAGCTTCATCCTTGCTCCTGAGCACCTCCAGCCACATGTACCTGCTGAAGTCATCAACGACAAGCAAAAAATATTTGTTGCCGCCGGGTGTCGTTGGTGTTATCGGCCCGCACAAGTCAGTGTGCACGAGCTCGAGCCTCTCCTTGGCTCGATACGATGATGCTTGGGGAAATGGCCTCCGATGTTGCTTACCAAGCGTACATCCATCACAGACTTGTTCGACTTGGTCGATGATGGGCGCACCAAGCACCATCTGCTTGCGCGTCATATCTTGGAGTGCACGGAAGTGGAGGTGGCCATAGCGAGCATGCCACAGCCATGCCGTGTCATCAAGCTTGGCCAACATGCACACTGGCGCCGTCAGGTTCAGGCTAACCGTGTACAGCCGGTTCTTGCTGCGCGACACACGCGTCAGCAACTTCCGCGCACGGTCGTAGATGTGTAGCTCACCATTCTCGATCAGCACCTTACATCCCACTTCATCCATTTGGCCAAGTGAGATAATATTGCTTCTCAAATCGGGGATGTAGTATACCTCAGTGAGAACGCGATGCTCGCCGTTCTGGCACTTGAAGAGCACGGAGCCGCGTCCGCGGATGCTGACAAGCGACCCGTCTCCAAATTTCACCGTGCCTTGGACGCTCTCGTCCAGCATCGTGAACGCCTCTTTGGTGCCAGTCATGTGACTGCTTGCACCCGTGTCGAGGTACCAAACGCCATCGGTCGTCCACTTGGGGAAGACCTTCTCCTCGTTTAGGAACCGTGCGGACCTCGTTTAGGAACACGGTTTCATTGCCGTGCTCCACGAGACTCTTGTCGATGTCGCCGACGTGTGCCAACATGAGTGCAGGCCTGTCATCCTCCTCGCCGAGTGCCAGGTTGGCATGCTCTCGGCGTTCCTCGTCGCGCTTCTTCTTGCGACAGTCCTTGGCCCAGTGGCCAGGGATGCCGCAGTATCGACAATCTCCTTTCTTTTTGCCATTGCCTCCGGCGCCATAGCACGGTGTGGGTCTATCTCTGGCCGGCATTCTGGGTTTGGCCTCAGCCTTCCCTTTCTTGTCGCTGCCAGTGGATGTGTACCCACCGCGCTCTCGGCCGCGCTGCCGCGCCGCCCACTCCTCCTCCGTGAGGAGTAGGCGCCCGGCCGTTGCGGAGTGAGCCGGCTCGTCGTCGAGGTCGTAGCGCTCCTCGACGGCGACAAGCCTACCGCTGAGCTCCTCGATGCTCATGTTCTTGGTGTCGCACAAAGACTCGATGGCCATAGCCATTTGCCGGTAGCGTCGTGGCACGACCCGTAAGAACTTGAGCACCGCCTTGTGCTCGGACACGGGATCGCCCAACAGCTCAAGGTCGTTGATGATACCGGTGAGCCGCATGGCGAAGGCTTCCACCGACTCGCCATCATGGAACTTGAGCGCCTCGAACTCAGCGCGTCGTGTTTGCGCCTTGGCCTCGCGCACGCGTCGTCCGCAGCGTCTTCACGGAATCCCACGCCAGCTTGGCGGTGTACTTGACCGCGAGAGTGCGCAGCATCTCCGGCGGTACGTTCCGTAGGATGACGCCCAGTGCACGCCGGTCATCGCGCTCGCTACCAACTCCGGTGTCGACCACGGTCCACGGGCCTTTCTCCTGTAGCTGGACGCGCATGACGAGCGCCCATTCGACATAGTTGGTGGAAGTGAGCACGAACGTCGGGCCTGGCCCGTCATGCTCGTGGACCACCCTTTCAACCACGCGCACCTCGGCAGCACCGTCACCGACGGTGAGTTGCCTCAAAGGCATGGTCAAGGTGTCCTCCACCTTCGTCTTCGGCACCTCGCCTGCGCCGTTTCCTATCATTGCCGCCGCGGATCAAACACCGCACGACTACAAAGCTTTGGATCGAATACCAAAAGCTCTGATACCAGCTGTTGTTGTTAGGGCAGGAAAACGCGCACACACACACACGCTTGAGTGGAGTTCTAGAGAAGAGATAGCGAGAGACTGAATGCTCTTATTGCATTGCTTTGAACTGATGCATGGGGTAGTATTTATACTACTACAAACTGCAACGGGAGGTACTAGAATTATTAGCTAAGGTGTGAACAGCATCCAAGTTGTCCAAGCCGCACTGTATCTCTGACATTCTATCCTACTAGCTATCCTGACATTCTGCTGTTTATGCTGAGCTCTTATCAGATATCCTGATATGCCGAGTGCTTGAGTAGCACCGTATATTCTTGACTTTAGTGGCTCACGTTCACACTCCATGCCCACGTGACCATGCATAGAATGCAATCATGCATGCATGTGCATGAAATCCTTCACGTATGAGCGTAGCAGCTGGTTTGCTTAGGCTAACAATGGATATGGGAGCTGAGTACAGTTTCTATGGCTCTGACATAACATGCTCATACCCTGTAAATGGAAAATTCAGTAGAAACCAGGCAATAATATACAACGCTGTCCTCAAGGCTCATAATGCTGTCATATCACGTATGCGGCCTGGGGTGAAGTGGATCGATATGCACAAGCTCGCAGAGCAGAAAATACTTGAATCGCTAGAGGAGGAAAAAATCGTCCAAGGTGATATTTCTGAGATGATGGCTCGAAGGCTGGGAGCTGTTTTCATGCCTCATGGTCTTGGTCACCTACTTGGAATTGACACCAATGACGTCGGAGGCTACCCGGAGGGCTTAGGGTGTGTTCGGTTCTGAAATCTGATGGAACGGAATGGAACGGTTCCGTTCCTAGGGACGATTCTTGCGTTCGGTTTTGGGATGGGATGGAACGCACTGGTTCCACCGGAGGGAATATTCCTCCAATATCCGGAACGCACCGGTCCGGCCGATTCGGCCGGACGAGGTGGAACGGCACAGTGTTTGCCTCTAATTAATCAAGTTTAGCAATAATTAATCAAGTTTAGCAATAATTAATCAAGTTTAGAAATAATTAATCGATATTAGGAATAAGAGCTCTTTTACGGTGATTGGGACGGAACCCGTGGTTCCGTCGTATATCTTTTTTCTTAACCATTGATTATGACATGATTTATTTGAACCGTTGATTAAAAATTGATGTAATTCCTTAGGAAAAAATATATTGAAGTTTATCCTATCCGCAGACACATCGTGACCCATCTCCAAAAATCAAAAAAAAAAGGATCGTGACTCGTGAGCAACCTCCAGCCGCCAGGGCGACTAGGGCAGCGGCCGCCGCCTCCCTTCTCCAGTTGCGGCGAGGCGGCGGCGCGCGGGAGGGAGTTTGGCGACGACGGCGGCGCGGAGGGAGCGGGGGCAGGCCACGGCGGCGCGGAGGGAGCCGGGGCAGGCCACGGCGGCGCGAAGGGCGGGGGCAGGCCACGGCGGCGCGGAGGGCGGGGGCAGGCCACAGCGTGTCCCTTCTCCAGTCGCGGCGAGGTGGCGGCGCGCGGCAGGGAGTTCGGCGACGACGGCGACGCGGAGGGAGCGGGGGCAGGCCACTGCGTCGTGATCGGCGGCGGCCAAGGTCAACTTCGTCGGCAGCGCGGCCGGCTGGAGGCGACGCCAACAGAAGTAGCCTCACGCCCTTCAGCTGGTGGACGCCGTCGACGGAGGCGTGCAGGAGCTCATCTTCACATCGAGGTCGCCGCCCGCTGTGGACCATCGCACGGTAGAGGAAGCACCGAAGCAGAAGGTTATTTCTCATTCCTTTGCCCTTTTCCTGTTGCCTGAGCTGTGAAAAATGTTGATGTTGCCTTGCTTTGAGATGTTTGGCTGTTTCAGTCAGAGGAGTTTGATACTCTTGATATGCATTTCGTGGATGACACCGAACCTATTAGTTTGCTGATAAGTATGCACATAGTTCTTGACATGCAGGGAAGCAAGCTAGCTAGAGGCATACATTTGTCATACGAATCCCATGGTTTTGTTTAAATTTATGTATTTCTGTTGTCAGTACTCAGTAGATATTACATGAAAGTAGCATGTAATGTTTATTTGTTCCGAATAATTTTAGAGTTCTTGTTTGTCTTCTGTTCAGTTCTCTCATGTCGGATGCATAATGTTCATGTAATTCTTGACCTACAAATACATGATAGATCATTAGCTAAAGATGTATCTGCAGGTTGTATGCATAATCATGTGATTAATACATGATAGATCATTAGCCACATGATTGATATTTAATTGTTAATTTGGTATGCAGAAAGACATGGCCGATGTAAGTGATGAGTCTCTTGCTGAGTACCGTGGCATTGTCAGCAGGACATTTGATAGCGAGGATGAAGGTTTTCGGTTCTATAATAGTTATGCTCTCGAGAAAGGTTTCAGTGTGCGGAAAGGCTATGTTGAGTGGGATGAAGCCAACGTCGAGATAATTCTGAGGAAGTTTGTCTGTAGTCGCGAAGGTTGTCGTGAAGAGAAGCACATGAAGAGGAAGAGAGAAGATAGAAAGAGGAGGCCACGGAATATCACTCGTGTTAGGTGTAAAGCGAAATTGGTGATTGCAAGAGTCGAGGAAACCGGGCGGTGGTTTGTGAAGGATTTCATCGATGAACACACCCATCCCCTGGCCCCAGAGGATCTTGCATGTCTGTTGCGCTCACACAGAAGGATCAGCGACGAGCAGAAAGTGGACATTATAGAGATGGAAAATTGTGGGATCCGCAAGCACAAAATCATGGATGTATTGCGCATGCGATCTGGTGGGTTTGATAAAGCTGGATGCACGACGAGGGATATTTATAACTTCTGCCATCTGTACAAGCAGGAAACAGTCGATGCCGGTGATGCTCAAACAGTAATCAGTCACATGATGGCGCGGCAGGAGAAAGATCCAGATTTCTTCTTCAGGTACTTGGTAGACAAAGATGGGCATCTGCAGGGATTGTTCTGGTCTGATAGTCAATCCCGGCTTGACTACGAGGCTTTTGGCGATGTTGTTGTTTTTGATAGCACGTACAGGACCAATAAGTACAATCTTCCGTTTGTGCCCTTTGTCGGGTTAAATCACCACCGCAGTACTGTTATTTTTGGTTGTGGTATTATTTCTCATGAGACGACTGAGGCGTACGAGTGGATGTTGCGGACCTTTTCTGATGCCATGTCCCAGAAGCATCCGATATCAGTGATCACTGATGGGGACCTTGCAATGCAGAGAGCAATCAAGGTGATCTGGCCTAACTCCAACCATAGGCTTTGCATATGGCACATTCAGCAGAACATTGTACGTCATCTGCACGATGACGGGGTTAAGGAAGAATTTAGATCTTTCATATATGATTCTTGTTCCATCGAAGAGCACGAGATAAAATGGTTAGATTTCTTACAAAGGAACCAGGTAACAAGTGAGGAGTCGTGGCTGCATCAGATGTATCAGATGAGGAAGCTATGGTGTGCTCCATATCTTGTGGGCCTGTGTTTCTTAGGACTGAGCAGTAATCAGCGGAGCGAGAGCCTAAACTCAGTGCTACATACGCATCTTGATGGTAAGATGACATTGTTTAAAATGTTTGAGCACTATGAGCGTTGCCTTTCGACACGTCGCCTGAACGAGGCCATGCGAGACATTGTGGCCTTGCAGTCCCTTCCGTTTACAGAGGAAGATGCTTCAAGTCTTGAGAAACACGCTGCAAAAAGTTTCACACCAGATGTGTTTGCGTTGGTCAGATGGAGCATAAATGCCGTGAGCAATCGTTGCATCTGTGGGATACTAGATGGAGACAATTTCACTACATATGTTGTGGCTAGTAAGGATAGAAGGGAGAAGAAGTTTGAAGTGCGCCTTGAGGAGAAAGAAGGCTCTTTGTACATGATCAGCTGTTCTTGCCGTAAGCTGGAATGCGTAGGCACACCATGCTCCCACATTTTTTGCGTGTTGGGAATATTACGAGTTCAAGAACTGCCGAGTTGTTGTGTTCCAACTAGGTGGACTATGAGTGCAAAGTCTGCATTCCCTCCGACCAGAAAGAACGACATGTATGAATATTCGATATACTTGTTAAGGTACCGTGAGTTGCGGAAGTTGACTAACACGTTATGTCTCAAGGCAGCTCGATCTACTGAGGCTTATCAGCGTCTGACGATGGTTCTGAGTGAAGAAGCTGACAGAAAAGAATCAACTAGTGGTCAGAATGAGTGCATTAGGTTAGGTCCGGTGGTGGCACAAACGACGCAACTTGATTCTGGAGATTTGGGAAAGGTTCTGGATCCCGTGCATGTGCAAGGCCGAGGTGCACCAAAGAAAAGGCTGCAGGCAAAGATGAAGAAGCCAAGATCAAAGGGGAAATGTGGCTACTGCGGGGAGCATGGTCACAATAGGCGTACATGCAGTAAATTGAAAGAGGTAGAATTTTGTTCCAAATTTTCTTTTTGATTTGCTTTACTCATTAATATGATACATGTCATTAAATGTATTTTTTTGGTGTAGGATGAAAAGCTGCCAGAACACTGATAGGTACAAATTGATGTCCTATTCTGTAATTTTTGTTGTCCTAATTGCTGGAAATCATAGTTACTGAATTTATTTTTACATGTGGTGTCCAAATTTGTTTATACTACAGTTAAATTTTGCTCTGCGTAGTGATCATATACCAACTTATTGTGTTCATTGCTTCATCTTTTCTGAAAATAGGAAAATAAATGTTGAGATACCAACCTTGGAAAGAATGGTAAAGCTTCACAATGCGGTGACTAGCAACTTCATCCAATAAGTTTCTTTCAGCTCTTACATGCTGCACCTAACAGATATGTAACAGAACTTCAAAATCCAACAAAATAGCAAATACAAATATACTTTCAACTGACAAAACGTAAAGGCTTCACTAGTGAAAACAACGACAGGCAAGCAGAGAGGATTCAGACAGTGGAAACGACCAGTACATCACATAGGTATCACGTTGGATCGATCGGGTCGCTAAGCTAACCTTGGAGCGATGCGAGAGCACCGAGGTGACCGTGCCCACCACCTTCATTCTGGGGAGCGTGTGAGCGGTGGCGCCCTATGGCGGCCCCCCTGTTCTCGTCCGAGCCGGTGTTGATGGTCTTGGAGGGCTCAAGAACCTTCTTGGCATCCAGCTTCAGGGCGGCATGAGGAGCATTCTGCATACCATCACACTAATTTGGAATCAACAAACTGAAAGGGGTACACAAGAACAACAAGAGGGGGAAACGCGCACATGTCCTTTACCTAGTTCTTCAACATCTGGGCGCCCAAGCTCCTGGTGATCGGGCGATTGATCCCCCCTGCAGCTGGATGACCGAACGGCGCCTCCATGGTTCCCCGCTGCCGATGCCCCAAATGCTAGACGCACAAGACCCTTCCTCGCCAAGGTACGGCGGTCGACTCCGTGGTTCCGCCCTGCTCCTTCCTCGCGTAGCCCGGATGGCGGATCCATGGTGCCGCCACGAAATCCACACGGGACACAGCCGCATCGATTCGGTCGCCTCCCTGTTGAGCTGGCACCACCCAGGTTCCCCGAATCGATCCTGGGGAGAGTCGAAGCCCCCGACCCGGCCGCTTCCGCCCACTTCCGCCGCTGCCTGCCCGTGGGACACGCTCCCGGAGCACCTCCACCGCCTCGACGCCTTCTTCCTCCTCTCTCCGCGCCTCACCTTCCACCCACTCTCCCGCCGCCTCCTCCAGGTGCCCCTGCTCGATCCATCTTCCCGTCCCCTCGTCTCCAGCGCCTCCCCCTCTGGCGGCAAGGTTCGTCTCCTTCCTCCCCTACAGCCAGCGGCCAACGCCGTGGTGCCTCCCTTCACTCGCCAGGTCCACGGCGAGGTGGCATCTGCTGGCGTGAAGGATCTGCTCGACCTCGCGGCCGTCGGCGGCGATTGGGTGCGGCGGTGAGAGGAGAATGGAAGGAAGAGAGTGAGAGAGAGAGGTGGACAGCCTGGGTTATTTTAGCCTAAAAATTAAAATAAAGAGGTATCGGTCCCACATAATTTTGGTTCCGGCCCACATAATATCAGTACCGGTCCTACGTAATTTCGGTTCCGTCCCCACACTTTTGGTTCCGTCAGGTTCCGTCGGTCTGGTTCCGTCCATTTTAACACCGTTAGATCGAATTAATAGACGGTCCATAAAATTGCCAACCACTGTAAAACTTGTATAGGAATAATTCCATTCTCATCCCATTCTATTCCATTCTTCCCCCATTCCAAAACCGAATGCAGGAATGGAATGGTTTCGTGACATTTTTTTGTCCAAACCGAACACACGGATGGAATGGTTCCGTGACGGTAGAATGGAATGGTTCCATTCCATTCCCTCACATTCTGGAACCGAACACACCGAGGCCAAAGGAGCCAGGACTAAGCGCTTTGCGGACCACACGAGAACTTAAAGAAGGCATGGTTATTACGGTCGAGCCGGGCTGTTATTTCATTGATGCTTTGTTGCGGCATGTGAGAGATGATCCTGTTTCTTCGAAGTTCTTCAAGTGGGAAGAGATTGAAAGGTACAAAAGCTTTGGTGGTGTTCGTATTGAAAGTAATCTGTACGTGACGGCACAAGGATGCATGAACATGACAAATTGTCCAAGGGAGACATGGGAAATCGAAGCGGTAATGGCAGGCGTCTTGGGTTGCAATCAGCTAGTTACAAGACGGTTGTGTAATACATTGATTTCATCCGAACGCATACACCCTTGTATTTTACGACAACCAGTTCACACATGGTAGTGTTTTACAGTGTCCATTGTATGATTTCAACAAAATTCTATTTCTATTAATCATCTTTCAGCAATATGTGTCGGTGTGGTGGACACAAGACGGCTTCAGAGCCGAGGATTTGCTTAACAAAAAAATGCAGTAGGCTGAGTTCAGGATGCTATACTACCAAACATGCCATACATGAACAGCCATCACCATGTGGAGGGGGTCGTGTATGTTCTGGCCATGCCCTATGCTCAAATAACACTGCTCCCACAATTGGAAATAAGTATAGCTAGTAACTATTTTGCAGCTAGTAGAAGGATATGTGCTATCAAATTCTATTTTGCATGGAATTCGAAAAAACATTCAGTGCACAAAGATAAACACAACACAAATGGTGAATGCGTGTATAACATAGGCGCGCGCAGGCAGGTAGTTGAATAAACTTCGTTGAACCTGCAGGGCCTTCTCTTCCCATGCTTGCAGATTGGTGAAGATGAAGCAAATTAAAGAGAACAGGTAAGATAGGGGAAATGGCCAAACAGGAATCACCTGCTGGCTGCTGCCCAGGCAAACACGGCGACGGGGTGGGACGACAGATCGAGACGGTGGGGCCCGAGATGGTGTTCTGCTTAGGTGCTTTTTTTTATTTTCTTGATGAGTGATGAACTGTGAATTTCTTTCAGATATGATAGCCATGTATGTATTGACAAATTCCACACTGAATTTACTTTCTATCCAGCCTTTCAGACATAGCTGAATTTTATTTTCTCGATTTAATATAAGATTCAACATTCTGCATATACTACAAATCAGACGCAATATCCAAACAGATTTTTTTTTTTTGATAAAGAGTGTATATTAATATCGCGGAGATACAAATTACACCCAGCCTCTGCAACAACGCAATAACCAAAGTTACTACGGATGCACACAGCCGAAAGACAATAAGAAGAAGAAATAAAAAAGAAAAGTCCCGCTACAGAGTTACAATCATTCAAGCAGCCGCACAACCACCACCAAAACAACACCTGATGCCCAATTCTTCAAAAGCAACGCCTTCAAGAAGAACAGTGCCAGGCCCAACCAATTAAGGCCAGACCTTGGGTTTTCACCCTGAAGATAGTCCTCGCACTCAAAACAATGTCTTCAGCAAGACCACTGTCAGGCACAACCAATTAAGGCCAGACCTTGGATTTTCACCCTGAAAGGTAGGACTTTGGACTTCACGTATGTTGTCGCCCCCACTTACATGCCGCTGCTCCAAGTCATGAAACACCAAGCCAATTCCTCATCGCGAGAAAGATTTGAACCACCATTGCTAGCCTCAGATCTCGACTGACATGACCTTATCCACCATCACCATGGAACGAGAACATGTCCCATGATATTAACAGCCAGCAGATCTTCGAAGCGCTCCCTCTGAAACCAAACGGCCAGAGTAAAACATGGGTGCGCACGACCGAATCGCACCCGATCCAGCAATCTCCAGGCATGAATCGCCCAGTGGAGTTCGCCGGCGGAGCCTTCCGGAACACGTCACTTCAGCCAGATCAACGAGAGCACACATCCAATAGATCATCGTCTTCGCGCGGGAGAAACCCTAGGACCGCCACCATTATTTGAGCACACCGGCAGGCCCCCACGCCGCCGGACGGAGCAGCAAAGAAAACGCCGCCCCGGCTAAGACCTCCAGCGGGATGGCATCGGAGCAGACAGCCGCACCATGCCCAACTGTAGAAAATCCACAGTACAAGCCCGGATTGGATCAGTCCAGATCGAAGCCCAGATTGGACCCAACTGCCACACCGTGACCGCAGCCGTCGGCGGCACGCCGCCGTCTCCTCACCGCCTTCCCGCACAGAGGCCCTCAGGCCACGGCCGCCATGGCCGCGCCGCACTGCCCCCGCAACCTTCGCCCCACCTCTCCCATGGTGCGCCGCCGCGGAGCGCCTCTTCTGCCCACCGTATGTGATGGGATGGGCGCCGCCACTGCCGCCGGGAGGGCAACAGCAGCGGCCTGAGCGAGGAAGATCGATGGAGGGTTAGGGTTCGACGGGTGGCGGCGCCCCCGGAGCCGCTCGGGAGGGAGCGACTCGGGAGGGAGATCTGTTCATCCAAACAGATATACATGACAATTGCATGAGTTGATTTTTCTCTATGGAGAAAGCCAAACATACAACCAGTCCACACAACCTAATACTCAGTTCTTACTAGTAAGAGGGCAACAGACTATTCCATGAAGACTGGCACACTCACATCATCAACTGAAGTCTTTGGCCATGAGCGAGACGACCTTCCTGACGACCGGTCTGGCGAAGAGATTCTCCAACCACGCCGTGACACGAGGGTACGGGTCGAACACCGCCGCCACGCACGGCATCAACATGACGTAGAGCTGGAGGAAGAGTTGTGTGAGGTGCTGATGGCACAGAGCAAACGAGGTGACGAGGTCGGCCGAGAGGTGGAGACAATGATGCCCGAAGTGGTGTTCTGCTTAGGTGTTTTTATTTCGTTCTTGAGTGATGAGCCCTGAATTTCTCATAGATATGATAGCCATGGCCCATGTATATATTGACAAGTTCGGAAGTTCGACACTGAATATACTGGCTCAGGATCCTACACTATCAAACATGCCATAGATCAACAGCCATCACCATGTGCAGGGGTGGTGTACGTTATGGCCATGCCCTATGCTCAAATAACACTGCTCCCACATTTGGAAATAAGTATAGCTAGTAACTATTTTGCATCTAGTTTAGAGATGTGTGCTATCAAATTCTATGAAAGGTGAGACTTAATTTGCTTATAGATATGATAGTCATGTCCCATGTATATATTGACAAGTTCCACACTGAATATACTGGCTATCTAGGCTTTCAGAAAGAGCTGCAATATAGTAAGATTCAACATCCTGCATGCATATACTGCAAATCAGAATCAATATCCAAACATATATAGTACATGACAACGACATAAGTCGAATTTTCTCTCTGCAGAGAAAGCCAAGCGTACATCCAGTTCATACAAGGTAGTACTTCTCGGTTCTTAAATATGATAGCCATGTATATATTGACTAGTTCCACACTGAACCTACTTGCTATCTAGGCTTTCAGAAAGAGCTGAAATATAAGACTCAGCATCCTGCAATCAGACGCAATATCCAAACATATGGGGTACATGACAATGACATAAGTCCACTTTTCTATGTGGAAAAAGCCAAGCGTACAACCAGCTCACACAACGTACTTCTCACTTATTACTAGTAAAAGGGCAACAGGCGACTCCATGAAGACCGTCACACTCACATCATCAACTGAAATCCTTGGCCATGAGCGAGACGACCTTCTCGACGGCCGGTCTGGCGAAGAGATCCTCCAGCCACGCTCGGACGCGAGGGTACGAGTCGAACACCGCCGCCGCGCACGGCATCAACATGAAGTAGTGCGTCTCGGGGACATGTCTGAGGTCCACCAGGCTCAGGAAATCTCCCGCCAGATACCTGTGCTTCGTCAGCTGGGCCTCGTACACTTCCAGCAACTTCCTAAGCTTCTCGACGCTCTCGTCGATGATCCTTTCGTCCGGCGTCCCGCCCAGCGCCGGCACGACGCGGTGCTGGACGAAGATCGAGTGCATGATGGTGTCGAACTGGAGGGCCTCCACCTCCATCCAGACGTCGACGAGCGCGCGCTCCTCGGCGTTGCCTTCCCTCAGCAGGTTGACGGCCTCGTCGGCGGCAGCCGGCTTGTATTTTCGCAGCACGTACCGTGATATTGCACGGGACTCTGCAGGGGAGATGGAAATTTGTGATCACTGATCAGTCAACTTTATTTCGAGAAATCTGATGGCAACTTTGGGAAGAGATTTGTATACTCACGGAACAGCGTCAGATCCCCGTCCTGGAACGCCGGAACCTGTCCAAATGGCTGATTGGAGAAGAAAAGCAGAGTAGAAATTCATCTCCTAGCTCTGGTAGAAAAACAGCGGCTGATCCATCCGACCAAGTTCTTACGTGTCTAGCGAGGTGCTCGGGGCCTTTGTGCTCCTTGGCGCGAAAGTCGACGTCGACTATCTCATACTCGGCGCCGACCTCCTCCAGGCAGATCAGCACCCGAGCCACGTTCGTGAACGGCGCCGCCCCGAACACCTTCACCGGAGCCATGCTCTGATGATGGATGAGAGAGTGCGCGCGCGCGAGGGGGATGATCTGCCTGTTCTTTGTGAGGTGATCTGCTTTGTTACAGTGTGTGTGCTGCCCATGTATTTATATGGCAACACCTAGGCCTGGTCGTTATTGGTTTCAGGCCACTATCCGGCCCAAGAGGGGAGCAGCTAGTGGCGATTGACTAGTCCAGCCCAGGACGAGAGCGACATGGTGTGGCCNATGTGGCGGACGATCACGGCCGCGTCGAGATCATGCCGAACGACCAGGGAAACCCACACCACGCCGTCATGCGTCGCCTTCACGGACACGTGCTGCTCATCGGCGACCGCGGCCGTGAACAGGCCGCCATGAATCCCGCCAACACAATCTTCAGTGAGAACCGCCAGCATCTGTCAGTCCCAGTTACTCCTGCATAACTGCTATACATGTCAAGAAGAAATTTATTCTGAAAATTCATAGTAATATAATTCACATCACCGTAGAAAGTACATTTCATAGTTCACATGACTAATCCACACGACTTATTGTTCTATATGTGAAGCGACTTATCGGTCGGCGTTTCAGCGAGGAGTCCGTACAAGCAGATATCAAGAGGTGGCCTTTCAAAGTCATCTCAGGTCCCAGCGACCGGCCTTGATCGTGGTGCAGTACAAGGGCGAGGAGAAGCAGTTCACGTCCGAGGAAATCATGGCCATGGTGCTCGTCAAGATGCGGGAGAACGCCGAGGCCTACCTCGAGACGGAGGTGAGGAACGCCGTCATCACTGTCCCGTTCTACTTCAACGACTCCCAGCGCCAGGCCACCATCGACGCCGCTACCCTCGCTGGCCTCAACGTTGTGGGCACCATCACCGAGCCCTCCGCCGCCGTCATAGCCTATGGTCCTGACAGAGTTTCTAACAGTGATGGAGTGAAGACAGTGCTCGTATTTGATCTCGGCGCTAGTACCTTGGATGTCTCCATTTTAAAGATCAGTCCGGGCGTCAACACTGGTGCGTGTATTGTTGAGATCTGGCGGCGGCTAGTGACACCAACCTTGGCGGGGAGGATCTCGACACTAGAACGGTGGAACACTTCGTGCAGGATTTTTTTTGGAGGTACAAGAGAGACATCAGAAGCAACCCATGGGCTCTCACGCGACTGAGGACGACCTGTGAAAGGGCCAAAAGGATGTTGTCATCCACGACACTTACCAGATTTGAGATCGACTCGCTCCACGACGGCATCGACTTCTGTAGGACCCTCTCTCGTGCCTGGTTTGAGGAGCTCAACGTGGACTTCTTCTGCAAGTGCATGGAATATGTGGAGAAGTTCCTGTTGGATTGATCTCCGCCAGTGTGAGCCCAACGGCTCGCACTGACCTTGACTCGCACCCTGATCGGGGGTGCCCAACCAAACCCTGGTTGGTGGGCCCCTGTTGCGCTGCCTATATATAGAGGTGGGGGCCGGCGGCACTCTGCACGAGGTTCACCGTGTGCGCCAGGCACCCCACTAACACCCCTACCGATCTAGGGTTGGCAGTAGCAGCGGGAAGCTCCACCAACACCACCATCACTCACTCCACTCACCCACCTCTCCGGTCACCACCACACCACCATGGCCGGCTCCTCGAGCTCGTCCCCGCATGGAGGACAAGGTAAATATGTCGATCTCATTCCTCTCCTCTCGGCCTCCCTCTCTCTGTTTGTCCCTATCGAGTATCAAACATACAACAGAATAGAAATCCTAAAGTGCTACCGTGATCGATCTAGACCTAGATGATCTTGTCATGATAACATTGGTATCAGAGCATGGCTAGGTGCTAGATCTTTTCGGTTGCAAAGAGATTAAAGAGAAAGAATCCCCTCCATGAAACCCTAGATCCCAGATCGAAGAAAAAGAAAGAGATCCCTTCCCGAAACCCTAATCCAAAAGAAAAGGGCAAATAACTCACCGGATTGGCCCTCGGGTTCGCTGGCAAAGCAGCGCCGCCGCAAGGCCGCGCCGTCCCGCTCGATCTCGATGCGCACCTCGCAGGGGCATCGGAGAAGAAGGACAAGGGCAGATGCAGGGGCACCGCGCCTCCGCCACTGCCGAAAGATCACCCTGCTCGGGGCAAAGGGCACCGCTGCCTCTCCGTTCGACGGCGGCACGCTCACCGCTAAGGGGAACGCGCGACCGGCGAAAGGGAAGGCGGCCGTGCCATGGATCTCTTGAGGAAGAGGAGAAAGGGGAGGGGAAAAGGAGCTGGAGCGACATGCCGGGGTGGCGGTCGTCGTCGTCTCCGGGCACAGTGACCCCAGTCGCCGCCGACGGCGACGGAGAGCAAGGGGAGAAGGAGAGCCGCGGGTGGGGGGGAGAATGAACTAGGGTTTCCCCTTGCCCCGGCCGGTCAGGCCGTTTTTGTTCCAGCGAGAACGGCGGTCGACCGTCTGATTGAAACGGACGGCCAGGATGCACCAGGAGAAACCCTAGCTGGCCAGCAGGCTTCCGGGCCAAAAGCAGAGCGGCCGTGGGCCGTTGGGCCGCATCGCGCGACGCGCACGCGCGGCGCGTAGTGTAAAGGGCCTTGGGCCGAAAGTTAAAGCCGTGGGCTGGGCTGCACGAATTGCAGAGAATTTTTATCTGTTTTACTCTGTTATTTTTTCTTTTTACAGAAGCTGTTTTTAATTGTTTTTTGTCCATTTTTTGGACAAATTTTGTACAGTTTTTTCTATACAAAATATTCCAACGAAAATTTTGTTTAGAGAATTCAAAAGTAAAAGAAAAGCTTCTGCAAAGTATAAAGTTCATGAATTTTTAATTCATGTTTTTTTTTCTGCTGCAAATAGAGAAATAGTGCTCCTTTTTAATTTTTAAAAGGTTAAAAGATTTAAAAGTGAGAATTAAAATTTAAGAGGAGCATGTTAAAGTGATTATTGCAATGTTTATGATTCTGTTAAAGTTTTCACTGAGAAAATTTGTTTAGAGATCAAAAGAAAAGATATACAGATTCCTCTGTGAATTTGTTTAGATCTTTAATTAAATTCTCTAGGAGAATTTTAATTAAAGGACAGAAAAGTCTTTTAAGACAAAGTTTTTTGTTAAAATATGATCTCTTTTCAAATTCAGTGAATTTGTTTAGATATTTAATTAAATTCTCTAGGAGAATTTTAATTAAAGAACAGAAAAGTCTTTCATGACAAAGATTTTGCTGAAAGATTATCTCCTTTCAAATTCAATGAATTTTCTTAGAGAACAGACCAGAAGAGTGCAATGTTTGTGAAATACAGAAAATATTTTACAGTTTCTACTGTAAAATAAAAATGACTCTCCTCTAATTAAATTGGAACCAACGGGAAAATTTAATTAGAGAGGAGGAAAAAGAGATATACCTGTTTTAACAGGTTAATTATGGTATTGTTATTTTCTGACCAACGTTGATGATAACAGTACTATAATTATATGAGTTCTATAGTCAAAGGGCTATATCTCTGATAATTTTGCATCAAAGTGATCAATTTCAGAGAAAAGATAAAAGATGCTACTCGTTTGCATCTAACAGATAAATTTCAGAGAAAAGATAAAAGATCAAGAAATGCTCTTGAACTATAGAAATATGTATATTTCATGTTTCCGCTGCAATAGATTTGATGATAATGTTATTTTCTGAACAGAATTCTTTATTGCAATAGAAATATTATCATCGTATTGTTTATAAGTTTTGTGCATTAATTCTTTTTCTGCCCAACGGTGATGTAGAATTAGTGTAGAAAGAAAATGTTTCATTCTAATTCTGCCCAACGGTGATTTAGAATATAAAAAGTAAAGTTTAATGTGCATATCTTTAACCAGAGAAATGTAGGGTTAATTTTATGCTCATTATTGTTTATTATTATTGAATATTTTCTCAGACAAAGATTCTCATGGTTTCATTCGTGAAATCAAAAGGATGGGTACTTGTTACCCGAAAGATGACCAAGTAAGGTCATAAAGTAAGAGAGTATGTTCTCTCTAAAGAATGACTGCAAAAGGAAAAGAATTCTTGGATGTTAATCCAAGAATACAAATAGATCATCGAGAGTCTTGTTTGACAAATGTCTTTCATGTACTCTCCATGCAGAAAAGAAAGAAATCATTCTGAGCTTGTTTAACGAATTTCTTTCATGTACTCTATATGAAGAAATTTTTTAAACGAGCAACATGAATGCTTAATTTGACTAACGTTGGATTAAGCATGTGTATAAAAGAGTATTCAGATTTATTTCTGAATTTGATGATTCAATATGCAGTCTAAAGAGCCAATTGTGGCATCTATGTCTCTTCAATACCCGCATGACGGGAAAAGACGATAATACCCGCATGACGGGAAAAGACGATAATAATACCCACGTGGTGGGAAAAGTCTGGGAAAATACCCGCATGGCGGGAGAAAATTTGGACAAAGGACTTATCCTGTATGACAGGAGAAAGATCTGACGACTCATGTGTTTTTTATATCGATTGCACATTTTATGTGTCATAGTTATAAAACACTTAATGAGTCAAAAGAGAATAAAGTTACAAATGAACCTCAAGTTAAGAATGGTATACAAGTGTGACTTGCAAAAAGTATCATTGAGAAAAAACTCTTGTGAGTTTTGAAAAGAAATGAGGAAAAAGTACTCCCATACGTTAAAAAGATAACTTCATTTTGAATGAAGTAGATCAAAGATGACTTCATTTTGAATAAAGCAAATAATCAAAGTTTCGAAATTGTAGCAAAAGGTTCTTGCCACATTTCGAGGGGGAGATAGAGAGTATTACAGAATAGACTCCCCTAAGTGATCTATGATGAATTGTGATCGTCTGGGGGAGTACGACGATCACAATAATGATACCCCTAAAGTAAAAAGATAGATGTATTCTTGGATATTTTATAGCTCCGGAAGAAGACTAAGGACGGTACTCAAAGTGCCATAAAGAAGACAGATTGACAGAATAACAGAACAAACCCAAATAAAAAGGATTAAGGTTACACCATTTTCGAGAAAATGGAGTAATCTGGGGGAGCATGGTATGAATATACCTAAGGCTCGAATAGTTTTTATCTGGGGGGCTTGTTGCTTTATAAAAGAGATGAACAAGTAAACATGGATCTTGTGATTTAAATCCTTGTAACAGCTATTGCCTTTTGGCAATAAGAGACTACAGAATTAATTGCCTCTAGGCAATGACAGAGCAACAACATCCCCATATGAGAAAAACAGATGACTATAAAGTCTATATCAGAGAAATTTAAATGGAGGTTGATCCCACCTCATTTACAGACTATAAAGCAGCGCTCAATCGATTTTGACAAGTGTCTACTTGTCTTAATGATTAGAGACTATGTGAATCCCGACGATGTTTTGGGACTCATAAGTAATTTCCAGTGGAGCCAAAACAGTAGGCTATAAAGGGTCTACATCAACAATGTGACTCCAAAGGAAATATGTGAAAAACGATTTTTAATCGAAAGTTTTGCACTAAGAGAATAGACAGATTATAATGAGTGCTAATGGCACATAATGATCTGAGTTACATCAGATGAAAGCAAAGATTACAAAGGGATCTTATGGACTAGAGCAAGTCTCTAGAATCAAAAGTCATTTTGGGTTAAAGAAAATGAGAGGACAATCGCATTTGTGCAAACTCATAGAATGGGAAATTCATTTCCTAATCCCGTGTATGTGGATGATATCCTACTTGATAGTGGTGATGTCAATCTACTACCGGCAGAGAAAAGAAGTTCCTGTCCTCAAAAGAGTATTCTCGGTAGAGTGTCTCTCGTTATAAGTATCGAGATTTACTGAGAAAAGAAGAAAAGGGGTATTAGAAATATCGAATGGACATGCTGAGAAGAAGTCTCTATAGCATGCATGTCGAGAAAACCTACGCCTGTTCTTATTGTTAAGGGTAATGGAATTGGGAACTTTAGTGTTCCAAGAGATAACAAAGAATGGATCAAATGGATATGGTACCATATGCTTCCGCTGTTGGTTGCTCAATATTACCCTGAAAGTTCACGTATCCGGGTTGTTTTGGCAATGTCCAATCCAGAAAAAGATCACTGGAATGGAATCAAAGATATTGGCCTCATGCTAAAAGAAACAAGTGCTCTCAAAAGGTTGTGAGTACAAAGATAGATCTATAAGAGTGCTTTCAAAAGGTTGTGAGTACTCTGAAAGAATTTGTGAAATATATAGCGAAATCCACAATTGTCGCTAATTTTCACATTTGGAGTTTTTGTGTGGAAAATCTCCAAAGAATTAAAGGTTTAACATCAGTGTGATGTAAAGACATGTTATAGCATCATATGAGGCTGAGGGATAGGCAAAATGGTTAAGTAAACCTCTACCCGGAATTGATAATGGTTAACAACAGCAATAACCATTAAGTAGTTCACTCCTAAGACAACGAGTCAAGTGTGGTGCCAAACACATTGACACAAAGTTATATGTTGTAAAGGAGAAAGTCCGGAATTATGTTGAAATGCTTGGAGCATAAGTGGAACAGATAAAAGAAACACTCAAGTGTTTGCAGATCTGCTAATTAAAGGCTTACCGCCCAATGTGTTTGGAGAACACATAGTCGACATGGGTTTTATGGTATAGTCTGTGATTTCCGGACAATAAAGAGGCCCAAAAAGATTAAAGAATTTGTTTCAAAACAAAGAGGTATATTGTAGCTGTCTGATTCTATCGGCAATTGAGCTGAGACGATGAAACATGCTCTATGTATCGATCTGTGATGAAATGAGTAAAGTAAAAGTAAAGTTGAGATCAAGGGGGAGAATGTTGGATTGATCTCCGCCAGTGTGAGCCCAACGGCTCGCACTGACCTTGACTCGCACCCTGATCGGGGGTGCCCAACCAAACCCTGGTTGGTGGGCCCCTGTTGCGCTGCCTATATATAGAGGTGGGGGCCGGCGGCACTCGGCACGAGGATCACCGTGTGCGCCAGACACCCCACTAACACCCCTACCGATCTAGGGTTGACAGTAGTAGCGGGAAGCTCCACCAACACCACCATCACTCACTCCACTCACCCACCTCTCCGGTCACCACCACACCACCATGGCCGGCTCCTCGAGCTCGTCCCCGCATGGAGGACAAGGTAAATATGTCGATCTCATTCCTCTCCTCTCGGCCTCCCTCTCTCTGTTTGTCCCTATCGAGTATCAAACATACAACAGAATAGAAATCCTAAAGTGCTACCGTGATCGATCTAGACCTAGATGATCTTGTCATGATAACAGTTCCTGCGCGAGGCCAAGATGGATAGGTCGCAGATCAACCACGTTGTGCTATCCGGAGGCTCTACCCATGTCCCCAAGCTGCAGCAACTGCTCCATGACTGCTTCAACAGGAAGAAGCTGATCGGTAATAACGACATCATCAATCCTGACGAGGCTGTTGCCTACGGCGCTGCGATCCACGCCGCCGCAAGGCTGAACGGCGAGGGCGCAGTCGACATCCGCAGCGGTGAGGGCAACCAGAAGTCGCCGGATGTGGCACCGTTTTCGCTCGGGATAGAGACCGTCGGCGGCGTCATGGACATGCTGATACCTAGGAACACCACCATCCCAGTTAAGAGAGAGGCGGTTTACACCACCAATTCAAACAACTATACGGGCGTGCGCATCAAGGTGTACGAGGGTGAAGGGGAATCGACCAGGGACAACAACCTGCTAGGCGCGCTCTCACTCACCGGCATCCCCCCGGCACCGAGGGGCGTTCCACGGATCAATGTGATCACTTTCGAAATTGATGCGAGTGGAGTCCGGAAGGTGTCGGCGGTGGACATGACGACTGGAAACACGAGGAGCATCACCATTACCAACCGGAAGGGGCGGTTGAGCATAGTGATTGATCGGATTGTGCGTGACGCCAACAGATCATCCAAACCCAAGGACAAGAAGCAAATGAAGAAGGCAACGAAGAAGGAACGCGGAGGATGCCCATGACCATGAGGCCCTGAAACTGTGTGTTCAGAGCGTGCTTCTGTAATCCTCAAATCATCGAGATGCTTTTGCTGCAATTGATGCTTAGTACCGCTACTCTTTATTAATCCTGCAATTAAGCTCAATTTTTGTTATTCTTCAAATCCTGGCATATGCTTATGTTTTGCTTGTTTTATGAGTCCTGTTTATGTTTTTTTGGATGTGAACCTTGTTTATGTGGTGATAAAAAAATTTGAGAAAGATTTCTCCCTGACTGCATTAACGAAATCATATAGGTTTAGTATTAGAAACTAAAACAGGACAAACATCCTGATATTAAAATAAGTACATCGCCAGAGAACAGGCAGAGGCTGAAATTAACACTCAAAATTTACAGGCAAAGCTTCTTAGGATTTTGAGCGTTGCCTACAGCAGACTTGCTGAGCTTTAACACTCAGAAAACATTTCCAACAGCTTGTGTTCACAACCATTTTAGACAGAGAGCGGCGTCCCCAATACAGCCACCCAATAGTTTTTTCACTTATTTTTGGCACAAACTTAAAGTCTCGGCTGGCCACAAATTCAAAGTCTCGGCAGACAAAGCGCCTCCAAGTTCAGCAGCACATATTACATAGGATTTGAATCAAATGGAAAAATATTGGCTCTTCCATCGCCGCCGTGTTGGTGCGAGAAAGTATCCGATGGAAACCAAGTTTCGGTGGAAACCGGTGAAAACCAAAATAAAAACATGATTAAAAGTTTTTAAAAAAATCTGAACAAAAATGCATTACGTTGGGAAGGCACATTTCTATAGGCTTGCAAATTTGCAAGTTGAAACTCAAAAAAATTTAAGAGATACGAAAATAACAAATTCAGCAATGAATAGTGGCAAAATGAATAGTAGCTGTAAACGTCACTATTCATTGCTGATTTTGTCATTTTCATGACTCCTAAATTTTTTTGAGTTTCAACTTGCAAATTTGCATGCCTATAGAATCCTACCTTCACAACGTAATGCATTTTTGTTCAGATTTTTTTTAGAATTTTTAAACATGTTTTGTTCGTGGTTTTCACCGGTTTCCACCGGATACTTTCTCGGTTGGTGCCGCCCTTGCAATCCCTATTTATTGCATGATGGCGGCATGATTCATCAGGTGCCACGCTTTCACCTGTGGATCCATGCTCGACACATTGGCCTTCAAGAGCATGAAGTACCCTTCCTTTATTTCAGCGCAACTCTTGCCTTCTCGATCAAAACCTCCCGCTTGCATCATTCTCTTACCTTCTTAATGTGGAGTTCGATGAGACCTTGGCGAGGCATTTATCAATCGATGCTTGCACCCTCTCTGATGATGTCGCAGCCGGAACCACTGCCTTTGACCTCTTGTTTCTGATGGGGTCTCCCACCGAGACCGAGGAGGGACCACCAATATCTATTATGCTACCATGGCCGCCTTTCTTGAGTTTATTCTGGAGGGTCCATTTCTCATAAGTTTGGAGCTTTGTGAAACAATGCATGGAGCCAAACTTCTTGTCCTTGTTGTTCTTGTTTCTGATGGGGTGTCTCGCCAAGGCCGAGGAGGAGGGACCACCAATATCTATGATGCTACCATGTCTGCCCTTCTTTAGTTGCATCCGTAGGATCCTCCATTTCTCGTAAGTTTGGAGCTTTGTGAAGCAATATATGAAGCCGAACTTCTTGTCCTTGTTGTTCTCTTAAAACATGGCAAGCCATATATCAACTACCAAAAAATGCACTTCAATAAATAGCCGAGTTTCACTATGCCAAATTTAACAAGTTTGTTGAACACTTACTTGATCCGCCATTGACTTGCAACTCTCGGACCTCTCGCGGATATTCTCAAGAAATCTAGTGAATGTGATGACCGCAACTTTTGCATAGTTGTCCACCTATATGACATGGCATGTTGGTTGCGATCCATGTGGAAGTTGGCATACTCTTGGTAGTTTTGATCCTCTTCCAATAGCCATCATTAGTTTGATTGACACAGTAATGGGATCCATACTCACGGCCTTCCATGAATCACACAAACACTCATCCTCCTTGGTCTTCCACTTGGAGCCTTGGTTCCCATTGCTCGGCTTTCCTTTCTTCCTGGTTCCAATGTCGGCAGTGGCGATGAGTTCCTCTTCATCTTATCACCATCCCTCTTCTTATTGTGTGTCGGCTCCATCATTGATCATTCCATTCATGACGCCGTCGGTATTCATTTGTGCTCACAAACACAAGACGTCGATTATGCTTCATCCAAGCACACAGACACAAGCCGACGATCATGCTACGCACACATAACACAATGCCGGCGGTCCCATATGTTGGAATTTACTAGTATTTACTAGTGGGCCATTGGATCAATAGCCTAATAAACTCTGAAATTCTCATGGCCCATTCATGCATGTAAGTGGTGGGACTAAAGTTTAGTCCCATACTGCTAGTTGGATGAGAGTTGCACCAGCTTATAAGGTGAGCTCTACCAGCACTTGTATAAGCATAGAAAAGAGAGAGAATAAGAAAATGACACACGCGCGCTCCTCCTCCGCCGCCCGCCTCGCCACGCCTCGCCACGACGCGCCGCGCCGCGGGTTGCGGGAACGAGGCGATGGCTATCTTTTTACTGTTCGGGAAAATTAATGAGTCAATTAATTAGTAATTAACGGACACGTTAATCACTCAGCCGTTTCCGATTCTTTTGGATCGTGGGGCTGTTACCGACTCGAACGTGGGGCTGCGCCCACGTCCTACCCGACTCACACTATATATACAGGCTGAGCGAACCCTAGCCGACTCTGTGCGAACATATGGTCTCTCATCGTTCCAGTTCCAAACCTTTGCGCCGCCGTTTTCCAAGTCTTCTCCATCCCGTCTTCCGGCGTACACCGCTAGGCGGGACAGTAGGCCTCCGGAACCCCGCCTCTCGTGATCCTGTACGGGAGAGGGGCGATCAGGTTTTTGGGGAGCGCACTCGCGCGACTACTGGCAGCGATTACTTCCCCAACGACGACTTCTTCTCCGACATCGGCAACCTCTTCATCGACAACATGGGCGACAACGGGGATGGCAGCGGTTCCACTCCCGTTACGATGTACGTGTTTTTGTCCTTTCTGTTTCAGATCTTATTACAGTTTCTATTCGTAGTAATGGTTGTAGATTTGATCTCTATGTCTACTGTATTAGTAGATCACATGCTTAGTTTAATATTCGTTCCAGTCATGAATTGTTTCCTATTTTCATGGATTAAATCATATGCTAAATTGCTTATATCTTCAATACCATACTTGGTCGGCGTCGAAGATACCGGACGACATTCTGTTGAACACATTGTTGGTGTCCTCGTCGTTGAACAAGTTGTGGCTAGCCTGGGTCTGAGTGTCCATGCGGGGAGCGCCGGACAAACTTGGCCCCTTCGCAGGGACTGTGAGGCCACGTATGAGTGGTTGATATCGACGGCAATGTTGCTATTCGCACCATTGCTCAGGGAAAATACGGTGCTTGGGTCGAAGCCACCATGCTCGCACTCACCGAATGCGGGCGAGAACCTTAACAAAGCGCTCTCTTGTAGTAAGCCAAGGAGAATGGCGAGGCGCGCCTCAAACAGGCAGCCTTCATGGCGCTCTCTTGTCTTCCGCCACCGTCTGGAGCGATGCTGCTCGTGCTAAACCCTTGACTTAACGCGGCAAAGTTCGCCGACGCCATGGCGACCGTCTTCTTCAGTTAAACATTGTGGCACTTCTCGTTGCGCTCCGTCGTGCCTATCGCTTGTTGCAAGCAGTCCCTCTCCCATGCCGCGTCGGACATCCCATCTAGCTTCTCCTTCGGTGGACGAGGCTTGCGTCGATAGCAAACGTCAAGCACATTCCCCTTTATTCTGCAAGTTCTGGCATCTGAGCATATGCGTGGCCCTTTTATAGAGAAAAGGCAATAACTGCACTATCTATTAGTATATACTAAAAGCAGAATACGGGTCTCTAAAATAGAGACACCACGTTAATCCACATCATCCAGATTAATTTTAACAGTTAGATCTGAAATCAGTGGTTGGGATTTAATGAAGTATTGTTAGTTTCATAACCATGTAGTTCCGTTCGACACGTTTACATCCAAGAGATAACGTTTTGACCGTATGAATTGCGGAGTCTGTTTGCTAGCTTAAAACTATGGAACTGATCCGTAGGAACAGGTGCGTTCAAAAAAAAAAAAAGGGTACAGCCAGAAGACGGTTAGATCTATACGAAAAAGTAGAAGCACATTAAGAAAATAAATGGCTTGGACTAGAAAAAATGGTTCGACACGATTTATCTCCAGAAGGTAACGTCTAGAACGTGTACTCGGTAATCGATTAAACAATCAGCATCAACGCATACATCCTTGCGTCCGTGAAAAAAAAAAAAACCGTATATATGGCTGAATCATGGTAGTTGTAGAAGAAAAGAACAGGATCTAGGCGGAGAAAACAAGCCATAAGTCACCTAGCTATAAGTCGCGTGATTCTATTCCAAAAGATTTGCTCCTATACGCTCTGCGCCAAACACACTTTTTTTTTGCGAAAATGTGCCAAACACATGTTACACTGCTATGCACGTGAACATGACTTGATTATATTACTTTGAAGACTACAAGTACGTAGTCAATCATATATATAAGCATTCCCCCCGGCAAGAAAAAATCATATAAGCATTTCCCAAAAAAGAAAAGCACCGTTCGAATGTGCATTCACCTTTTAATTTTTTAACAATAATCTCATCCGTTAAAAATATTTGATAGATATAAAAACCGAAACAAAGGAGAATACAAAAGATACATAATTATGGGAACTACATAATCCATTTTGTCAAAGTATAAAGAGATGGAGCATGCATTAAATATGTGAGCACATCAATTGATATAAAGTTTTTAAATATTTACGATTTTTTTTCAAAGTTGTCAAATGTGCAATCGACGCAGATGGTCTTGAGTTGCATGTGTCTTAGTTGGTTATTTGGATATCCATTAGAATATGAGATGCTGGTAGTATCTCTGTAGTACAAAATGTGAATGTGGTTTAATACAACACGATCATACTTCATATCATCCATAGTTTTAAAAAATATTCCATAGATAATTGTATCGATATAGTAACTAAGATAGGTGGGCCACATGATACAATCTTTCAGCTCTTTACTCTGAATGAAATTTCGTGTTCACGTAAAAATAATGTTTTTACCTTTTCTAGGGCCATATTTCTCCGTGTAACCATAACATTTGATATCGATCATCCATAACATCCTAGCACTGTTGGTGTCAACTATAGAAGTGAGGATTGGCAAATAGAGAGAACGTATTGCAACTATAGAAGTATCAATGCCAAGAAAATCCGATTGATGTGATAACCAGTCATCCATAAGGTTTAAACTTGGTATGGACAATTTATGTCTATTCACTTCATGTTGCAAGTGATTTCAAAAGGATTTGACAAATATTTGTTACTAGGATTTATTTCTATTGAGAATGTTCGTTGCATCGGAATAAATCTTAATAATTATTCTCTACGGATCATGCATAAACTGAAATTAAAACTTTTCTTTAAGTGTATTTAAAAAAAGACTTTGTGAAATTTAAATTTGAAATCTTTATGTTTAATGGACGTATAATTACGATCAATTTTTATGTTTTATTTATTATTTCTCTTTCAGATAAGCGGTTCAAATAATTGACCTATGGTATTGGGGCATTATTATGACTCTACCAAGGAGTGTTGATGGTACGTTGAGGAGAATTTTGTGGTCCGTGGAAATAGTATGGATTAATTGTGTTAGGATATGTTGTAAATCAGTGACAATTTTTTTAATAATGAGCAAATTGTGTTGACGTAGTAATATGTCTGGACACAACATACAAATGTGAGTGATGTTAAATATCACTTGGATTGAAGACCGGGAAACACTGGGAAGAAAGTAAAAATAGTTCAAAATACCATTGCTCTACGTGAAAAAATGGTGACATGGGATTTTTGGAAACGTTGAATTAATATCACGTAACAAGTTAAATTTGTTTTTATAAATTTTCATATTGGTATTTGTTTACTTACATAAAATTCGTAGACATGTTCAATATGCTAAAGATGATGCCCTCGCATTTGCGAGGGCCCCCTTGCTAGTTTTATAGAGAAAGCAAACACATGTCTGGTACAAGGTTCGAAAAATAAAAAAAATAAAAGAAAAAAAAACTTCCTAGAAATTTTGAGCGTTGCCTGCAGCAGACATTTTGAGCTTTAAGGTCTATGCCAATGCAAGTTTTTTAGCATGATTTCATAGGTATTTTGGTGATGTGGTATGCTAATTAATAAAGAAAGAGAGTGTACTTGTAGCTTAGCTAACATACAAACTTTACACGTGGTCCTAGGCAAAAAAAAAAAGATTTTAGCCCAATCATATGCATGCATGAGGTATAAATCATTAAATGTAGATACAAATTATAGGAAACCATGCATTGTACTAGTTGTATCTTATGTTTTTATTACTCCTATGATAACGCGCTAAGAGCCGGTGCATTGGCACATGCCTAGCACTCGGAAAACATTTCGAACAGCTTGTCCTCCCAACTCCAAGCACTATTCAGTTACGAGAGTACCACAACATCCATCTTTGAACGCCGACCAGCACGAGTCTTCTGGATCTCATGTGGGAAAATCCCATATAAACAAGATTTAATCCTGGTTTTTTCAGTTGCCCAAAAAAATACCGCAACCCCAACAACAATAAGATTTCTCTGAAACCTAGAGAAACTAGACAAAAATTTACATACAAATCAAAAGCACATCGAATCAAGATCCAGATAAACCTAGATAATTAACAAGCATTTTAAAAACAAATGGTTGATATGAGCGTGAGAGGCCTATTCTCTCAGAAGAGCTGCCAATGTGTCTCAAAGTGTCCCAGGTTAAAATAATTTTCTAGGATACTAACCAAGAAAAGACTTTAACCTTGGGAGGAATTTCCATTTTCCATAATAGTTTATTGTCACATTTCGGCAATGAACACGCAGTTTTTCATAAAAACATGTCACACAAAAATTAGATTGATTAGGAAATCCAAATAATGTTTGTCATATTCATTGTAAGCACAATTCCTCCAGTTATATCATTTAAGTTCATCAACATTTCCAGATAAACCCCCAACATTATCTCCTAAATTGCAGCCTTTTCATTCCTAAATTCACAACAACAACAAGTGTAATATTCTAAGAAGTAGTAATTGCATATAGGCTACAATTTCTCATTGAGAGTATAGTTCCCCATCCATTTGTCTTCCCAAAACCTGGTTCTTATACAATTTCCTAATTTTCTCTGGCCGAATATGAAAAAAATATCCATCAAAGCACCTGCATTATTGAGATTGTCTAGGTTTTCTCTCAGCCTAAGATAGAGTTTGATTTGAAAGGTACTTCATGTGTAGAATATTCTGCCAAGTCTCCTCCTCATTTGTCAATTTCCACAACCATTTTCTGTGCAAACATACATTCACAAGTTTTAAATTACCCCCCCCCCCCCCCCCCCCCCCCCCCCGAGCAAGGTTACTCTCCCCCAATGGGAAGAACTTTACCTTGCCAACATTCTAATTTTTTACTATCCTCAGTTGGTCTGTAGTGTATATTAAGAATTCTAATCGAATAACAGAGATGCCCTAATAAGATAGAGGTAATAACACCCACAGTACAAAAACTTGTCTTACATGTGCAATTTCATCCAATTAGTTCAAAAATGGGGTAAGGTGGTACACCAAGTTGTGATTCGGGTGCAAAAATGGTCCAGACCATCCTAGCGGTGACACGTGGCATCGTTATTTTTGCAAAACCATCCACTATATATTTCTGTCTCACACGTGTGACCTGACCTGAGAACTATCTACCCATACGGGTCCCCACTTGTCAGAGAAATAAATAAAATAACAAAACAAACTGGTACGCATTAAATGAGATAGCCACAACAAGCCCCGAAACATTATGTTAAAATCAAGGGATTTCTATTTATGTGCCCCTGTTTCCTTAGTTCTACTCAGTCATGCCCACACTCTTAAGTTTTGCTCACTTTTCCCCAATCTCTTGTGTGAAACCCTTACAAATGCTCAAAATGGACGTTTCCGTCAGGTAAATGGTTTGACCGTTAACTGCTGATGAGTGGGGCCGTGCATGTCATAGATTTAATCTTTTTAGTAGTGAATTTCAGAAAGACAAAAGGAGATGTCACGCTGATGTCAGCAATGCAGCTGGCCGACGCTCCTGTCGATGAAGAATCCGACTCGGCAACTGCGCTATCTCGCCCATCGGAGCGCGACGCCATGGCCTCCGCCTCCTCCCTCTTCCTGGCCTCCCCATATCCACCGCACTAAGGACCGCACCCACGCCACCCCCCTTCCCGTTTACCCCCGCTTGGCCGTCCCTGCGCCTCCGGCAGCAGCCACCGGCGGTTGCGGCCGCGCTCCAGACAGAGCAACAGCCGGTCGTGGCTACGGCGAGGAAGCCACCGGCCCTCCCAGTCCGCGTGGGCCACGACTTCGACCTCCACTGCCTCGAACCGGGGCGACATGCTGCTGCACTATGTCGTGGATGCGATTCTCGGCGCCCTGGGGCTGCCTGACATCGGGCACAGGAGGCGTGAGGGCCAGTGTGAGTACGCACGCAAGATGGAGAGGGAGGAGGGGTCCTAGAGAACCATTAGCTCACCCAAAGCATGTAGGGATGGCAAGCAATCTCGGGGAAGCTCGTACGACAATGAATTGATCCGCGGTGCACGGAGTTGAAGGAGGCAGCTCGATTCGGGCGATTGAAGCCTTCCCAGCAATCAATACTCGGGGAAGAGAAACACGAATGCACGGCGGAGCTCTAGTGATGCTTGGGGAAGCTTCAGGTGGCCTCGAATGGTGGCGAATGGCGTCGGACGTAACTAGGGTTTGGGTTTGGGCGAGGAGAGAGAGTGCTCGTCGGCCTAGGGGAGCATTGGTTCATCCCCAGCAAGCTCGAGTCGCTATACGTGGTGCGAAACATTATGGGGATGCTAATAGGCAAGGTGTGACAAGCGAAAGAGTGCTACTTGCGATGACCACGAGCGGGCGGCGCCGTCGGACTACTGTCGAACACCTTGAGGGCGCGCTCTGGACATGTCGATGTCGGCATCCGCATGTTCCGGCTGATTTCCAGCAAATTTGGAAGCACTCTCTATACTGTTGTGCGCCAAATTGGATTTCCTACAACTTTCTAGTTATACAGTTTTGCTAGTTTTAAACTTGCTCTATTACGTTTTTGTGAAAAACAGTTCTGGTCCAAATGGCATTGCCAAGTTGGAGTTGGTAAATGAATTTTTCAGAAGGTGAAACCTTGTCAACCATGTATAGGGATTCTATAATATGTCATTTATTATTTTTACTTATTTTTTACCACATAAAAATAGTGGTTCACTATTAAGGTAGATAAAAATGCTATTTTCGACACTAAAAAATGAAAAATGAGGTTTTTATAAAAAGAAAAACCCTAAACCCCTCATTGAACATTGTTATACATCCAAGATACAAGAGTGTGTCAAATATGGCCTCATTCCGACAATTTTTGCTATGTTAAAGGTCATACCCTAGCTCACTTGAGTCGAATGCCATATATCTTTGTACCTCGTAACTCATTTTTGAGAATGGTTTTTGAGAAAAACTTCCATACCACATGTTTATAATTTTTTGTACGTGGTAGGTCACATAAAAGGATGCCATGTGAAGGTTTCCCATGTTTTTGATTTTTTTTTGAATTAGTTCTGCCTAACCTTACCCCGAAACCGTGACCGTAAACCCTAACCATAACTTCGATCCAGCAAAAACCGCCAAATATCTCTAAAGAAAGTACATATTGTGGATCTAAAAGTGATTTTTTTCAAAAAATCATGACCAAACTATGCGGCACTCGTAGTTCAAATCAGACCCATTTCCAGCGAAATCGGTAGGAACTTGTATGAAATGTTTGAAATAGCTAAGTATGTTTTCATATCTAAGCCTAGGGTTATATGTACTTATAAGGTGGTGTATTATTTTCTATCTCTTTGGATGTTCCTCTTTTGGTGAGCCGTTTTGATAGCTGCTTCGCAAAAAACACCTGTTTTGACACTAAAAAAATGAAAAATGGGTTTTTTATTCAATGAAAACCTTAAACCCTGTAGTCAACACTATTCTACAACCAAGATATAGCAGTGTGTCAAATATGACCTCATTCCGACAATTTTTGCAATGTTAAAGGTCATACCCTAGCTCATTTGAGTCGAAAGTCATACATCTTTGTACCTCGTAGCTAATATCTGAGAAGGGTTTTTGAGAAAACTTCCATACCCCATGTTTGTTATTTTTCTAGGTGGTAGGTGACATAAGAGGATGCCATGTGAAGGTTTCCCAATTTTTTGATTTTGTTTGAGTTAGTTGTGCCTAACCCTAACCCTAACCCTAAACCCTACCCTAAACCTAAATGAGCTAGGGTATGGCCTTTAACATAGCATATTTTGTCGGAATGATTCCATATTTCTCACACTCGTCTATCTTGAATGTAGAATACTGTTGAATAGGGGGTTTAGGGTTTTCTTTTTATGAAAAGCCCATTTTCCATTTTTTAGTGTCGAAAATAGTTTTTTTATCTACCTAAATAGTGAACCATTTTTTAGTGGGTAAAAATAATAAATGACATCTTCTAGAATCCCTCAACCTATTTGACAAGGTTTCACCTTCTGAAAAAATTGTTTACTAACTCCAACTTGGCAATGCCATTTGGATCAGAACTATTTTTCACAAAAACTCAATAGAGAAAGTTCAAAACTAGCAGTACCGTACATCTAGAAAGATGTATAAAATCCAATTTTGCGCACAACCATATAAATATCGCTTCCAAATTTGATGGGAATCAACCGGAACATGCCGATGCCGACATTGACATGTCCAGAGCGCGCCCTCATGGTGTTCGACAGAAGTCTGACCGCGCCGCCTGCTCGTGGTCGTCGGAGCAGTGCACCCTCGTGCATCACACCTTGCCTTGTAGCATCCCCACAATTGTCCGCACCAAGTAGAGCGACTAGGGCTTGCTGGGGACGAACCAATGCTTGAATTGTTCTAAACGAAAACTTCTGCGATCGGATCTGGACGCGCAACAGGGCAGCTTCCGCCTCGCGATGCTAGCTGCTCTGGATATACGGAAGAGGTCGGGGAGGACCAGAGGCTCACCCTGAGCACCATATAGTGGACGGCAAGGTTAGGAGAGGTCGGCCGGAGGCGAATAGAGCACGGCAGCTTTCGGTCGGAGGCGAGGAAGATGACGTCGATCCCGGCGTTTCAGTCCATCCCCGCTCGCGTCCTTCAGCGTGGTGAGGAGGAGGACTAGGCGGAGCTCGGCGTGGCGCTGGTTCGAGCTGGGGCGGCCGGAATCATCGAGCCCGTGATCAAGAGGAGATGATCCTGCATTCATGACATCATCTTCTTTTATTATTTTCTGAAAAGATTAAATCTCTGACATGTGCCCCTTCGGTCAGAAATTTAAACATTTCCAAAATGTTTTCTGAAATTACTAAATCTATGAAATGTGCGACCCACTCGTCAGCAGTTAACGGTCAAACCATTGACCTGACGGCAACGTCCAGTTTGTCTATTTGTGAGAGTTTCATACAAGGAAGTGGGTAAAAGTGAGCAAAATTTAAAAGCGTGGGCATGGCTGAATACTACTAAGGAACCAGGGGCACAGAAATAGAAAATCCTAAAATCAAATAACGTAATTTTCTTATGCACAGATATAACATAAACATGCTCGGATCGTTCTTAGCGAATTATGAATATGTGGCTCCAGCGCAGCGTAATTAGTGTTGTAGCTTTTGGTTCTGTGGTCGAGCCCCGATCAGCACAGTGCATATTGTTTTACTTTTTTCGTAATTTTTTCCAGAGTGACTAGTGGGACCTGTATCGGTAGACAGTTCGAAGGTCACATGTGCGAAACATAAATATACAGGGGGTGTTTTTCACAAAAGTAAAGTCACCACATGTTCGTGCTAGACTGATTTGGGCCATTTTTCACTCGTATCTCAACTTGTTGTACCACCTTACCCTATTCTTCAACTTGTTGTATGAAATTGCAAATGGTAGACAAGTATTTGTACCGCGGGTTATAACCTCAATAAGATAGTATTACAAGTAAAAAATCTAATAATTGTACAACTTCTTCTTCATTGCTCCAAAAAGCAAACAACTCCACTTTTACTAAAGTTAATTTTCATCCCTCATATTATTCAATCATGCCAAGTATAAATTTTAGGTTTCTAGCAATTTCCTCTCTTTAAGCAGGCATAGATTGCAAATGCCTATGTATTGCAATGTGCGATTGCAAATGCCTATGTATTGCAAGTTTGCAACACATGAGATAATTGTCTTTGACCTGAAAAACACTTATTTTATTAAATTGACTCAGTTAACTCACTAGGCGCTGGTTCGGACTTTGTTGGCAATTTTGTTCGAATTTGTGATTGTGCGGATGTTCGTGAACCACTAGTTCGAGATGTTTCAATTTTGAGAGCGGGGCAAAGTGTTATCTTCCATATTTAGTATGAGAGGGTTCTCAATTGGTGCTAGTCCACCTTGGGCATGTGCATAAGGAGCATGATGATGGGGTACATGACCCAAAAGTTAGAAATTTGATACTACTTGGCTTCTTGCAACAAGCTTGCGAAGTCAACCATGACAAGGCTCCCATCCGATGCGGCACCGTTTCTGAGGGACTAATCTCCTTAGACTATTCACAATGGGGAGTATCATATAGTAGTATCATGCATATGATACTAGTCTATGTTACTACCTTTTACAATGAGTAGTAACATATTTGTGGTATCATACAATACTATATTTATTAGGTTGTAGACTCATTTTGTATTGGAATCCGTTATGTTACGGTATCTACCTATGATACTATTATCACCTCTCTCATTATTAATTGCAGTGACACGTCAGCTTTTTGTCAACATGACATGCATGATACCACCTATGATACCCCAATGTGGCTAGTCTTACTTCTACATGAGGTGTTAGACGAGGCCCTTCCCAATAGCGGCCCTCTCATCAACCTTGTCGCATGCGAGCCGCGCAGCCAACTTTGCAGTCACTGGTTCAGACGCCATCTTGTCCACCATGAACGGAGATAGAATACTGGACGCGAATCCAAAGGTCAGGACGCGGTGGTGAAGGACGGGGGTGGCAACGGCGTATAGAATGGGTGCGTCGGGAGTGCAGCGATATGGAGGCCGAGCTCCATAGAGCTCGGTTTCCTAAAAAAAATTGAATCCGCAAAATTTTGTTTCGAAAAATTCTAAAAACAATTATGGTCGTAGATAATATTGTGATCTACCACTGTGAAAATTTTCAATCAAAAAATTTCTTGTATTCTGTTCTGAGCAAAAAAGAGAAATCTGCAGATCTGATTCGCAATCTGAAAAATTTGAAATCTTGCCAGATTCTCTTTTTTGCATAGATCAAAATATTTCGAGTTTGTGGTTGAAAATTTTCACAGTGGTAGATCATAGTATTATCTACGACCATAAATTTTTCAGAATTTTTTGAAAGTCAAATTTGCGGATTCAATTTTTTTTGGAAACCCGAGCTCCATGGAGCTTGGTCTCTATATTGACTTTCCGGTGCGTCGGCTGGTAGTGTGGGAGGGAGAGTAGTGAGAAGGGACCAAAGTGGATAGGGTTTTCCCTATCTCACGGCAAGTGGGGACCATTTTCGACGTGTATGCTGATTGGGAGGCCTGTTGGAGTGTGTTTTCATGTTCTTTTCCCAATCGCCCTTCTATTTCATGTCTTATGTTTTGCTTGTTTTATGCATCATGTTTATGTTTTTTTTTATATCTGAACCATGTAAAGTAAAGGAGCCTCCATCACGTCATCCTTGAGCTGCTTCTTCCTCCTTGAGCGGAGGATCTACGATCTCGGTGTGGGAGATCTCGTCCACGTTGGAGGTGGCGCCGATGCCCAGGCCTTGAGGTCCTTGGACTGGCAGCGACGACAAAGGACCGGATCGTGTTTTAATTTTTATTTCTAGCATTCTATTTGCAAATTTTGAGGAGGACTCTATAATTTTTCAGTTCTTTGAGGTCCTCTTTGTTATTGTGTACCTGTCGCCTTTTCAATGAAGCTCCAAGTCCTTCTGGGCATTTAGGGCATGTACAACGGGAGGCTCTTAATGAGGCGCTTAGTTTGAGCAGTTACGCTATGGACGAAGCGTCCGTTGCCAGGAGTACTAATTTGCATGCAAAAATCAAGCGTCGGACGCTTAATTTGTCATCGATGCTACAGTAACTGCCAGGAAGCGTACAAAACCACCTGGATTAATTTCCTAGCGCCCGCTTTAGCGCCCAGTGGCGGAGCCAGCACTATGGAATTGGGTTCAGCTGAACCCAATAAAATTCTGTATATGCTATAGTAAATCACTGGCTGTGCAAGAAAATTAGTATTGAGCCACGTAACATCTATAGATGAACGCATTAAATATTTTGGCTAGCTTCGCCCCGGTACTTGGCCTTACCGTTAAAAAAAGGCTCGCAAAAATTTATTGGAGTCACAACGCGTGTGTTGGCACTGTCCCGTGGGTGGGGGTGAAGGACGAGAGCCGTGCTTCTTCGGCGGTCGGCGGTCAGCGGTACGTCGTTGAGTGGGCTTCTACGGACAATGGAGGAGGCAAGGAGCACGTACAGTTAAGTACAATGGTGGGTAGGGCACGACGTCGTCAGATACAATGACTACGGCGGGGAGCACATGGGTCAGCGACGACACGTCTCGCTTCGCTTCCATGCATTGATTTATTGCTCGGGTTTGATCCATGTCTCGGCCGGTGTGTGAGATTTATGGGTCTCATGGCCGTTCGTAGAACTGTCCATGCCATGCCGCGGGACAGTTCTTCCACTTCCAATGCATGGAATCTATGGAGCCAAGCATGCCGGGAAACCCACGGTTCTTGTTGTACTCCAAAAGCCTCGCTGTGTCTTGGGCATTGGGTGATCTCAAGTACTTCTCACCAAACACTCTCACCACCGCCACGGCAAAGCGCTTGACACATTTGATAGCTTGGCTCTCTCCCATGGCCAAATGATCATCAACAAGATCCGCGGGGATTCCATATGCCATGATGCGCAATGCGGCAGTCACCTTTTGGATGGTGCTATGGCCAAGTTCTCCTGCGCAATTCCTTCGTTGCTCAAAGAACTGATCATACTTGGTCACCTCCTCCGCAATGTGGCGAAACAAACCTAGTCCCATCCTAAACCGGCGCCGAAAGTACCTCTCGGGATAGATTGGCTACTCAACAAAATAGTGGCGCATCAACTTGTTGTGCCCCTCGATCCTTTCCCTCCACGGCTTCTCACGGCCAAGAACCGAACCACCGTGCTTCGGGCGCTTGTTGCTATTGTGGTGCAAGGCCATAATCATAGCAATGTCCTCCTCTTCCGACATGTCCCACTCGTCGTCGGATGAAGAATAATCCATTGAGGAACTCATCTACAATTTATCAAGCTACTATGTGTCAAGCAACTTCATTCAAATTTTGTGTGCAAGGTGCGGGCAGGATGTTGCAAACCTTTTATCAAGCACCTTGTGTGCAAGGTGCGGGCGGGAGGTGGCCGACGAGCGTCGGAGGTGGTCAGCATGCGTGGAGGTGCCCAGCGTCCGCGAAGGTGGCCGGCGAGCGTCGGAGCTCCGTGGCTGCGCCTGCGACGCGAGGTGGTGGCCGTCGGGCTGCCTCCTCACCGGAGGTGGACGCGGGAGGGGGAGGACTCCGGGTCGTCGTCGGGGGACAGCGGCGCGGCGGGTCACCAGCAGATCGACGCTGCAGCCCTCAGACAAGCTCGCGACGGCCGCCCGCGACCTCGGAAAGGCCGGCCATGGCGCGGCGGGCGCGGCGGCGGGCGCGGCGGCGGAGTGCAGAGGAGGCGTAGGGGAGGTCGCGGCGGGCGCGGCCGGCCTTTTCTGCACGTGCGGTGGCCGGCGGCGGTCGGGGGGCGAGGAGGTGGTGCGGCGGCGGTCGGAGGCGGTCGGGGAAGGAGGAGGTTTCCGTGGCAGTTTTCCTTCGCGCGCGTGAAGTGAAACGATAGGGCACGGGTTGGGCTGCCCTTTCTGGTGATGCAAATATACATCACCGTTTTGGGCTGCCCAAGCAAAGCCCTAAATTTTTCAAAAAATATTGGGCACAGGAAAGGGATCCATCATCTGCTGCAGACGCGTTTTTTGTACCCGTGCCCTAAAAAAGCAGTTAAAATACATCGTGCCCTATTATAAGTCATCTGTTGGAGATGCTCTTAAGATACTACGCATTGTGAAGGTCGTACGTAAAGGCTGAACATGCAACAAGACACCGTGATAAGATACGCCGCATTACGGACGGCCTAACTACCGAGATAAGTCGTGACGAACCAAGCATATTTTCAGGAATGGTTACGAGGGTAATTGCATACCGGTTTTATGCCCAATGATAGTTAACTGATAGTTACATGAAATCGAGGCCTTAATATTTTATTTTAGCCCAATGATAGTTACATGAAATAATCACGAATGAACAACTCAATTAGTTTCCAAATGCATGTCTCAGGGTCTTCATTTTATTTATTTATTTATTTATTTATTTAATGAACTATTATTGTGTTAAACTTTTATAATGTGTACAAAGGGTCGGCAAAGCGCCAGGCAAGAAGGGTGATAACTCATAAGTGTAGGAGATCAGTTGTAGTCTTTTCGATAAGAAAGAGTATCGAACCCAACGAGGAGATAAAGTTAGGATAAATATTCTCTCAAGTTATATCAACCACTGACACAACTCTACACATACCGAACGTTTGCTCTATCTAGCAAATAAAACTATAAGAATAATACGGGTATGAAAGGATAGCTTTGCACGATAACAAATAACAAGAAAATAAATGTTAGTTGTTGCAGCAATAAAGCACTAAAGGACCATAAACTAACAGAACCATGAGTAATGAGTATGGAAAAGTGGTGTAAGTTGCGGCGGAATTGTCCATGTTTAATTAGTGAAGTTACTCGATTCATCGTTTTCGATGCAGTTTTCTATGTGGGAGAGGTAAAGCATACACATTCTCAACTACTTGTGATTACATGTACTATATGATTGGAACATCAGCAAACATCCGCAACTACTAGCATTCATTAAGGTAAAAACCCAACCATATCCTTAAGATCATATAGTCCTCTTTATCCCATACAATGTTAAAAACGAGGATGGGGCTCAGGTTTCTATCACTCCAACAGACCTATCCCCGGCTTACTTCACGTATTACAAACCCTATGATGTGATCCATGTGCGCACAAGTATATAATGAGCAACATAGGATAGTACCATATTGACATACAACTCGAATCAACCAAAGATATTCAACAATCAATCATAAGACAAAAGAGAACTACACAAACATGACAGATACCACACATCATCTACAAATAATTTATAGCATCAAACACCGTGTTTACATAGAGGGATACAGAGGTGTGAGAGGATGAACCACTGTATACAAGGAGTTGCGATGGAGATGGCGGTGAAGGTTGCGGCCATGGAGGAAAGGGCAAGACGGAGGCGGTGCGGATGCCTGGCGGCGACGATGATGCATGGCGGCGGCCGGCCGGCTAGGGGGAACGTCGCTCCCTAACCCCCCCTCCTCCATGACTTCTTGGGTTTGTAGAGGAGCCCTCCCCCTTGTAGATGAGAGCCAAGGGGAGGCAAATTCGTGGCTTTTGGTGGCTGCCCGAAAATTAGGGTTTCTCATCTTTATATAGGCGGTGGCACTCCTCCTCGGCCATCCGTGACCCCTTGATCCAAAGGCTCTTGGGCTCCTCTAGAACCTTCCTAGGGACCCCTCTCATCCCTAATGAGGCCCCAAAGTCATGGCTTGGTCAAATATATCAAGTTTGGTAAGAGTTGGAGTCAATCACGTCACAAACTTTCGGATTCCCGTAATCAGATATTTTGCCTTCAGTAAAACGGGTCTCCAGATCGTTTCGGACCTCCGATTCGGCTGTTCTTGGGCTTAAATTAAAGGTATGGAAATTTCCCACAACTTTGTAGATCAAATATTTTTCATTTGACGTCATATTCAGTGGTCAAACTGAAGATCTCCAAAATCTGTAGAGGTGGACAGATTTCAGGAAAGTCAGAGTCCATCTCCAACAAGGCTTTTTTTGCGTTTTTGTCAATTTCCAATAAATTTCTACACATTAAAGTGTAAAATAAGAACATTGTACACTTTTATAACTATTAATAGGTTAGTCCAAATAAATCATAAACTTACTATAAAAACAAGAATTAAAGGCATAAAAGTAGCATGAAACAATCAAAAATTATAAATACGTTTTGGACGTATCAAAGGGTGGCCGACTTTGACCGTGAAGGGAGGGGACAATAGTAAAGTTTATATTTATCACTCTGTTATTTTCCACTGTAACCAAGATACTCCCTCAATAATTTGTTTTAAAGTAAACAACTTTTATTGGTCAACAACAAACAATTTTGGCTTTTCTTTTCACCTATATAATGTCTAAAAATTATAGTATAAATATATATGAATAAAATTATTCCAATAGACAAAATACAGTGTTAACATTTATACAAGCTCAATTCAGACACTTCGGTATAAATAATTGGTACCGCTTAGTCTCAAGCCAGCCGCAAGGAGTTAGGAAAGGCGATTGGATCTCGCGTCTCCCGTCGGTGCCGCCGCAGGTCTGCCCTGTCTCTGTGGCCTTCGGGCCATGGAGGCGCGGTGGATCTCGGCCCTCATCGGCGGGAGGGCTCCGTTTTTCTGGTTTAGTGTCCAGGTTTGTCGGGGCGGCGCTTTGTTGGTGGCGGCGGTGCTTCTTGCAATAATGTCTCCCCGGCTTCAGCCCCATCTCGGCGGTGACGTCGAGAAGCTTGTGGAAGTGGCGTGGTTCTCGAGGATTTCTTTTGACGGTGGCGGTCTTCGGATCGTCATGGAGCTTCATCGACGGTTCATCCTTTTTCTTCGGCTCTGGGACGGATGTGGTCTTCTTGACCAATTCGGCGACTTCCCGTCCGCAACCAACAACGTCAGGCCGGCTCTGGGAGGAGCGGTAGCGGCGGCGCGCCATCGACATGGTCTAGAGGTTGAAGACGAAGGGCATCTCAAGAATCTCGTTGTAATTTTCGTTTTTGTTGAGCTGTTTTGTACTGCTCGATGTTTCTTTTAATGCCATGGTCATTTTCGCAAAAAAAAGGTATATATAATTGGTCAAATATGTGAATTAAAGAGGGTGAAAATAATTTGCGCAAACTTTTTGGATGGAGTGAATGTCTTAACACAATAAAAAGGTTAAATTGTAGAAGAAAGTACAAACCACTGCCCCCTTGTCACGTAAGAATAAACCAATGTGACCAGTGAGAATAAGATTAGTTAGCATGTTTTTTTTTGGTGGAAAGTCCTCTGGGTTTGACGGAAAATTGTGGCACATTTTTTATTTTGTAAACTGACGAGAAACTTGTATACACAATATGATAATAATCACATTGCATAAATATATTAAAAAAGAAATTTACCAAACATACTAGAAACCACACCATTTTATATTCGTTGGTGATTACTATAGGCAATGATGTGTCAATACCAAGAATAGAGTATGTACACTTTGTTAAATTTTGACTCGGTAGACAATTTTGATGCAAAAAGGAGTAAAGAATAATGTAATTGGTTAAGTTTATATTTTAAATTTCATATAAATATGTTACTTAATCATATACTAGAAACCATTATTAAGATATTTGTTAGATGGTACTATTTGCAAATCTTGTCATAAATACATATAAATTATAGAGATTTTGCATTGTAGAAAATAGATTTACGAAATACTTGTGTTACAAAATATAGTTTAATACCTTTCATTGATATTCAGTACAAATAAAAAACACACCAATTTTTTTCATTTTTGTAGCATTACGAGTTATATGGTTTATCTACGATTACAAAATAACAATTTATAATTGTAATACTGTAACATGCTGAAAACTAAAATATATAAAAGTGTAAGATTTTAGTATAAATTGTATTTATTTAGTTTTGTTCCAGGTCAAAAATTTCATTGCACCGGCCATGTGTGTAGGTGTACATATGCACCACATAAACTAGTTAGCAGTAACCAGCCCACTTCTATTGGGAGAAAAAATAAGACGACATATTGTACATGCCTTATAGGACTAATTTAGTGAAATGTTGACGCCAACAGAAGAAACATCCATAGGTAAGAAGAAGTTGCGCGAAGGGGAGAAGAAACACAAACATAGGACTCGTCACCTGCATGCCATGTCGCACATGCAAGAACAGCGATAACGAAGCGAGGTTGACGTCATGTAAATGCTTCCTCAAGCATCGGTGACATCAGTGGCATTAGGAATAGTGTTGCTTCCCTGATGAGGCTGATGAGTCGCTCTTAGCTGACAACGATAGGGTGCGAGCCTACATGCCTGGCCTAAGGTGTCGACACCGCCTTCACTTCAATACTGAATGAAGCTCAGCGAGGATACTCATACTACATAACATACTGATCTCTACTTCTCTGGCTTTGCATCCATGTTTTGAGCACGGGTTTTTGGTTAGAGTTTTGTGTTTTCTTTGTAATACCAACTATGTGTTTGACAAAATTCGCACAAGAAGAAGTATGTTCTAACACTACACATATGCTCGACGATGCTGACGTCATTAACATGGTCACATCGACCTCCTTTAGTTAGCTGCAATTTCCAGGTGTGAAGACCCCTGCCAGCAAAACTCACTTTGTTGGGCATCTATTTCATGAAAATTCTTGTTTAATATATATTGTCACGACTTGGGAATCGTGAGCATGCGTAGAGTATACAACTTCTTTGATTCAGTGCTGCAAACTTTGGTAGATGGATAATTTTACATGCTTTTCTATCACTGATATGCAGACCAGATATTAGTCAAGGTATGTAGGAGTACTCAACAAACCATCTATGTTTATCCGTCTCTACTGTAAGTGCTACTAACAACTGAGGTTATACAATGCAATCTTCTATCCGATAATGTACGTTTTGTCCAATTAATGCACTTTTTGTGCCATGTAATCTTCTATCCGTGTCTGCAAAGCTTTACCTCAGGTAGATGGGATTTCCCTACAATTAGGTGACTTGACAAAGAGTTCACATCTTTTATTCACATGACTGATTGTTTGTGAGAGAATTTAAGTAGTACCTTTCTCCATTCCCATTGATATTGTCTACAAGTACACATAAGCATCCATTTGTAAATATAAGCGTCCATTGATGGTGTAAGTACCTCTATAGATTCGATAAAATGAAGTTTTTTTCTTGAAAAAAAACTAATTCCTTGAGCTTTGTAGTGGAGAGTGGATTTTTCTTGTACTATACACAAAGATAAGAAAAGCATCCTTGCGCTCCTAGCTGAGATTCACAACAGTTGTCTTCTCTAAGTACATTTTTATATATATACTCTACATTTTTTTATAAACACGTATATTCATTTATACGTGTATGTTTTCTGAGTACGATGAAATATTATCTTCTCAGGGTGTGAAGATTGAATATGAGATCCACGATGAGAAAAAGCAAAAATACAATGGTCATTGGAGAGGGACGATATAGGTTAAGCCCACACGATCGAGCTCATGGCCAATCGCAGAATACCTGATGTTCAATGTCTTCATAATTATCTATCCTTATTTCATAACAGTAGGGTATTTAGCTAGTCACTATAAATTTCGGCACGGAGAGTTCACATCCTAGATTTGACAAAACATGTGAAAGAAGACTTTAGACGGACCGATTTTGCTTAATTTGATATGCCCATGCGAAGCATTATTTTAATGCTGGAGCGGTTCCTTTAACGTATTACTTAATTGATTTCTGAAGTAGAGGCTGTTGTTTCTACCGGATCGACTAGGGCTAGATCTTCCACGGTTCATCTTTAGGGTTTAACCCTTTGTAGTGAGAGAGAGAGAGACACAGAGAGAGAGAGAGAGGGAGAGATCGGAGATACCTTCTCCTCCTGGTGGTGTCGAGCTCGAGGAGCTAGACATGGTGATGTGGTGGTGGTGGCCGGTGAGGTGAGTGGTGGTGATGGTGGCGAGTGCGGCGGCGGTGGTGCTTCCCGTGGGCTAGCGCTAACCCTAGATCGGATGGGTGTGTCGGTGGGGCGAGCAGCAACACGGTGAACCTCGTAACGTGTGCCCCGGCCCCCACCTGTCTTTTTATAGCATTGCCACAGGGGCCCACCAACCATGGATAGGGTTGGGTGCCCCCGATCAGGGCGCATTGACCATGGGTGCGGTGCAGCCGTTGGACTGTACCGTTGGAGATCATCCTAACATTCTCCCCCATGATCTCAACTTTTCTTTTAACTTTTACTTTGCTCGTTTCATCACAAGTCGATACATAGAGCATATTTCATCCACTACAAGAAATGGGATATTTGTTGACGAAAACCCTGGTGACGAAAATGCATACCGTCAAGGATGTGTCCTTATAGGTGACGAATTCATCTTTCGTCACGCATTTACGGTAATGCTTGACGGTATGATTTTTCGTCAACAAAAAATCGTCACCCATTAACTAACCGGGAAGGGCTTCCATGGTCTCTGTTAATAGGTGACGAAATCAAAGATCGTGGTGTATGTAAACCGTGATTTGAATATAATACGGACCCACATGGCAGGTAAAAAATACTAAGTTACTTTATTAAATGTTATTAGTTTTATATATCATGCGTGACCCACTTGTCAGGAACATATTTAATTAAGTAAAAATTGTGGTTCGGAAGAATCGAACCCAGGGCTTTGGCGTGACCGAACCGGAGTGTTACCGCTGAGGTAGATATGGAATTTTGATTTGGGTCCGTAACTAGTCTATTTGATATATACATTAGGGCAACATATTTATATGAATGGTGTGATCTAGATGTTACGAGATAATAATTTCCTTACTAACTCTTTCGGCCGCGGATGTCCCTTTTAAGTCGAGCCGCTAGCAGACACGGCCTATCTAGGCGATCTTGCTAACCGACGAATCGACTTTGGTTGTCGTCGAGGTGAGAAGAAATCCGTGAAGGCTCCTTTGTGGGGGCGGCGAGCCGCATCATCGGTGAGTTATCCTGATTGTCCGTTAGGTCTAGATTTTTTTATCAGTTATGAAGATCTGTTGTGAAGAGCGTTGGCATGTTCTCAACTGAATTGTAGGCAATGGATCGAAGTTGGATAACTGATGGCACTAAGAAGATGACAACAAAGTACATGAAAGGTGTTAGGGATTTCATCAAGTTTGCGCGAGAACACTTGGACAATACAGATGAACCAATCTTGTGCCCTTGCAAGGACTGCCTAAATCTGATACGTCAGGATATAAAAACAGTCAAGGATCACTGCAATTGTTCAGGTATGTCCATGACGTATACAAGGTGGACTAGACATGGGGAAGGTTTTAGTGATGATGAAGGGCGGGTTAGAAATGATGATGCTGCGTATGATAGTGACAATGATGAAGAGGAAGACAATGGTGACTGTTATGTTGATGATTCGTCTACTATGATCAATGAACTGCAGAAGTCTAGAAATAAAGGTCCTAACCTGCCGAATTTGTATGCTAATCTAATTGAGGCAGCCAAAAAAGAACTTCATGAGGGATGCACCACTTTCACTAGGATGTCGTTCATTATTAAGCTTCTTCATGTCAAATCATACACCCGGATATCAAACAGAGGATTCGATATGTTACTTCTGGTTTTACGTGCAGCTTTGCCACATGTGGACTTTCCCAAATCCTATGCTGATGCTAAGAGTGTTCTTTCTGATGTTGGGCTTGGTTATCAGACAATTCATGTATGCAGGTTTGATTGTTCTTTATTTTGGGGAGATCACAAGGACGATACACACTGCCATGTTTGTGGATTATCAAGATATAGAGACCCTACTGGAAAAAAGAAAATCCCTCGCAAGGTGTTAAGGTACTTTCCTACAATTAAAAGGTTGTAGAGACTATTTGTTAAAAAGGAAATGTCGACACATACTAGATGGCACAAAGAGAAGAGGGTTGTTGAGGCCAATGTACTGAGGCACCCTGCTGATGGTGAGGCATGGAAGCACTTTGATGACAGGTTTGATTGGTTTGCTAAAGATCCTCGTAACATAAGACTAGGTTTTGCCACAGACGGCTTCAGTACCTTTGGAAGTATGACTAATCCTTACAGTATGTGGCCTGTTTTTGTCATTCCTTACAACTTCCCACCATGGATGTGCATGGATCAATCCAATTACATGATGGCATTGCTAATCCCCGGAAAGTATTCCCCAGGGAAGGATTTTCATGTATTTATGCAGCCACTGATTAAAGATATGATGGAGCTATGGAGTGGTGTGCAGACATTTGATGCATTAACAGAGGATTATTTCCCATTGCATGCTGCGTTTCTTTGGTCAATTCATGATTATCCTGGATATGCCACTATGTCAGGCCGAAGCACAAGAGGATTTCATGCGTGTGTGCATTGCGATGAGAATCCTTGCTATGAATCTTTGAAAAACAAAATTGGATATATTGGGCATCGGCGATTTCTTCATCAAGATCACCCATACAGGACAAGCAGAATTTTCAATGGTAAAACTGAGTTTAGAGATCCACCAAGGAGGTACACACCCAAAGAAGTAGCTAAGAAGGTAGAAAGGGTTAAGGATTTTGAACATGGGAAAAATCCAATAAGTAGAAAGCGGAAGCGTGCAGCTGTACCCGGTGAACCAACATGGCACCTGAAAGTCAGCTTACATCATCTACCGTACTGGACAGAACTTAAGTTAGCTCACAACTTAGATGTGATGCATATTGAGAAGAACATATGTGACAATATTGTTGGTACACTACTTGAACTTGAGGGCAGGAATAAGGACACTGTTAGTGCTAGAATGGATTTGAAGAAATTCAAAATCAGGGAGAAGTATTGGTTGAAGAAAATTGTGAAGGATGGTGATGATGCACAAGTAACTTATGCCAAGCCCCCTGCACCGTGGACGCTTTCGAAGGAACAGAAGAAACATTTGTGTAGGTATTTGGAAAACACCAGGTTCCCAGATGGTTATTGCGCAAACTGGGGAAGATGTGTGGATATTGATGGCTGTAAGGTTACCGGTATGAAGACGCATGATTGCCACATACTTCTGCAGCGAGTGTTGCCGGCTGGGCTCAAGGGAATTGCATCTAAGGAAATGTATGAGACTATTGCAGAGCTAGGAAGATATTTCAGGGATCTGTGTGCCAAAACCCTGAGAGTTGATGTGCTCAATCGATTGAAGGTTGAAATTGTTGTGATCCTATGCAAACTTGAGAAGCTCTTCCCCCAGCTTTTTTTTATGTAATGGTGCACTTAGCTATTCATCTTCCCGATGAGGCTCTTTTGAGGGGGCATGTTCATTATGGTTGGATGTATCCAGTTGAGAGAAGATTAGGTTATCTAAAGTCGACGGTCCGTAACAAAAGCAAGGCCCGAAGGTTCTATCGCAGAGGGCTACATTATTGATGAGTGTTTGATTTTTTGCTCAAGATTTTTCAAGGATGACACAGAAACAAAATTTAACAAAGATGATAGGAACCAGGACGTACGGAGAAAACTTGATCGTGATGAGATGGAATTATTTTCAGTTGGAGCTAAAGGTCTTGGGAAATCCATTTTGAAACAATTTGACAAGGAATTTGACAAAATGGTTTGGTATGTGCTGAACAACTGTGACGATGTACAATGTTATATCAAGTAAGTAGTTAGCTTCACTTTACTAACTATTTCTCAAGGTTGCAAACTTAATTGTCTTGTATGTCATATGTGTTTTTTTGTTTGTTGCAGTGAATTCCGACAAGAATTGAGAGGTAGGGGTGTGCGTGACAATGAGGAGACGGTTCAGAGAGAATTTGCAAGTTGGTTTGCAAACCATGTGAGACTGTTGGACAATGCATCAGAAGATTTGAAGTCTCTAGCTGCTGGGCCAGACCGGCGTGTAGTAGTATACCCTGATTGCAACGTAAAGGGTGCTAGGTTTCGCACGCTTACTCGGGATAAAGACCTGAAGACTCAAAATTTTGGCGTAGCGACTAAGGGATCTTTTGGTGATGGAGATGAGAGCGATTTATATGGTGTTCTGCAAGAAGTTCTTCAACTGCAGTACGGGACTAACAAGCACGGCGACAGGTCTATGTACTTGTTTCATTGTGACGGTTCGACCTTGCGGGCAGGGGTTCCAAGATAAAAGATGATGGTTATTTTAAAAGCGTTAACACTTCTGTCATATGGTTCAAGAATTCACCATTCATATTGGCCAGTCAAGCTGAAACATGCTTCTATTTGGAGGATACAAAGTTTGGTCATCCGTGGAAAGTGGTGCAGAAGTTCAGCCATAGACACGTGTACGATGTTCCAGAATTAGAAGTTGCTAACGATGATGCATTTGTACGGAATGAAGACGCATACTAGGAGGATGACGGTTCAGTGGACCATACATTTAATGATGTTGTGGACCTAGACGAGGAAGCAAATGTGGAAGAGGAGGACGATGATCGTACAATTCGTGAACTCGAGAATGAGGAAGACAGTCCCAACGCTGACATGGATACGAGCGAAGATGAACAAGTTTTCATATTGGAAGAGAACATAAATGATGACGAGGGAAAAACTTCAGATATAGATAGTGATGTAGATTGAATAGAAACGTGTAATGCATACATCTATATGTTTTGTTCCAAACATTTGAAATGTTCTGATTTTGATGTTTACGATCTCAGACTTGGCATTGAATTATCCAGAAGGGTTTAAGAACAAATTAATATAAGCTTAAATATGGACAGATGTAAAAAAAGCCAACATGTAGGTAACATAAATTCGACAATGGTTTTAATTAATCGACACTTGACAGGATTACAACCAGCAGCACGATGTGACTAAATATTGTTTCAACACAAGCAAATTCGACAATCGAATAATGAGTCTTAACACTGAATTTAAACCTAAAGGGGCTGCATAGTTGGACACACGGGCACCATGAATCACTGACTAGCTACTCCAGATCAATTTCAGGCACATGGGAAGCAAACAAGTAAAACCCTGCATTTCCCAGGTAAAGCAAGAATAACATCTTGTTGTAGCGCCCCGACCCCAGAGCTATACAGTGAAACGTTGTGCAACCGGTCATGCTACACAATCGAGGGTTACTGGGTTTACCAATCCCAGGCCAAAACTCATTGGCAGGCGTGCTCGGAATACATCATCGGCACACAACACCCCGATCATGCCATAAGCTCAGACATCGCTTTCACGTATAACAAAGAGACCAAGACTGCGGAACAACTGGCGCATCACAGACTCTACGACACAAGAGATCATAGTTCAACTCATATATGAGAAAGATAGCAAATACCACAATCAGAGGTCGCAGACCCATCATTACATCAAGCGGAAAGAAAATATAGTTGTCTAACAACAAGTTCCAAATTATGGCCTAAGAGGCCTACAATAACATATCCCAGCCAGCCTGTTCCGATACGTCCCAAGCTGCCACCTAGGAACCCCAGACTACTCGTCGATGTCAATAAAGAACCCACCTTCTAGTTCGGTGACGTCCTTCTCTGAAACAAATAATAATCAACAAAGCAAGGCTGAGTACGACGTACTCGCAAGAATTAGTAGGGCGATATAGGCCCGATGCTGACGGAGGCTCTAATGCTGTATAATGTAGCTGGTTTTGCATAAAGCTAGTTTTCCATTTTAAAAGACATCAGGACCATTTGCATCGTCTACTCAGAATGTTTTCCGAAAAGGGATAAGAGAGTAACTTTCATCTGTGGTTCTCAACGAACCCTTTTGTAACCAGAAGCACCTCATCTCCACCAAGGCACTCCCTCGAATCACCCTCGAGGAAATGAACCTTTATCACACGTTGATTATGCAACCTCTAGCTGCCATATCAATTAAGTTAAGGTTTTCTATGATCTTATCGTCTATTCCCAAGTCGTCCATAACCGCGGACACGGCTTTTTGAAAAGATTAAACCCTGCAGGGGTGTACTGTTTTTATCCATTGGTACCGTCCGACCCCTTGCCTGATCATTTAGCTCTCTTCCGGGGAAAGCCGGCAGGGCGGGCGCGGTTAAACCTTTACCTCGCATGAGACTATCCAAGGGTCATCGTGACGACAGGACAAGTTCAGTGCCTATTTCAACACCCTGCCCCATCACCACTCCTATCACCACCATCGTCATCACATCATCATCATCATCATCACCATCACCGACCACACACTCGCAAATGGAAAGCGCAAACTAGAGGACCATTGGATACGCCCGCACAAGTTATTCAGTTAGTAAGGGGTCCATACCCCCACCGTTCGTAGCACGCTAGTCTTGGTTCAAGAGGTAAAGAACTCGCACCTAGGGGCAGGAACGAGACAAAACACCATCCCCGATGGCAACTCATCCCAGCCTTCTTAGCAATTTAATTAAGCATCACATGTATCCACCATGCTCGAATCATTCCACCAACATCATCAATATGGAATTAATCAACAGACATAACTAGCATACGACTAAGCATGGCTAAGCATAGCTAAGCATATAAATACTTCCATTATATATTTGTCTCCGGCCAACACATCAAACCTATGGTTCATAGGAGGGGAAACATGTGATGGTTCGGGGAAGACATGCATTTGTAGGATACTCTATATCTTGATCAAAAGAGACTTTTGAATCGCATGCAATATTATGGTGGACAAAATAAGTTTGTAAACAATTGGATGCTAGATGCCAAGAAGGTTAGGTTAGTTCTTGCCTTGGTTGGCAAGGCACAGAAAAGAGAGCTTCGAGGAAGCAGGTGATTGACTTGTCGATCCATACTCCAGTGTCGTCCATGGGTGTCGTCGATCTTCACATCGGACTCGTCTCGATCTCGAATCGTGTTCTATTGAGAAGATACAAAACACCGGAAAGAAGGAACAATCAACACATATAGAAGTGCAATGCGCATACACATGATGACATGACAAATTATGCATTGGAAAGGTCTTGGGCATGACCCACAAGTTAAATGGGATCCCGAGTATAATTATAACAATTAATCGGGATAAACCACATAATTAAACTTAATGCTTTTGAGTTATTCTAAAAAGACCAGTACTGAAATAAGATGACAACATGCATGGAGATGATATTATTAGTTAGTTATTGTCGTGCTGATCGTTTTGATACCTCGTTTGCATTTTTCCGATTAACGATGAATAAATGGCGAATTAAACGGTTAATCAATTTAATTCATTTTAACCAATTCGAAAAGACATCAAAGGAAAAGTTGTTGTCATGCTGTGAACTTAACATAGATAGATAGCATTTGAGTTGCTGATCATTTTGGTATATCATTTGCAATTTTTGGAACAACATTTATCAAGTTATGATATTTCCAATTATTGGTTTAAATCTGCCATTTTATTTAATTTTAATAAACAGCACCAAAATTAATTCTACAATTCTCTCAAATGACATAAAGTTGTAGTTCATTGTTCACTGAACATTTTGAGCTATTAAACATAATTTTTGAGTAAACAAAACTCAAGTTATGGATTTTCTAAAAGTTGTTATTAATTCTGCCATTTTAGTTAATTCAATTTTATCAGAAATTTAGAAAATTCATTTTAACATGTAATTATAACAAACATGTTGATATTAATTCTCTGAACAATTTGGTACCTTAATTGTAATTCTTGGAGCAAATTTCAAATTGTTATGAATTTCCCAATTATCGATTTAAATCTGCCCTTTTCTCTATTTAACAAATAAAGGCAATTTAATTTAACCAATTAATTCAACTAAGGGCAGTAACATGTAGAGTTTGCTTAGCTGAGCATTTTAACATATTATTTGCATTTTTCTGAAGTATAAAACTCTAGATATGAATTTCCAAAAATTTGAATAACTCACAGATGATTTGCATTTCACAATTTAAATTCATGTTTTTAAATTCAATTGCATGTATGAGTTGCATATTTGAGTAGGTTATGAAAATCTAAACATTTTGATATAAGGTACACATTTTTCTGATCTACCATTTATTAGAAAAATGCAATTTCCATCTCTCTGTTAAATCTGAAATTCACTAAACAGATGAACAATGACGTATGCATGACATCATTAGGGAGCAGGCGGCATGTTGATCACGAAATCGTTGGCTCTGGTCGAAATTGGACGAGGGCACCGGCCATAGGAGCTAGAGGAGGTGGAGAGGAGCAGAGGGGGCGGCGGGTTGGACCATTTGGTCACCGGAGAGCCGGCGGCGACCATCGGAGCGGCGACGGGCGGCGGTGCACGTAGGCAGCGGCGGTGAGAGGGAGAGGGGGAGAAGGAGGGTGTCCACGAGGACGGTGCGCTCACCAGGAGCATGAAGAGCTCGACGGAGAGGCGTGGGGAGGCCGGACGGCGGCGCTACGGTGCTCGACCTGCGGCGGCGGGAGGCGGAGATGACGCGGACGGTGGCGACGACTTCGGGCATCCCAGCCCGATTCCTTCGGCGTGGGGGACGAGGGAAGCAAGGCGCGTCTTGTGGCGGTGTCGGCGCGAGCTCGGGCGGCCGGAGTCGTCGGCGGCACGGCAATGGCGAGCGGCGGTCACGGGCGTCGGGCACCGATTAGGGTTAGGGTTAGGGGAAAAGCAGGGGGAGAGAGGAGAGAGAGAGGCAGGACGCGTCGTGGGGGGGCTCCTTGTCGACGTTTCCATGGAGGGGGGACCTGGCAGTGAGGCGCAGGACGGTGGCACGGCGGCATGGCGCACACAGGGCGCCCACTGTGGCGACAGGGAAGACGGCATTTTTCTGGAAAACCCCCTGGCTCTTTTCTTCTTTTTTGTTTCTTTAAAACCAGTAGGGTTTTAGGTATTTTATTGAGCCACTTAAACATTTTTAGAAATTATGAAAATATTTATGTAGCCTCTCCATAACATGTATTAACTCCACAAAATTTGGTGTGGCCAAATTAAAAGTTTTGAGCAACATTTGTTCATAGAGTTAAATATGGACATTTTTGATAAATTCCAAAATGTATTTAATTGGAGCAGTTAAACATCTTCAAAAATAAGGAAAATATTCAGGGAGGCTCTCACAATAATATTGAAGCTCCCCCTGATTTTAGTTTGAATTTTTGAAAGGTTTAACTTGGTTTCAAAGTTCACCATTTGTTTATACCAATTTTGAATTCCAAATATTTATTACTTTGCTTAACAAGCAATTGTCTTTGACAATTATTTAAGAAAGGTAAACTTGGAACTTCCTGGACAAATTGGAAGTTCAAAACAATTTGGTTTTGCCAGATGGAGCAATTGCACTTGTTTTGGAATTGTAGGAAGTGTTTTTCAATCTTGCTTTATTTTTATTTAGCAATTTTGAATATGTATGCCATGATGCAATGAAAATAAAAAGTGAAAATTTGGCCCATATTTTAGGGTACCAAATCTGGGCTGTTACACTTGTCACCCATCTGAAGGTGCTTTTCCTTGTCCATGAACTCCTTCCAGCCACTGACGCAGAGACGACCATCATCAGAAGAAAATGCGTAGGACGCACGCACCAAAGTTCTGGGATGGCACACAATCTTGATTGCACCATATTGTTCCATATCTGTAGGAACCAAACGACTAGGGATTTTCTGTTCCAACAGTAGAGACATAGTTTAGTTACACATGTACGCAATGTAGCACGCAAACTTAATGAAATGATATGATCTACTGCTTACCACGTGTTTGTTGTAATTTTCACTATTTGTCCAATTCAGAGTATGCAGCATTGGGACAACTAGTGCTCCTTGATCATAATCTCCAGCATTGTGGTACCCAACAAGGTAGTCTAAGATGTCCACCTGAAGAATGACGGTATGCATCATCCTCCAATTTATCATTGTTCCATCAGTAGCACTTAGTGAGTCAACAATGTCACGCTTTGTACGGGACAACTGGTAGTAAGCTGCATAATTAAAATAATTGGCATAAGATGGAATAATTCATATGATCAATCATTCTGTCAAAAGGTGGAAAATTACCTGGATGGATTAGTGGTTCAGTTCCAGTTATTACAAGAGTATCCTGACCAGATGGGTTAATTTTGAAAATTAACTCCATGCCAACCTTAAAATTGTACAGTCTAGCAAATTCGTTCCAAAATCTTCCATTGATATAGGTTCTGCAGCTCTGTTGGTAACATTAACAACAAATTCATGGCCATGTTTGGTTCTAAGTGCAGCTTCAAAAGTTGTCCTGTGGGAGGTCTGGACACCATACTTCTCAAGGAAATACGTTCTAAAGTAGCAAGGGATGACCTAAATTCAGTAGAGTTAATAGAAAAGTAAGTTAACTATTCTGAAAATTCAGTAAGACAGAAGTATTGATCGTATAACATTAATTGTTTGTACTTTTTCGTACAAATAGTAGATGGTTTAGTTGATCTGCACTAGAAACATGTGAACGTTACACATCGTATCATATTAGGACCTTCAAGAATCAGAAATTGCATGTAGCTACACTAAAACTCATATGAACGTAAACCATAAAAAAAGCAGTTAATATATATGGTGAACAACAATTATTACACAAATCTGAATAATAGTACGAAACTAGCAATAACTACTAGGATCACGTGTTAAACTTTGATGTGGAGGCGACATAAAACATCTGAATGAATTATAAACTTATAATTTCATGTACCGTCTTCTCCTCAAAACCCTATTGTAGTGTTCGCACGAAAAAACCTAACGAGATTCCCCCTCCGCCACACATCCCCTTCTTGTCGAAGCAAACTGGACACTGAAAAAATATGAAGAAATATTACAAATCGGAAACAACGATCGTGAAACGTAGATGTTATTTACGTACTCCTTTGTTCAGCGCCATCCTTGGTCTCGACGCGGAGCGAGAGTCTTACAGACTTCGGTGGCGAGAGATGTGGCTAGATGTTGCGGCGAGAGACGTCAAGAGCTGTGGCGGCGAGAGACGTGGCGAGATCTAGCGGCGGCTAAGGAGGACGTGCTATAATGGCCAGTTATTTGGTGGAGTAAATAGCGGTAGGTCAAGCGGAGAGGCAGAGGGGCGGTGCTGGGTTTTGACGTGACAACACGATGGGACGCGAGGGCCCACTAGTCAGTTGGACTGCACGTCACGCGTCAAGACCCGCGACGGTCCAGCGGTTAACACAGAGTAACGGGGAGGAATATTATTTAGGGTTAATTATCAGGCTGCCCTCAGATGTGTCCATGACCTCAGTTTTACCCTCAGTCGCAAATGGCCTTATTTAGGGTTAATATTTTATATTAGCACGGATGAACATGGGACATATATACCCAAGCACAAACATTGGCAACCACATTACATATAGAGGGGCCCGACCCACATTACACATTACATATATTAAACTAAAAAAAGAAAAATTACATTTCATATATGGCCCTAAATATAAAGGGCCCTAAACCCTAACCCTACCCGTTGGCGCCCCTTCGTCTGCGGGCCCTTCGTCTGCGGGCCCTAAACCCTAACCCTACCCGCCGCCGCCCTCCACTCCACCGCCCTGTCCGCCATCTCGGCGTTGGACAAGGCCCGGAGATTGTCCTCCCGGAGCCGCTTCATGGCCCTGTCCCAGTGTTTCGGGGCGGGGCGCCACTCCCTCGCCGCCTTCTTCTCCTCGGCGGCGAGTTCCTTCTTCTCCTTCTTCTCCAGGATGGCGAGGCGGCGGCGGATGGCATTGTCGGAGCGGTTGGCGATCTTCTTGACCTCGTCGGGGTCGGGGTTGTGGACGAAGGGGCTCTCCGACTCGACGGGGGCGGTGCATCGCCCGCGTCGCACGCGACGCCCACGCCTCGGAGGTTCCTCCTCCACCTCCTCCCACCAGTGGCGATGGTTTGGGTGGTTGTCCTCGTCGCTGACAGACTCGGGGCTGGAAGGGAGAGACAAGGTCGACATGGTGGTAGAGGGAGGAGGAGGCAATGGGGCTGGAGAGGGATGAGAAGAAGGGAAGTTGGATTGGCACTATTTAAAGACGCGATGAGGCATGCGAATTAATTGGGGTGGATGAAGAAGCAACGGGCGCAACTGTGTGAAAGAAAGGCCGTGTGAAAGCGTAGGATTAGGCTTCGTAGTACGTGCGACGTGACCCTGCATGCGTGCATTAACGCAGAGGTGAAAGCAAGTCCAAAGTCTCACGCACTAGCCTGCAGAAAACCTCTACGTTAACTAGCTGTGCAGCACAACACAGACCGACCGAGGAAGCGAGGTGCACAATGGACCAACGCGTGCATTTTTAAATTTGAATTTCGTACATGAATGTGACTACATTTACTCAGTCCCACTTGTTCATGATGATTTTACATTGAATTTTCCATTTTTTGTGAGTTTTACTCATTTCCTGTCATTTTTCATCGAAAAAAATTAACAAACACCTACAATTGTTAGAAAAATCTAAAACTCCTCAAACACACATACATACCCTTCATTACCACTCACAAAAATTTGCAGCTCAGTCTGAATCTTTGAAGTGAAGCTTGCTTGAAAAAGAGCCGTTCACCCATATGTCGGTGCACCCATGGGTGGATCCAACCAGCATGAGGTTTCACAAGTGTTTTCAGACAAAATCTCACAGTGATGAACAATAACATGTATGTGGGATGTGTTATCACAAAAAACCTCATATGCAAAGCTTTTACAACATTCGTGTTCGACGATTCGACCGTTATGTCCAAAATGCCCTTACTCGTGTAAATTCACATCAAACTACACCAAACCTCATGAAATTTTTAAATTTGAATTTTCTACATGAATGTGACTACAATTACTCAGTCCCACTCGTTCGTGATGATTTTACATTGAATTTTCCATTTTTTGTGAGTTTTACTCATTTCCTGTCATTTTTCATCGAAAAAAAATTAACAAACACCTACAATTGTTAGAAAAATCTGAAACTCCTCAAACACACATACATACCCTTCATGACCACTCACAAAAATTTTCAGCTCAGTTTGAATCTTTGAAGTGAAGCTTGCTTGCAAAAGAGCCGTTCACCCACATGATCGATGTCGGTGCACAATGGGTGGATCCAACCAACATGAGGTTTCACAAGTGTTTTCAGACAAAATATCACAGTGATGAACAATAACATATATGTGGGATGTTTTATCACAAAAAACCTCATATGCAAAGCTTTTACAACTTCCGTGTTCGACGATTCGACCGTTATGCCCAAAATGCCCTTACTCGTGTAAATTCACATCAAACTACACCAAACCTCATGAAATTTTTAAATTTTAATTTTGTACATGAATGTGACTACATTTACTTAGTCCCACTTGTTCATGATGATTTTACATTGAATTTTCCAATTTTTGTGAGTTTTACTCATTTCCTATCATTTTTCATCGAAAAAATTAACAAATACCTACAATTGTTAGAAAAATCTGAAACTCCTCAAACACACATACATACCCTTCATGACCACTCACAAAAATTTTCAGCTCAGTCTGAATCTTTGAAGTGAAGCTTGCTTGAAAAAGAGCCGTTCACCCATATGTCGGTGCACCCATGGGTGGATCCAACCAGCATGAGGTTTCACAAGTGTTTTTAGACAAAATCTCACAGTGATGAACAATAACATGTATGTGGGATGTGTTATCACAAAAAACCTCATATGCAAAGCTTTTACAACTTCCGTGTTCGACGATTCGACCGTTATGCCCAAAATGCCCTTACTCGTGTAAATTCACATCAAACTACACCAAACCTCATGAAATTTTTAAATTTGAATTTTCTACATGAATGTGACTACAATTACTCAGTCCCACTTGTTCGTGATGATTTTACATTGAATTTTCCATTTTTTGTGAGTTTTACTCATTTCCTGTCATTTTTCATCGAAAAAAATTAACAAACACCTACAATTGTTAGAAAAATCTGAAACTCCTCAAACACACATACATACCCTTCATGACCACTCACAAAAATTTTCAGCTCAGTCTGAATCTTTGAAGTGAAGCTTGCTTGAAATAGAGCTGTTCACCCATATGTCGGTGCACCCATGGGTGGATCCAACCGGCATGAGGTTTCACAAGTGTTTTCAGAAAAAATCTCACAGTGATGAACAATAACATGTATGTGGGATGTGTTATCACAAAAACCTCATCTACAAAGCTTTTACAACTTCCGTGTTCGACGATTCGACCGTTATGCCCAAAATGCCCTTACTCGTGTAAATTCACATCAAACTACACCAAACCTCATGAAATTTTTAAATTTGAATTTTGTACATGAATGTGACTACAATTACTCTGTCCCACTTGTTCGTCATGATTTTACATTGAATTTAGCAGTTTTTGTGAGTTTTACTCATTTCCTGTCATTTTTCATCAAAAAAATTAACAAACACCTACAATTGTTAGAAAAATCTGAAACTCCTGAAACACACATACATACCCTTCATGACCACTCACAAAAATTTGCAGCTCAGTCTGAATCTTTGAAGTGAAGCTTGCTTGAAAAAGAGTCGTTCACCCATATGTCGGTGCACCCATGGGTGGATCCAACCAGCATGAGGTTTCACAAGTGTTTTCAGACAAAATCTCATAGTGATAAACAATAACATGTATGTGGGATGTGTTATCACAAAAAACCTCATATGCAAAGCTTTTATAACTTCCGTGTTCGACGATTCGACCGTTATGCCCAAAATGCCCTTACTCGTGTAAATTCACATCAAACTACACCAAACCTCATGAAATTTTTAAATTTGAATTTTCTACATGAATGTGACTACATTTACTCATGGGCTAGAGCAAACCGTACAACTCAAGCGAGAAAACCATCAGTTGAAGCATAGGTGATGTGATCCCAGTATAGTTCTTTGTTGTCTACAAATGAAATTTAGATTTCTTTTTCATGCGTCTCATTCATTTTCTGGTCTTTTTTAATTAAAATAAACATGTACAGTTACATTTTCAGAATAATCTTTTTTCTTTCTCGGCAAAATGTTGTTCCCTCCAAATTGTACTAAGACGGCTGCTAAAACGCCCAAATTTTTTCGTTCCCTCCACTCCTCCCGCGCACCCCACCTATCAAATATTTCGCCCTCCCTTATATACGTCGTGCCTCTCCCCCATGATTTACGAGCATCTTAACTCCCCACCCCCAGACCTCATCCTCTCGTGCTCACCCAGATCCGGTGTCTTCGCCGCACGGTTCTTCCATCTCGCATCTATCTCCACGGTGGTCGCCATGGCAGGAAGTCGTCGAGCCGTCAGGGGGAACGATCATCGCGCACAGACGCCGAAGAAGGGACCCAGCTCGGGGAACGATCATCGTGCACAGACGCCGAAGACGGGACCCAGGTCGAAGACACTCCAAGGTAAATCTGTCGGTGATTGGCTTCTTGTTTTATTTTTCGGATGCTACGATCGAGAGATCGGTTTTTTGGTTTTCGATTGGATCGATTTGTCCTATATCTAGATCTTGCATACTTGATAGATCAGGGCATGATAGAATTGAGTTGTAGGTGTGTTCGTACATACCACATGATTGGATCCCGCATCGTACACTCTTATTTTTTCAATCATTTGCTGCTATACAATCTTTTGCGTGGACACTTATTTGCTGTTTTCTATGGAATTGGCCCCATCTTATGTTTAGTTAACGCTCCTCTCTTCTGATTATTTCAGAGGGGACAGAAAACCCGTCAAGTCGGCATATGAGCTTCAAAAGACAGAGAAATGCAAGAAAATCTTCTACGCATGACAAAAATTTTGGTGGAAAAATATGGACAAGGCCACAAAATTCAGCAACATTTCTCTGGTTTTGCACGTTCATTAGTGTATGGTGGGCTACAAATAGGAACAAGTAACAATCAAAAGGACACAAACTGCCAAGACAAGGAGGTCGAAGAGGACCCTTCGTACCAACCGAATCCAGAAGAGATAGCTGCTGCAGAGGATGATCTTCATTCAGATGAGGATCAGCGCACTGTCGGCAAAACTTCATCTCAGGTCTGTGGAACTATTTTTGAACTCTGATAGCAAATACATGCTAAATGTTTCCTACTAATTTGGCCTCTACTTTGCTTGCAGATAGTTCCTGGTTCTGCAACAGTTGCACAGAAGAAGCATTCCAGACCAGAAGTTCCACCATCCAACATTGCAACAAGATCAAGGGCAACAACTGAAACTGAAGCTGGGCCATCTGATGAGCCCACGGCCACTGCTGGGCAGAACACTGAAGGAGCACCCTCAACTAACCAGATCATGACATCTGGAGGCAGCAACTCATCTCCTGAGGACAATCAAATTGTAAACTTTGAACGGCAAGGTATGAAAGTTTGTAAAAACTACACACTGTACCGCATATTTTCATATAAAAGATAATCATTTCATCTCTCTTATTTCAGAGACATTGACAGCATCTGGCCGTACTAAGAGAAAGAGAGGTGGACGCAGACCTACTATGGGCCATGGACTACATGAGTACACAAGAAGAAATGGTGGCACTAAGATGCAAATTGACTTCACTGCCGGTGTAAGGAGACCCAAGGATTATATCCAGTCAGCAAAGCTGAGCAGTGAGGTTGGTATTCACATCCGTGCCAAAATGCCGCTTGCAACACACTGGACACAGTACAAGAAAGATAAAACTCTCCAACATGTCATTCCTCATGCTATAAATACAGTAGCGGTGAGTCCAGTACAATCTCGGTTTAACCTAATTATTATGCTACATGATCAACCTTCTAAGAATCTACTGATTAATGCATCACTATTTTGCAGGGAAAGTTTACTATGGACAGAAATGATGAGGTGGCCCAAGATGTGTGCACTGATATGCTGCAAGTTAGTATTCGGCAGTTCCGATATAGGCTTAAGAAGGAGTATTGGCCCAAAATTAAAGATCTCACACTGGAGCAAGCATATCTGAAGAAGCCAGATCATGTAGAAGAGAAAAGCTGGAAAGAACTGGTGAACAGATGGTTTGATGAGAAGTACCAGGTACATAAATCTTATTCCTTTCAATAACAGCTACTGAAATCTTACATTTCTCTGATCTGGATAAATAAAATGCATGTACTGAACATAGGGAGTGTGTTTAACAAATGGAAAGAACAGAGAAGCTGTGAAACAGTTCCATACCACTGGATCTCGAAGCTATGTTGCTCATTGGGAACATGTAGTAAGTGTTCTGAACTTCCCCATACAGTTTATACTTCTGTCATACACAGTACACAATGGTAATGTGCATTCTACATTTTTGCAAGCAGAAGGCTAAGCAGCAGGAAGAAGAAACCTCTCCAATTGAATTTTTTAGAATGACACACACTAACAAGGATAACATTATGAGTGCTGAAGCAAAAAGTGCATATGTAAGAAATATTTCATATTAGCACAATTTTTATATATTCCAGTTTTGTATGTTGTCCATGCAATGATTGTAATCTTTATGCAGGACAAAATGGTGGGAAAAAAAGCGGCGCCACGCAATGAAGATGAACCTGAATTGACTGATTTGCAAATTGTTCAGCTAGTTCTCAGCGAGAAAAGCCCATCCACCACCTGCAACAGCACATTCCTACCAAGATTGGGCGTCGCAACAAGCTCCAGGAAGTCGTCTGTTTCAGCTACACGCATCCGAGAGCTACAACAAAGACTGGCAGATCAAGAGCAAAACTCCATACAGGCAGCTGAAAGGTACCACAGTGAGATGCAGGCAAGACTGCAAGAACAAGATCAAAAATTTGAAGAGATCAGGAAGAAGCAGGAGGAAGAACTTGAAGCTCTGAAGAAAGCCCAAGAAGAAAAGACTCTGGCTTATGAAAAGAGGCAGTCAGAAATGGATGCCGTGCTGAATTTGCTCTTGAGGACATCCCATCAACCATCCATGACAGAATCCAGGGCAACTAATCAATTGCACCGCCATCATACAACATTCTTAATCATAGGTCTTTTAATTTCTTTGTGTTCTGTACCCAATTGTAATCTTTCTTATGAATCTTTCGATCTGTGAGACACATACCGACTACGTGTGCCACCATTATCTTATGATATTTATTTATTTTGTTATATTTTGCCAGTTATTTTGTTTCCAAAATTTCGCAAATAATTCAAATGTTCTCAAATTTTGATAAATTCGAAAGGTGACGGAAAATGTCACAACGTCACCATTAAATGAAACCACGTGGCACCAATTCTGGTCCCACTTGTCAGAATTTTGTGGGTCCCACCAGTCAGCATTATTGGGACCCATATGTCGGCAACAACCTGGTCCCACTTGTCAGAATTTTGTGGATCCCACCGGTCAGAATATTGTGGGTCCAGCTTGTCATAATATTTTGTGGGTCCCACAAGTCAGCACCATGCCGGTCCCACATGACAGATATCCACGTCAGCGCCGTCGGACCCATGTTGTCAGCAGCCAAATGGGACCCACATGTAAGGCCACGTATGCTTTTTTGGACCAATCAGAAACTTGGCAACATTTAGATATTGGCGAAAGTTCGAATTGTCCGTGACAAATCTGTCTGTCAACAATCAACCTTCAATGTTGACGAATTTGCAGGTCATCACCATCAAACGTTTGACGTTGACGAAAAAATGCATACCGTCACCCCCGATATTTTATGACGGAGCTTTGTTGACGAACCCCGTGACGATCAAATTTCGTCACCTCGATGAAATCCTTGACGAAAATTGGCCAACACATGACGAAAGTGATTTGTCAACAAAAATATCATCCTTTGTAGTGATCGTCTCAGCTCAATTGCTGATAGAATCAGACAGCTACAATATACCTCTTTGTTTTGAAACAAAAACTTTTACTTTTGGGCCTCTTATGATCCAGGAATCATAGGCTCTACCTTAAACCCATGCCGGCTAAGTGTTCCTTGAACACATTGGGTGGTAAGCCTTTCGTTAGCGGATCCGCAAGCATATCCTTTGTCCTTATATGCTCGAGACTTATAGTGTGATCTTGGATTTTATCCTTCACAACATAATACTTTATTTCTATTGGCTTTGTTGCATTACTCGACTTGTTGTTGTGAGCATAAAATACTGCGGGCTGGTTGTCACAGTACATCTTTAGTGGTTTGTCAATACAATCTACCACTTTCAAGTCGGGTATAAATTTCTTTAACCATATCGCCTGCCCCATGGCCTCATAACATGCTATAAATTCTGCATACATCGTGGATGATGCAACTATTGACTGTTTGGAGCTTCTCCACGAAATAGCTTCCCCCCACGAGAGTAAAAACATATCCAGACGTGGATTTTCTATCATCTTTATCCCCCACAAAGTCTGCATCTGAATACCCTCTTATCTCTAGGGAATCAGATCTTCTGTATGTTAGCATGAGGTCCTTTGTGCCTTGCGCATAACGCAATGCTTTCTTTGCCATCTTCCAGTGCTCTAAGCCTGGATTTGATTGATATCTACCCAGTACCCCGGTAACAAATGCTAAGTCAGGGCGAGTGCACACTTGTGCATACTGTAAGCTTCCAACAGCCGAAGCATATGGTACTGCTTTCATTTGATCGATCTCATATTGGTTTTTGGGACACCGAAATTTCCCAAAATTGTCGCCCTTGACTATAGGAGCAGGTGTGGCATTACTCGCATGCATATTATATTTCTTTAGAACCTTTTCTAAATATGCCTTCTGCGATAGTCCTAACACTCCATTCTTTCTATCTCGGTGAATTTCTATGCCCAAAACATATGATGCTTCACCAAGATCTTTCATATCAAAATTTGAGGACAAGAACTTTTTTGTCTCTATTAGTAGACTAATATCACTGCTAGCAAGCAGGATATCATCCACATATAGGATTAGGAAAATATATTTCCCACTTTTAAACTTTGCATAAACGCAGTTGTCCTCAACATTCTCTTTAAATCCAAATCTTTTAATTGTCTCATTAAACTTCAGATACCACTGTCTAGAGGCTTGCTTTAATCCATAAATGGATTTCTTTAGACAGCATCCCATATCTTCCCCCCATTCCATGATAAAACCCTTGGGTTGTTTCATGTAGACAATTTCTTCTAAATCTCCGTTTAGAAATGTCGTCTTTACATCCATCTGATGCAGCTCTAAATCAAAATGTGCAACTAGTTGTTGGGAATATGCCCTAGAGGCAATAATAAAGTGGTTTATTAAGCATATTCATGTTTATGATAATAGTTTATTATCCATGCTATAATTGTATTAAATGGAAACATAATACATGTGTGGAATATAAACACCAGGAGTCCCTTGTGAGCCTCTAAAGGACTAGTTTGTTGATCAAGAGATAGTTAGAGTTTCCTAACTATGGACTTGTTATAGTCACTTGATAACCGAATCATATCATTAGGAGTAATGGTATGATGGACATGACCCAAACAATAAAGCGTTGCAATTAATCGTGTCAAAAAAGTTTTGTTGTCAACACTTTTAATATGCCAAATATAGTTTCCTTAGACCATGAGATTATATCACTCCCGTTCACCGGAGGAATACTTTGTGGACATCAAACGTCACTTCGTAACTGGGTGATTATAAAGGTGGCTTTCAGGTATCTCCGATGGTGGGTTGTTGGGTGATATGAATCGAGAGTGGGATTTGTCCCTCCATATGACGGAGAAGATATCTCCAGGCCTTCTCGGTAATATAGCATCAAAGGTCTATAGACATGTGATTAGGTTGTAATCACAAGGATCCTATATTATGGACGAGTAAAGAGAACTTGCCGGTAACGAGATTAAACTAGACATGGGGATGTCAACGATTATATCTCGGGCAAGTAAAATATCGTGAGACAAAGGGAATCATATATGAGATTAATTGAATCTCCGGCATCGTGGTTCAATCGATGAAAAGAGTTTCGTTGAGTGTATAGGAATTAATATGGGCATCCCGGTCCCGCTATTAATTATTGATATGATCATGACTATGCATTCCCGAACCCGTAGGGTCACACACTTAACGTTCCGATGAATTTAGGTTTTGCGATGAATTAAATGATGAAACGAACGAATGATGATTCGGAGTCTCGGATGGGATACCGGATGTCACGAGGAGTTCCGGAGGAGCCCGAAGAATAAGATTCATATATGGAAAGTTGTTTCCGGAGGTTTCGGAAAAGTTTCGGAAATTATTTGCAGGGTACCGGAAGGTTCCGGAATGTTCTAGAATGGTCTAGAAGTGGGACCTCCATATTGTATGGGGCCCACATGGACCATAGGGGTGCAGCCACCACTTTGGTGTGCCGCACCACCTTGGCCCACATGGGCCAATGCGGCTAGGAAAGAGGGGGAATCCCACTTCTAGTTGGACTAGGAGTTGGGCCCTCATCCCCTTTAGGAAAGGGGCCCAAGGAGGAGTCCTAGTTGGACTCCAACTTGGGGGGCAAGGCAAGAGGGGCCGGCCGGCCCCTACCCTAACCCTAGCTGGCCTCCTATATAAGGAGGGGAGGGGAGGGGTGCGGCACACCCAAGGGCACCACCCCTAGCCGCACCACCTCTCTCCACCTAAAAATCCTAGCCGCGTCACCCCTTCCCCGGAGGGCTGCCGCGCACCACCACCTCCACCAAGAGCTGCTGCACCACCCAAGCCCTAGGGGGCTGCGCCACCTCCTCCTCTCCCTCTCCTCTCGCTTGGTTTGGCGAAGCCTCGCACGTGGAGATCGTCATCGTCACCGGCACTACCATCGTGCTGTTGAGATCATCAAGGCCGCGTCCTCTTGCTTGCGGGATCAAGGAGTGGACGTCTTCATCGAGCTGTACGTGTGGACACCGCGGAGGTGCTGCCCGTTGCTGCACTTCACCGGATTGGATCTCGAGGATAATACATCTCCTCGCGACTAGACGAGTCTAGTTGCAGGGATCGACTAGCCAACCCCTGCACCGACAAAACACGTTTGTTGATCTTCAAGGGTAAGAGATTGGATCTCACCTTCGCTATCTTCATCTAGTAGATCTAGACCCTTCGGGTTTATTCCGCTTGCCGCGTAGGAAATTTTTTGTTTTCTATGCTGCGACCCCTTCAGTGCTATCAGAGCCAGGATCTATTCGTAGATGTTGGTGCGATTAGAACACAAGAAGTTGTGGGCGTTGATATTTTATGTTGCTACCTTCTAGCGTGCACTTTGCATCTTTGCGGTATTGTGAGATTGAAGCGGCCCGGACCAACCTTACTCGTCCACGCACGAGAGACCGGTTCCACGACTGACATGCAACTTGTTTTGCATAAGTGGCTGGCGGGTGTCTGTTTCTCTTGCTTTAGTGAGGATGCAATTTTCAATGGAAGGCCTTTCAAAAGGATGAGTAAATAAGCAACTATTATATCACCGTTGTGGTTTTACGTAGATTAGAACGGTTCTATCTCGTTGACCCAAGCCACGTAAAAATTGCATAAACAAAGTAGAGGACGTCTAACTTGTTTTTGCAGGGGGTCATGTGATGTGGTATGGCCAATATGTGATTTGTGATAATGTATGCAATGATCATGTTTGTAATATTTCGCGACTTGCATGTCGACGAGTACGGCAACCGGCAGGAGCCATATGGTTGTCTATTATTTTATGTGACCTGCGTGTCATTGAATCACCATGTAATTGCTTTACTTTATTGCTAAGAGTAGCATTAGTTGTAGTTGCAATAGTTGGTGGACAACCATGGTGATGGCGCCACGATGATGGAGATCATGCCGGAGATGGAGATCATGCCGGTGCTTTGGAGATGGAGATCAAAATCATAAAAAGAAAGGCCATATCATATCACAATTATGAATTGCATGTGATGTTAATCCCTTTTATGCACCTTATTGTTATGCTTAGATGTGATCGCGACGGTAGCATGATAAGGTGATCTCTCACGTTAATATCAAGATAATTAAGTGTTCTCCCCTAGTATGCACCGCTGCGAAAGTTCGTCGTTTCGAAGCATCACGTGATGATCGGGTGTGATAGATTCAACGTTCACATACAACGGGTGTAAGCCAGTTTACACATGCATGAAATACTACGGTTGTCTTGACGAGCCTAGCATGTACAAACATGGCCTCGGGAACACGGAACCGAAAGGTTAAACACGAGTCATATGAATGATATGATCAACACTGAGTTGTTCACCTTTGAAGCTACATCATCTCACGTGATGATCGGTTGTGGTGTAGTGGATTTGGATCGTGTGTCACTAAACAACCAGGGAGATGTTGATTTTAGTGGGAGTTCATATAGTAATTTGATTAAGATGAACTAAAATTATCATAAACAAGTGTCCTAAAGATGTCTTTGCAAAATCCTTGTAGATCATGGCCGACTACAGTAGTATGTTTCTTGCTGAGGAGCTGCGTCTCGATGGGTCAAACTTTGCTGAGTGGTACATGCGTCTGAGAGAAGTCCTACACACCAATAGTGAGCTCTACGTGATAGATGAACCTTTAGAAGAATGCCCTGATGTTTCTGCAAACTATGAGGAGTACATGGAGTGGTACGAACAAAAGACCACCTACTTGAAAGTCGAGTGGCTGATGTGCACCTTCATGGATTCTAACCTTGGTAGACAATTTGGAAACTTGAGCGCAATGGAGATTGTCGATGAGCTGAAAAGAAGGTTCATAGCACAAGTTAGAGTTGCAAGGTTTGAATGCTTGGATGAATTTCTTTCAGCTAAGATGGAAGAAAACACTTGCTTGGAACAACACCTGAGGAAGATGCATAGAATGTATTTTACTTTGGTGGATGTTTGGAACCATGAGATGACTGACGAAATGGCAATAGATGGGGTGCTGCGCTCGCTTCCCCCCAGCTATAAGAATTATGTCAGGGACTATGTCATGGGAAGGGATTCGATCACTTTCTGTGAGTTTATTTCCCGGCTGCGTCATGTCAAAGTGGAACCCATAGCAGGAGAAGTAGTCAATGCAGAAGGTATATTTTGATATAAAAGTTATAAATGTTTAAATGTACCATTTACACTTGTGGTGAGCTAAGTATTTGATACTTGTGCTGTTTTGTGAAAACAGGGCCCGCCGTTTGAGAAGTGCATGGAGGGACTGAGTGGATTTCGCGGGGAGATGGCAATCAAGGAGTTGATGCTGGCGACATTTCACTTCTACATTTATCGTTTTAAATTAGAGGATTTGAATGAATTTTTGTAATCGAATTAAGTGTGATCTTAAATTAGTGTGTCTCGGTTTGTGAGACGGTCATTCATGTTAAAGACAAGTGGTTGTTCTATTTTCATGAGTAATCCTTTTTGGAGATCACGTTTCGATTATGAAATTATTGTCCTTTGTTTGATTTAAACGATAATTAGTTAAACACTTATAAAAATGAAACATGCTAAAATGTCCAATACTTGATAATGATTTTGGTTTTAATTATGCTATAGTGTTGAGGAGCATTGGATGCGCATCATCAAGTAGTATGGTTAAAAATGTCATTTTCTGAAAATGCCATGAGTAGCTGGAAAATAAACACAAGTGTTGATTGAAACTTTCCAGTTAATGAGAAACATCATTATTTTATGCTTCATCATGAATGAGTAAATAGGTGTATTTATTCGTGTTATGATGAGACCATAGAAGCAAAGGATATTAAGTTTAACAAGATAATTGAGTCTTTTTTGATGTGATCAAAAGAGACAAAATATTTGAGTTATTGTTTAGTATGAAGACTTGTGACAAGTGTTATCACAAATTACAATATTTAGAGATTATTCAAAAGTGTTTTGATAACCCTAAAGTATTGTAGTCACATTATATTTGATATTATGTGGTCATAAAGATGGGATTTGAATTTAAGGGTTTATTTGTATCATTTAGATTTATTTTTGATAACACTCTGTTTTAAATAAAGGATCTATTTAATAATTTGCGTTTCGCATATGAGGTATGTGAAATAGTGGTTTCTGTAATTATGGGATAATTAGAAACTATAGAAAATGAAGTTTTGTAGAATATTCATATGAGATTATGAATAGAGATTCCACAATGTGAGACTAAAAGGGACAAACCAATGTGTTTGGTTGTGTTATGTATTTTAGTGGGTTTATCGTGAAATAGTTTCATGGATAAAAGAATTGTTGGAATAAACTGAGAAAGCTAAAACCTTGCATGTTTATGTATCAAGTGGCACATATGTAAAGTGCTATGTTGGTTAAAACTTGACACATAAAAGAATTTAATGATGGTGATCATTGAATTTTGGTTTAGCTTGTCTAAAGAGCAGTGGGATTCAAGAATATGAAATTTTTCAAAAGTTGCAAAATAATATTCATGATTTACTTGTCATGTTTCAAGAAACAGCACATACCTGCGAGACTACAAAAGGGAGAAATAGAAACTTTAAAAATACGAAAGTGACTTAGAGTCATCCTATGTTAAGTTTAAATCACAAAGTAATTGTTACTTGATTTTGTGAAAAGAATGTTTCACATATTTATTCTTCAAAAGGGTTTTGGAAGGAATAAATAAAACTTATTGAAGAAAAGCACAAGAGGTAAATCTCTTTAAAACAGATTCAATGTTGTTAACTAAATGGTGTAGTTGTGCTTAAAGTCAAGAGGATTGATACTAGTATTTCGTATATGAGTTTTCGATTTTAATGGTTAAATAAGAATTTTGGAGGAGTCCAAAGTATCGAGAAGGTGTGTAAGAAACTGAGTGGGATCTAATTAATATATGTGGTGACATATATTAAGTTAGAGCAGAAACAAATTTCCATAATCAAAATATGTGGAGACATATGTTTGAGTGGGAGTTGTTTAATCGTGGTCAAATATAAAGATGACAGATTTCTGAGTGGGAGCCAAAATGGTTTCACAATTTAATATGTGTATGGTGTATATTTGAGTGGGAGTTTGCAACATTGTGTTTGAATGAAATGGAGATTTCGTGAATGTTGTAAATATTGTCATGGACCAATGCATAACTTGTGAAGTTAGTTTGAACGTGAAATATTCATGGAGATGGATGTATCTATGTGGATAGATAAGTTTGATAAACATTAAAGTCAGGATGTTTTAACCTAAACAATTTTTGAAGGAGTTCAAAATAAAACAAGAGAAGAATGGTTCATCTCATTGCAACATATAGGTGAAACATTGAGTTGAGAACTCAGTACAAAATTGATGGTTGGAGGATATGTTAGAATTCACTGTGAATTGTTCATAGGTCTAAACATATAAGGACCATGTGTTTGTATTTGACGATATGTGACCCAAGTTCTTAATTGTAAGAACATGTTAAATGAGGAGTCATTTTTCATGAAATTGAGATGAATTTAGAAAATGGTAGACTTGGTTGAAGTCATAAAGCCAAACTAAATTAGAGATCTTTTAAAGTCAGAGCAGCGCAGCAAAAGCATGATCAGAGATATCAAAGTGACAATTTTCACTGTTGATTTGTTGAGTCTACAACATATAGGAGTATATGATTAATTCAAGGATTAAAATAAGATATACTTTTTTGGTTTGAGAAAGTTGTTTCGAGATTGAGTGAGTTCCGGATGCACATGCTATGTGAAAGTCCTTTTGATTGATCATACTTCATGTAGGCATAAAGGGACACAAGCATCTCACTCTATAACCAAACATATTATATACATTATATGATAATGAATTTAATCATGGGATGATAGGAAGTTTATCATGTGATGATAAAGTAATGTCAAATTAGGTGACAGTTACAATTTTCCAAAGGACATAGAGAGCTGCAAAGTACAGAGCACGGACAGAACCTCTTCCACAAGCAAACATGATCAGCACTAAGACTTCATGAGTGTGACTCCATGAGTGTTAGATTGGGAAAATGTAAACTAGATTATTGACTCTAGTGCAAGTGGGAGACTGTTGGGAATATGCCCTAGAGGCAATAATAAAGTGGTTTATTAAGCATATTCATGTTTATGATAATGGTTTATTATCCATGCTATAATTGTATTAAATGGAAACATAATACATGTGTGGAATATAAACACCAGGAGTCCCTAGTGAGCCTCTAAAGGACTAGTTCGTTGATCAAGAGATAGTTAGAGTTTCCTAACTATGGACTTGTTATAGTCACTTGATAACGGAATCATATCATTAGGAGTAATGGTATGATGGACATGACCCAAACAATAAAGAGTTGAAATTAATCGTGTCACAAAAGTTTTGTTGTCAACACTTTTAATATGCCAAATATAGTTTCCTTAGACCATGAGATTATATCACTCCCGTTCACCGGAGGAATACTTTGTGGACATCAAACGTCACTTCGTAACTGGGTGATTATAAAGGTGGCTTTCAGGTATCTCCGATGGTGGGTTGTTGGGTGATATGAATCGAGAGTGGGATTTGTCCCTCCATGTGACGGAGAAGATATCTCCAGGCCTTCTCGGTAAAATAGCATCAAAGGTCTACAGACATGTGATTAGGTTGTAATCACAAGTATCCTATATTATGGACGAGTAAAGAGAACTTGTCGGTAACGAGATTAAACTAGACATGGGGATGTCAACGATTATATCTCGGGCAAGTAAAATATCATGAGACAAAGGGAATCATATATGAGATTAATTGAATCTCCGGCATCGTGGTTCAATCGATGAAAAGAGTTTCGTTGAGTGTATAGGAATTAATATGGGCATCCCGGTCCCGCTATTAATTATTGATATGATCATGACTATGCATTCCCGAACCCGTAGGGTCACACACTTAACATTCCGATGAATTTAGGTTTTGCAATGAATTAAATGATGAAATGAACGAATGATGATTCGGAGTCTCGGATGGGATCCCGGACGTCACGAGGAGTTCCGAAGGAGTCCGGAGAATAAGATACATATATGGAAAGTTGTTTCCGGAGGTTTCGGAAAAGTTCCGAAAATTATTTGCAGGGTACCGGAAGGTTCCGGAATGTTCTAGAAGGGTCTAGAAGTGGTACCTCCATATTGTATGGGGTCCACATGGACCATAGGGGTGCAGCCACCACTTTGGTGTGCCGCACCACCTAGGCCCACATGGGCCAATGCGGGTAGGAAAGAGGGGGGAATCCCACTCCTAGTTGGACTAGGAGTTGGGCCCTCATCCCCTTTAGGAAAGGGGCCCAAGGAGGAGTCCTAGTTGGACTCCAACTTGGGGGGCAAGGTGTTGACAGCTGATTTTGGCTCAAAAAGAGATGATATCAAAATGACCTCAAATGAGAAAATAATGTGAACGAAAGTTGTGCGTATTATCGAGACAAACAACTTTGGTTTTTGGATCATCTCAATCCGAGGTCATATGCAATCTGTGGAGCCAAAATACTCTGTCTTTGGGCGAGCAGGCAAATGCGCTGGGCAGACCCGCCCTACCATAGACATGCTCTGTCCTCGGGCGAGTAGCATTTGGAAAGGCTGAAAAACGAATCGAATTGCTTCCGACTGAATTTAGACGGTCCAGATGAAGTCAAATGGAAAAACGATAACATGAAAGTTCTTCGTTTTTTCGAGACGAATAACTTTGTCTTCTGCGAGATATTGATTAGAGGTCGTTTACTAACACGAAAATGACCCGCAAGATGTAGTCAGGTTTTAAACCGAACAGTTTTGGAAAGTTCGGACTAGTCCATCCGAATTGGGCCCTAATTAGGGTTTTGGACGTGAATCCAAACCTTTCCTTGTACGGGAAGTCCAGCCGCCCTTATATACGAGGGTGCCGGCCGATTGAACAACACACAATCGTCAAACACAAAACCAATCTACAAACTTTCATCTCCTACCCTAGTTTTCTGCTTCTCGTTCGTCGGAGTTCTTCGTTTCGGAGAGCTTTGATCTACGAAGTCCTGGGGGCGGGCGAACCGACCTAGGGCAGCCCATCACCGCCGTGTGTCCAGACGGGGTCTCTCTCGGCCGCGTGGGGTTTCGGGCTCTCAAAAGAGCTCGCCGGATTGTCTTGCGTATCGCGCTTCCGGTGAGCCTCCTTCGGCGACGTGTCCTGCGTATCGCGCTCGACGCCGAGGGTACACGGTGACGTGTTCGTGTGCGAACACACTTTTTGGCGACTCCGCTGGGGAAGAAGAGCATCATGTCAGGCCAGATTCCCCGGCCAGCTGAGGTTAGCGCTGAAAACATCATCAAGCCTAGCTTCGATGATCTTTCGGCAGAGCAGCGCCAAGATTATGAGGCGTGGAAGAAGGAACGCCAGGAGCAACTTGACGCGCGGGAGAAGAAGCACAAGGAGAAGTTCGAGGCTCTGAGGAAGCAGCAGGAGGAAGAAGACATGAAGTTGTTCCTCTCCGGATACAAGAAGGAACGCCAAGGGGGCTTTGTCCCGCTCGGCGAGAACAAGCTGCCACCCATGCTCGGCACCCCAGCCGAGCCCACTGTAAGTTCTGACGTCTTTTCTAAGGACCAAATAGCTGCAATTAATCATTATGCCACCGAGTCTAGTAACCTAGCGTATGCGGCCATGTTAGATTTGATTAAAGCTGGGAAAAATACACCTGATAATTTTGTTAATGCAAGCCTTCCCGCTAGAAACCCTAATATGGCTCCACATAGTTCATCGGCTGCACCTCAGGGTACGCCGATGCGTCCTTTTCAAGATAATCAGCTCATAAACGTGCCAGTATCTCCAATGCCTACTAGCAACATACCGTATTCCGCTCTAGTGCCAAATTATGTTGGGTCACCTGTAGCTAATCTCACGGCACTAAATCACAATTCCGCACCCATTGTGCCTATGAGTAGCATGCCATATTCGGCTCCATTGCCGAATCAGGTCACGCCACCCGTAGCCAATATATCAGCCCCAAATTACAATTTGGCAACACCACCAGCAGGTAATTCGGTCATGGATGAAAACATGGTTACTCTTAGAGCCGAATTGCAAAAAATGTTCTATGAAAACTTCGGCATAGAGCCAAAGCCAATTAGCCGAATGTGCCAAAAGCCATATCCCGAATATTTTGACAGCATACCATATCCCCAAGGTTATAAAGTCCCTGATTTTGCGAAATTCAATGGGGTAGATAATAAAACAACATGGGAGCATGTGAGTCAGTATCTAGCACAGTTAGGAGAAGCTGACAATACTGATCCTTTAAAAGTGCGCTTATTTCCATTGTCATTAACCGGTACCGCTTTCTCATGGTTTTCTTCATTACCTTATGGTTCTATTCACACTTGGTATCATCTAGAAAAGAAGTTCCATGAGCACTTTTATACCGGCGATAATGAGCTTAAGCTGTCCCATCTTACATCGGTTAGGCAAAAACATGACGAATCGGTCACCGATTATGTCAAGCGATTTAGAGACACTAAGAACCGGTGTTATAGCTTGGTGATAACTGAAAGGGACATGGCTGATTTAGTGCTTAACGGTTTGAGAACCCACATAAAAGAAAGAATTGAGGGTTTTGAATTTTTAAATGTTAGCCAAGTCTTGCAGCGAGCGTTGGCTCAAGAAACCCGTGGCAAGGAAATCAGGGACACGCATAGATCTAAATCTGATCGTCCCCATCTTCATATGGTAGAGTACAACAGCGAAAATTCGGACGATGACCCAAACAATAAAGAGTTGCAATTAATCGTGTCACAAAAGTTTTGTAGTCAACACTTTTAATATGCCAAATATAGTTTCCTTAGACCATGAGATTATATCACTCCCGTTCACCGGAGGAATAATTTGTGGACATCAAATGTCACTTCGTAACTGGGTGATTATAAAGGTGGCTTTTAGGTATCTCCGATGGTGGGTTGTTGGGTGATATGAATCGAGAGTGGGATTTGTCCCTCCATGTGACGGAGAAGATATCTCCAGGCCTTCTCGGTAAAATAGCATCAAAGGTCTACAGACATGTGATTAGGTTGTAATCACAAGTATCCTATATTATGGACGAGTAAAGAGAACTTGTCGGTAACGAGATTAAACTAGACATGGGGATGTCAACGATTATATCTCGGGCAAGTAAAATATCATGAGACAAAGGGAATCATATATGAGATTAATTGAATCTCCGGCATCGTGGTTCAATCGATGAAAAGAGTTTCGTTGAGTGTATAGGAATTAATATGGGCATCCCGGTCCCGCTATTAATTATTGATATGATCATGACTATGCATTCCCGAACCCGTAGGGTCACACACTTAACATTCCGATGAATTTAGGTTTTGCAATGAATTAAATGATGAAATGAACGAATGATGATTCGGAGTCTCGGATGGGATCCCGGACGTCACGAGGAGTTCCGAAGGAGTCCGGAGAATAAGATACATATATGGAAAGTTGTTTCCGGAGGTTTCGGAAAAGTTCCGAAAATTATTTGCAGGGTACCGGAAGGTTCCGGAATGTTCTAGAAGGGTCTAGAAGTGGTACCTCCATATTGTATGGGGTCCACATGGACCATAGGGGTGCAGCCACCACTTTGGTGTGCCGCACCACCTAGGCCCACATGGGCCAATGCGGGTAGGAAAGAGGGGGGAATCCCACTCCTAGTTGGACTAGGAGTTGGGCCCTCATCCCCTTTAGGAAAGGGGCCCAAGGAGGAGTCCTAGTTGGACTCCAACTTGGGGGCAAGGTGTTGACAGCTGATTTTGGCTCAAAAAGAGATGATATCAAAATGACCTCAAATGAGAAAATAATGTGAACGAAAGTTGTGCGTATTATCGAGACAAACAACTTTGGTTTTTGGATCATCTCAATCCGAGGTCATATGCAATCTGTGGAGCCAAAATACTCTGTCTTTGGGCGAGCAGGCAAATGCGCTGGGCAGACCCGCCCTACCATAGACATGCTCTGTCCTCGGGCGAGTAGCATTTGGAAAGGCTGAAAAACGAATCGAATTGCTTCCGACTGAATTTAGACGGTCCAGATGAAGTCAAATGGAAAAACGATAACATGAAAGTTCTTCGTTTTTTCGAGACGAATAACTTTGTCTTCTGCGAGATATTGATTAGAGGTCGTTTACTAACACGAAAATGACCCGCAAGATGTAGTCAGGTTTTAAACCGAACAGTTTTGGAAAGTTCGGACTAGTCCATCCGAATTGGGCCCTAATTAGGGTTTTGGACGTGAATCCAAACCTTTCCTTGTACGGGAAGTCCAGCCGCCCTTATATACGAGGGTGCCGGCCGATTGAACAACACACAATCGTCAAACACAAAACCAATCTACAAACTTTCATCTCCTACCCTAGTTTTCTGCTTCTCGTTCGTCGGAGTTCTTCGTTTCGGAGAGCTTTGATCTACGAAGTCCTGGGGGCGGGCGAACCGACCTAGGGCAGCCCATCACCGCCGTGTGTCCAGACGGGGTCTCTCTCGGCCGCGTGGGGTTTCGGGCTCTCAAAAGAGCTCGCCGGATTGTCTTGCGTATCGCGCTTCCGGTGAGCCTCCTTCGGCGACGTGTCCTGCGTATCGCGCTCGACGCCGAGGGTACACGGTGACGTGTTCGTGTGCGAACACACTTTTTGGCGACTCCGCTGGGGAAGAAGAGCATCATGTCAGGCCAGATTCCCCGGCCAGCTGAGGTTAGCGCTGAAAACATCATCAAGCCTAGCTTCGATGATCTTTCGGCAGAGCAGCGCCAAGATTATGAGGCGTGGAAGAAGGAACGCCAGGAGCAACTTGACGCGCGGGAGAAGAAGCACAAGGAGAAGTTCGAGGCTCTGAGGAAGCAGCAGGAGGAAGAAGACATGAAGTTGTTCCTCTCCGGATACAAGAAGGAACGCCAAGGGGGCTTTGTCCCGCTCGGCGAGAACAAGCTGCCACCCATGCTCGGCACCCCAGCCGAGCCCACTGTAAGTTCTGACGTCTTTTCTAAGGACCAAATAGCTGCAATTAATCATTATGCCACCGAGTCTAGTAACCTAGCGTATGCGGCCATGTTAGATTTGATTAAAGCTGGAAAAATACACCTGATAATTTTGTTAATGCAAGCCTTCCCGCTAGAAACCCTAATATGGCTCCACATAGTTCATCGGCTGCACCTCAGGGTACGCCGATGCGTCCTTTTCAAGATAATCAGCTCATAAACGTGCCAGTATCTCCAATGCCTACTAGCAACATACCGTATTCCGCTCTAGTGCCAAATTATGTTGGGTCACCTGTAGCTAATCTCACGGCACTAAATCACAATTCCGCACCCATTGTGCCTATGAGTAGCATGCCATATTCGGCTCCATTGCCGAATCAGGTCACGCCACCCGTAGCCAATATATCAGCCCCAAATTACAATTTGGCAACACCACCAGCAGGTAATTCGGTCATGGATGAAAACATGGTTACTCTTAGAGCCGAATTGCAAAAAATGTTCTATGAAAACTTCGGCATAGAGCCAAAGCCAATTAGCCGAATGTGCCAAAAGCCATATCCCGAATATTTTGACAGCATACCATATCCCCAAGGTTATAAAGTCCCTGATTTTGCGAAATTCAATGGGGTAGATAATAAAACAACATGGGAGCATGTGAGTCAGTATCTAGCACAGTTAGGAGAAGCTGACAATACTGATCCTTTAAAAGTGCGCTTATTTCCATTGTCATTAACCGGTACCGCTTTCTCATGGTTTTCTTCATTACCTTATGGTTCTATTCACACTTGGTATCATCTAGAAAAGAAGTTCCATGAGCACTTTTATACCGGCGATAATGAGCTTAAGCTGTCCCATCTTACATCGGTTAGGCAAAAACATGACGAATCGGTCACCGATTATGTCAAGCGATTTAGAGACACTAAGAACCGGTGTTATAGCTTGGTGATAACTGAAAGGGACATGGCTGATTTAGTGCTTAACGGTTTGAGAACCCACATAAAAGAAAGAATTGAGGGTTTTGAATTTTTAAATGTTAGCCAAGTCTTGCAGCGAGCGTTGGCTCAAGAAACCCGTGGCAAGGAAATCAGGGACACGCATAGATCTAAATCTGATCGTCCCCATCTTCATATGGTAGAGTACAACAGCGAAAATTCGGACGATGAGGCCGATGTATATGCTGCTGAGTTTATTTGGCCATCAAAGGCCAAACCGTATACATGTGAAGCTTTAAAGCCGACTCGCAAGGGTCGTGATGATGATATGGTGTTCAGCTTTGATGTTGGTAAATGTGATAGAATTTTTGATGCTATGCTTAAAGACAAACATATTCGCATTTCTCATGCTTTACCGCCGTTTGATGAGTTAAAACGGCGTGCATATTGCAAGTATCATAATTCATTTTCTCATGCTACTAACGACTGCAATGTTTTTCGACGACAGATACAATCGGCCATAAATGACGGACGATTGAGTTTTTCTGATATGCAAATTGATAAGCAGCCTTTCCCCATGAACACCATCGAGCTGCAGGGGAAGAAGGTGCTAATTCGGCCAGAGGCGGCCAGATTTGTTAACAAAGCTAATGTCGTTATTGGTGAGCCCAGGAGCAACAAGGACAACGACAAAGCTGCAAGGAGAGAAGTGGTGCTGGACAAGCAAGCCGGGGGCATGGAGGTGCTGAAGATCACCATCAAGAACACCGCACCCGAGGGGCAAGCACCAGCGCAAGAGGGTATTCGTGCTAAATTCATAAAGCCGAAGAGCCCAGAAGTTGGCAAGTGGAAGAAGAATGAGGTTAGTGCGCGCTACAAGAAGATCAAGCCAACCTTTGACATGTTGCTGAACAAGTACACGCGCCAGGCTGCCGGTTCATACAACCGGCAATCGCATATGAAGCGTCCCAGATCGCCTCCAAGGGAGAGGTCTCCGAGGCGCGAGAGGCCGTATGGGCAGTGGATGCCGGGGCCCCGTGGGGCGACACCTCCCTACGCGCCACGATATTACAATGGAGGACAGATGCAACCCCCAATGATAGCACATGCATTTCATCCGGGGTGGGCAGCTCCTCGGAGATCCGTTCACGATAGGATCAGACGCCTTGTTCACGATCGGTTGGGTAGCAACGCCAATCGGTCATATCATCACAACGAAGTGCAGAGGGTGTGGCGTCCTACGTCACCAACAGCGGGCGAGTCAACAAGTGCTGGGCAGCATGGACGTGTCACAGACAGTGGCACCGTGATCATTGGTACGCGTGAGTTGTCGCTCGGGGAACCGATCGTTGACGGATTGGTTGAAAACACGACAGCGCAACGCGGTGGCAACGAATCTGCCAAAACAGCTGTCGTGGCAAAGAAGTCTGCCGAAACAGCTACCGCGACAGGAGCAAGCAGCAGAACAGACATCGCCAGGACAGCGGCTCGTCACGGCAGCAAAAATGACAAGAGTCCTGTCGTGGCAGGGAGCGGCAGCAAATCGGCCATTCAGCCGGTTTCATCTATGCAACAGCGGACCTCGGCTAATGATCATGAAGCCAGCAGCAGCCAGACCAAACCGAGGGATCCAAAATACACGCAGCCTAAGTGGTGTCCTCGCGGAATAACCAAAACACAGAAGAGGAAGCTGCAGCGCATGAGGAACCTGCAGAAGGCGGAACATGATGCAGAGATGTGGAGGGACGAATTCTTCGAGGAGATTCATCCGTCTCCATCTCAAATGTGGGTGCGCAAGGCGGTAAAAATGGCTGCAGATATGGAGGTCACACCAATTCCTACACCACCTGTGGAAAACGCCGATGTTGATACATCGCCTGCGTCCACCGACATGATCACGGCAGCTGATGAGTTGGAGTTGGCGGATAAGCAGGAGAGTGGTTTGGAGGTGGAAACCACGCCAGAGGGAGATGAGGAGATGGTGGACTTCGAGGACACACCGCCCAGGGGAGGAATGGATATTAACATGGTGTATTACTTGCCCTCTGAGTTCCGTGCTACAGACGAAGAAGGAGAGGTGGCGCAGCTGGATTTCGGTCCCAAGAATGCTATCTTTGAGAAGCCTCGAGAACCGGTGAATCATTTAAAACCACTGTTTATCAAGGGACATATTGATGGATCACCGGTTACTAGGATGCTTGTTGATGGAGGTGCCGTGGTGAATTTGATGCCGTATTCTGTCTTCAAGAAGTTGGGGCTAGATGAGGATAAGTTGATGAAGACCAACATGGTGCTCAATGGATTTGAAGGCAAGGAACGAACCGAGGCCAAAGGCGTTATGAGTGTTGAGCTCACGGTGGGGAGCAAGACTTTGGCCACCGCATTCTTCGTCGCTGAGGTGCAAGGTAACTACAATGTCATACTTGGCCGTGATTGGCTCCACGCGAACCAGTGCGTGCCATCCACATTGCACCAGTTTTTAATTCAGTGGGTTGAGGATGAAGTGGAGGTCGTCCATGCGGATAATTCGGCCTGCATTGCTTTGGCTGATTCTTTGGTGGACTGGCAGCATCCCAACGCCACATGTCTGACGGGACGCGATCTTTCAGATTTTGATTTCCTTAGTGCTACAAGGAATGGTTTTATACCCGTATCTCTAAAGCCGATTGGTGATAATCGGCTGTCCCGTTCATAGTCTAATGAATCACAACAAAGAGTGGCTGCAGAAGAGGCTCAGTCGAATATCGGGCCATTGGGAACGATATGGGTGAATCTATAGAAGAGATAGAAGACATGGACAAGTTGGGACAAGGATTTACGTCGGTCGACCCGTTGGAGGAGGTAGACATAGGGGATGGCTCTGTTCCTAGGCCGACGTTTGTAAACAAAAATTTGAGCGCCGATTATAAATTTGTGTTGATCGGCTTGCTAAAAGAATTTGTTGATTGCTTTGCATGGGAATATCATGAGATGCCTGGATTAAACCGAGAGCTAGTTGAGCATCGGTTGCCAATTAAGGCCGGTTTTAGACCTCATAAGCAATCAGCCAGGAAATTTGATCCTAATATGTATGACCGAATAAAGGAAGAGATCGGTCATTTGCTTAAAGCTAATTTCATCAAGACTTGCAGGTATGCAGATTGGATTTCCAACATTGTGCCCGTGGAGAAGAAAGGATCTACTAAGTTGCGGATCTGCATCGACTTCCGGGACTTGAACAGGGCTACGCCCAAAGATGAGTACCCTATGCCTATAGCTGATATGCTTATTAACAATGCTTCTGGTCACAGGATCATCAGTTTTCTTGATGGCAATGCGGGGTACAACCAGATTTTTATGGCCGAAGAGGACGCGTATAAGACGGCTTTTCGTTGCCCTGGTTTTGTTGGTCTATTCGAATGGACAGTGATGACCTTCGGCCTGAAGAATGCTGGTGCCACGTATCAGCGAGCGATGAATTTAATATTTCATGATTTACTTGGAGTCATACTTGAAGTTTACATCGATGACGTTGTAGTTAAATCGAGTGCTGCTGATCCCCACTTAGCCGATTTGCGTCTAGCATTTGAGAGGATGTGAAAGTATGGACTGAAGATGAACCCGTTGAAGTGCGCGTTTGGAGTATCGGCTGGGAAGTTCTTGGGCTTTGTTATTCATGAGCATGGTATAGAAATTGATCCCAAGAAGATAGAAGCAATACAGAAAGTGGAAGCACCAAAATGCAAGAAGGACGTGTAGAAATTCCTGGGCAAAATAAATTATTTGAGGCGGTTTATAGTGAATCTGTCCGGGAAAGTTAGTGCCTTCACTCCTATTCTTCGGTTAAAGTCTGATCATGAGTTTGCCTGGGGGGCAAAGCAGCAAGAAGCATTCGAGAATATCAAGCGGTGTTTATCCACCCCTCCGGTTATGAGGGCACCCAGGCATGGAGAGCCATCTCGGTTGTACATTGCTGCAGAAGAAAACGTTATTGGTGCTGTCTTAACACAAGAAACCGAAGGGAAGGAGCACATTATCACTTATTGAGCCGGTGTTTATTGGATGCCGAAACAAGGTACACATTCGTTAAAAAATTATGCTTATGCTTATATTATGCTTGCACCAACTACGGCATTATTTGTTGTCTAGCATGTGCACTATAGCTTGTCAAACCGATGTCATAAAATAAATGTTACACAGGCCGATTTTGAGTGGTAGAATCGGCAAGTGGGCGTATGGTTTAATTGAATATGATTTGGCTTATGAATCCTTAAAATCTATTAAAGGCCAAATTGTTGCTGATTTTATTGTTGAGCATCGGATTGACAACGAGCATGAGATAGATGTTAACCTTATTTCGCTAGTACCATGGAGACTATACTTTGATGGTTCAGTTTGTGACGATGGCCAGGGGGTCGGCATTGTCTATATTTCTCCTCATGGTGCTGTTTTTGAGGCCTCGTGTCGCTTAGAATATTTCTGCACAAATAATCAAGCCGAATATGAAGCATTGCTATTCGGGCTAGAGATGATGGTCGCCGTGGGCGTGACGCATGTGGAGGCTTTTGGTGATTCGTTGTTGATAGTGCAACAAGTAAACAAAGTTTTTCAGTGCATCGACGGATCACTTAACATGTATCTTGATAAATGCTTAGACGTAATTTCTACTTTGGATTACTTCAATATCTCTCATATATCTAGGCAGGATAATAGTGTTGCAAATGATTTGGCACAACAAGCATCTGGCTATCACGTCAGCCGTGGCGCATTTCATCGTTCTTATAAGCCGATGTTTGCTTTTGCTGCAATATCTGAAGCCGAATTGACCCCCATTGATTCGGCTGCTAATGAAGGGCCTAGTGCAGGTATACAAGGAGATTGGAGGAGACCCATTATTGAATACTTGCAGGATCCTAGCAAGAGGACGGACAAGGCTGTTCGGCGGTTGGCATTCAAATATACGTTGCTGGACAATGATTTATATCGCCGAACGGTGGATGGCATTCTCCTGAAGTGTCTAGATGAAGATCAAGCAAGAGTTGCCATGGGAGAGGTACATGAAGGTATATGCGGTACACATCAGTCGGCTCACAAGATGAAGTGGTTACTACGGCGTGCTGGATTTTATTGGCCGACGATGATTAATGATTGCTTCAGGTATTATAAGGGGTGTAGTCTTGTCAGAAGTTCGGGGACATCCAATTGGCACCTGATGCTATGCTACATCCTATTGTGAAGCCATGGCCGTTCAGGGGATGGGGATTGGATTTTATTGGCATGATTCATCCTGCGTCCTCGAAAGGGCATCGGTTCGTATTGGTGGCCACCGATTATTTTACCAAGTGGTCTGAAGCAGTACCTCTCCGGAATATGACACATAAGGAGGTAATCAAATTTATAACCGAGCACATTATTCATAGATTCGGTGTGCCACAGACATTGACTACAGATCAAGGTACATCATTTATGGCGAAAGAAGTGAAAGAATTCGCCGAATCATATGGTATAAAGATGCTCAATTCATCTCCTTATTATGCCCAAGCCAATGGACAGGCCGAATCTAGCAACAAGACATTGATTCGGCTCATTAAGAAGAAGGTCGATGAATATCCGAGGAGGTGGCATGAGGTGCTATCCGAAGCATTGTGGGCGCACAGGATTTCACGGCACGGTGCAACCAAAGTAACGCCATATGAGTTGGTATATGGGCAAGAAGCCGTTTTGCCCGTTGAGGTAAATCTGGCTGCATTGAGAATCGCCAAACAAGATGGTTTATCGGCAGTTGATTTTCACAATTTGATGATGGACAACGTCGACGAGGTTGCCGATAAACGTTTGACGGCATTGAAGGACATTGAGAGGGACAAATTACGGGTAGCCAAGGCTTATAACAAGAAGGTGAAGCTGAAAAGTTTTCAGGTTGGTGATCTCGTCTGGAAGGTAATCTTGCCGGTCGGTTCGAAGGACAAGAAATTTGGCAAGTGGTCTCCGAGCTGGGAGGGTCCTTTTAAAATCGTGAGAGTTGTGCCTGGAAACTCATATTTGGTGGAATCTACGGATGGAGGGTTGATATTGCCTCGGGCCCTTAATGGACGTTACTTGAAGAAATTCTACCCGAGTGTGTGGCAAGAGGCTTAAAAACGCACATATGGCCGATAAACATACATATCGCTCTTAGCATATATGGCCGATAAATTATTATCGCCCTAAGAACATATGGCCGATGGAGTGTTGACATCGTCCTTAGAACAATAATGGTGCAAGTTATTTTTTGGCACGCTAGCTTTGCCAAAAAACAGGGGGGCATGTGTTGACAGCTGATTTTGGCTCAAAAAGAGATGATATCAAAATGACCTCAAATGAGAAAATAATGTGAACGAAAGTTGTGCGTATTATCGAGACAAACAACTTTGGTTTTTGGATCATCTCAATCCGAGGTCATATGCAATCTGTGGAGCCAAAATACTCTGTCTTTGGGCGAGCAGGCAAATGCGCTGGTCAGACCCGCCCTACCATAGACATGCTCTGTCCTCGGGCGAGTAGCATTTGGAAAGGCTGAAAAACGAATTGAATTGCTTCCGACTGCATTTAGATGGTCCATATGAAGTCAAATGGAAAAAAGTATAACATGAAAGTTCTTCGTTTTTTCGAGACGAATAACTTTGTCTTCTGCGAGATTTTGATTAGAGGTCGTTTACTAACACGAAAATGACCCGCAAGATGCAGTCAGGTTTTAAACCGAACAGTTTTGGAAAGTTCGGACTAGTCCATCCGAACTGGGCCCTAATTAGGGTTTTGGACGTGAATCCAAACCTTTCCTTGTACGGGAAGTCCAGCCGCCCTTATATACGAGGGTGCCGGCCGATTGAACAACACACAATCGTCAAACACAAAACCAATCTACAAACTTTCATCTCCTACCCTAGTTTTCTGCTTCTCGTTCGTCGGAGTTCTTCGTTCGGAGAGCTTTGATCTACGAAGTCCTGGGGGCGGGCGAACCGACCTAGGGCAGCCCATCACCGCCGTGCGTCCAGACGGGGTCTCTCCCGGCCGCGTGGGGTTTCGGGCTCTCAAAAGAGCTCGCCGGATTGTCTTGCGTATCGCGCTTCCGGTGAGCCTCCTTCGGCGACGTGTCCTGCGTATCGCGCTCGACGCCGAGGGTACACGGTGACGTGTTCGTGTGCGAACACATATACATCCGCTTATCCTCTAATTTTGCAAAAAGAGCTGGCAACGGGATGCCCAGTCCCAATTAATTACAACTTTAACCATTAATTCTCTTCACACTTTTGCCCTGATTCATCAGTAAGCAATGACAAACCAGTGAAATATCTGCATGTGTGTAAACCAAATAGAAAAAAGGGATGATCTGCCTTGCTGGTAGAAATAACGTCCTTATGGGAGCCGCTCTTAAAAGTCTGTTTGACAGGGAGAATACTGTTCTCACCCGCTACCATTCGTTGACAATTAACAAACACCTCTCAAAGATTAATTTTTATTCTCTATATGATTTCAAAAACTAAAAAGCTCTAGCACATGACTTAATCCCTGCTTCCCTCTGCGAAGGGCCTTTCTTTTACTTTTCATGTTGAGTCAGTACACCTTTTTCTTTCCTCCTTTAGCAAGCATTTGAGTTGTTGTCATTCAACCATATATATCATTAATATTGTCAATCATGTCTTTTATCCTTCCTTGTCTTGGCACAAAGACTTTTACCTCTAAGAATATAGCTTTGCAAGTTATCAATGACTCTAAAGAGGGTGTGATAATTGAGTGTGGAAGTTCTGCAATATAAGCTCTAATATAAAGACTCCTTTCGAAAGATAAGTATTGATTGCTTATTGTTCTATGACCAAGAATGAAGTGTGCCATTACTAATCTCGTGTATTTTATTGTGGTTGATTCACTACTCATGTTCAAGTTATGTTATATGAAGAGTAGTTGCTGTTTAAAATGAGTTGTGTTGTTAAGTAAATACTGATGCTTCTTGTCCGTATTCTTTATTATCGACGCTTCGCTCCATAAACTCTTGTTCTAGTTTACTGAGCTCGGCTTTCGCTTGGGGACAGGCGAGGTCTAAGCTTGGGGGGGTTGATACGTCCATTTTGCATTACTATTTTATAGCATAATTTACTGTTATTCATTGATATATTTCATATTAAGATGTGTTACTTATGATATTTTGTCTTATTTTGCATGTTTGATGATCATTGGGTAATTAACTACCGGAGTCAGATTTCAACTGAAAAAGCACTGTCAAGACACTATACTTCTGGAGCTCTAAAAATAATTTCAAGAAGACAGAAGTTCCTATTTTTCCAGAAGATGGAGTCAGCCAAAAGGGGAGGCTGAGATGGGCCAGGAGGGGCCCACACCACCCCTGGGCGCGGGTCCCCCCTTGGCCGCGCCCTGGCCAGGTGTGGTGCCCCTGGGCCACCTCAGGCACACCCCCTTCGCGTACTTCATCCCCGAGAAACCCTAAGACACGGAGGGTTGGAGAAGAAATATTCCGCCGCCTCTACGGGGCAGAAACAACAGAGAGAGAAAAAGCTCCCCAGCAGGGAGAAATCTGCCGGGGAAATTCCCTCCCGGAGGAGGGAGATCGTCACCATCCTCATCGTCATCGTGCTGGACTTCATCGGGATCATCATCATCATCATCTCCATCACCGTCACCACCATCACCGCTGCACCATCTCATTCCGCTGTAACATCTAGGGCTATACTTTGTCTAGTTCATAGGGGAAACTCTCTCGGTGTTAATTACTCTTTGTGGTTGATGCTATTGAGTTTTATCGGTGAATTAAAGTATATGTTCAGATTGTTATTCATCATTATATCACCTCTGATCATGATCCATATGATGTCTTGTGAGTAGTTTGTTTAGTTCTTGAGGACATGGGAGAAGTCATGTTGTTAGTAGTGGAATTATGTTGAGTAATATTTAATGGTTTGATATTTAAGTTGTGGTGCTATTCTTCTAGTGGTGTCGTGTGAACGTCGACTACATGACACTCCACCTTTATGGGCCTAGAGGAATGCATTGTGTGTTCGGTTGCTAATTGAGGGGTTGCCGGAGTGAAAGAAACCTAAACCTCCGTTAGTATACCGGTGCACAAGGGAGCGTAGGATCTCAGAGTTTAAGGCTGTGGTTAGATTTATCTTAATTACTTTCTTGTAACTGCGGATGCTTGCAAGGGGTATAATCACAAGTATGTATTAGTCCAAGTAAGGGCGGTGCATTAGCATAGGTTCACCCACACAACACTTATCAAAACAATAAAGATTAATCAACTATGTGAAGCGAAAGCACTTGGCTAGAATCCCGTGTGTCCTCAAGAACATTTGGTCATCATAAGTAAACCAACTGGCTTGTCCTTTGCTCTAAAAAGGATTGGGCCACTCGCTGCAATTATTATTACTGTCTTTTACTTACTCGCATTTTATTTACCTACTATATCAAAAACCCCTAAAAACTTGTCTGCTAGCATTTACACTGAAACCTTTACCAAAACTCCTTGTCAGCACCTTCTGCTCCTCGTTGGGTTCGACACTCTTATTTATCGAAAGTACTACGATACACCCCCTATACTTGTGGGTCATCAATGAGCGAGAGATGAGGCCACTATTCTTCGGCTTGATCTTGCAATAGTTGTCCTCGATGCGTTGCCAATAGCGTTTACCGGTTTGATCGGTACCGGTGCCTGCATCCATCCCCACAGCTGCCCAAGCACGAACCAGAATAATATCTTCCGCCTCGGTATAGTTGGTCGAGCGCACGCGGCCAGTGGCGGCGAACGCCTCCTCTTCTATCTCGGTCACCTCGTCATCATCATCCCCTTCCTCCTCCTCATCTTCCTCCAAGTCATCACCAACCCTAAAGGGTTCTAGAGGAGGAGCCCCGAGGTCCACCTCCGCGTCTTGGAGAAGGTCCATGAACGACGTCGACGGTGCGGGCATACCGTCGAGCACCTCGTGTGCGACGGGCGGAGGGTCGGGGATGGCGGCCGCGGCCTTCTTCCTCGCCTTGGGAGCGTCCTTCCTCGCGGCGGCGGCGAGCTTGGCAGCCGCCAGCCCCAGCCCAGGCACCTTCCGCCGGCTCTTGGCCAGGGCCGGGGCCAGGTACGCGGCGGGGGCCGGGGCGAGGGAGGAGGCGGCGGGGGCCGGGGCGGCGGCGGAGGAAGCGGGCGGGGCGAGGGAGGCTTGCGGCGGGACGACGTGCCGCCGCCGCTTGGCGTCGACGTGGGTCGCGGCGACCACGGACGCGACCTGCACCTTGCTCGCCGCGGCGGAGGAGGCGAGCAGAGCGACGGGCGGGGCGGCGGAGGAGGCGGGCGGGGCGAGGGATGACGTGGGCGGGGCGACGGGCGCCTCCATGGCACGCGCGGCGGCCGGCGACTGCGGGCGGGGCGGCGGCGGGAGGTCAGGATGGGATGAAATTTCCCTCCCGCGCGTGGAGGACGGGAATACGGGCTCGGCAGGGTTGACCCTCTCCAACCCTCACTTTTAGAGGTTGGGAGGGCGATCCAGGGTCCAACCTCTAATTTTTTTAGGGGTTTAGGGGTTCTAGTCTACGGTTTTTTTCCTCGCAAACTGTAAAAAAAGCAGTTATTTTTAGGGGTTTGGGGGTTTAGGGGTATTACTAGACATGCTCTTAGAGCATCTCCAGTCGCGGCGCCCAAATGGCCGCCCAAAGGCCGTCCGGACATGTCATTTGGGCGCCGTCCGGATAACCTGTGCCATTTGGGCGCCTTCGATCCCCACTCACGGCGTCCAAACTAAAAATTTAAATTTAAACTTTGGCGGATTTCATTCAAATTTTAGGAAAATTTACGGAGATTTGAACGAAATTTATAAAAACTTAAAACTAAACCTAATCTAATGGCGCCCGTGGCGGCGCTTGAAGGCGGCGTAGGGGTGCTCGCCGCCGTCCTCCTCCTCCTTCACGCCGACGCCCTCCTCCTCCTTCACTCCGCCGCTGCTCCACGCGCCGCTGGTCCACACGCCGTCGTCGTCCTCCTCCTTGACGTGGCTCGGTCCTAGGCCGTCGTCGACGGTGAGGTCGAAGAAGGGCGCGCCCTTCTCCATGGCGGCCTCGCGCGCCGACCAGTCGCAGGCCGTGGGGCCATCGAGCGGCGGCACGTCGTCCATCGACGCGGCCTTGACGGTCGCCGCAATGGCGTCGTCGTCCGTCCCCGCCTGCGCCGCTATGAGCTCCGCCATGAACGGCGAGAGCTCCGGCTCCGCCTTCACCTTCATCTGCTCCGGCTTCGGCGTTAGCAAAGAGGAGGCGCGGGAGCGAGATGAGGACGATGCTGCGACGAGGACGTCGTGGAGCACGACGAGGACGGCGTCACGCACGGCGCCCAGTGGTTGGCCCAGGCGGCCGGAGCAGGGGCGGGCGCCGCCGTCAGGAGCGAGCCGCCGTTCGCGATGTGGTTCATCACGAACTGGAGCGTGCGCCCGGGCACGCTCCAGAATGCCTCGCGCCCGGCGACGTTCTTGTCCGTCGGTGCCGAGCCGGGGCCGTCCCAGCGGTTGAAGTCCTCCTCGTAGGCGCGCTGGAACGCCGCCTCGTACCGGCCATGGTTGGCCGGGTTCCGCGAATCCCAGCGCGGGTCCTGACGCTGCTCGGGTGTCAGGTCACGCTAGTAGTGCGTGTTAACCGCGGCGGCGAAGCCGCGGCTCGCCCGTGTCAGGGGCTTCGTCACCGGCACGCCGTTGACGCCGATGACGAACCCGTGGCCAACGCGCATATCCGGCGGCACCAGATAGCCGTTGTCGCGCAGCGCCTCCGTCTGGTCCTTGAGCAGGGTGCGCGGCGCGAAGCCGTTGGCCGCGGCGCCGCCGGTGCGCCTCCAGTTGCCGACCATGGAGAAGGAGAGCGGCGGCGGTGGAGAAGGAGCGGCGAGGTGAGGGAGAGAGAACGGCGAGGGCGAGAGTGGCGATGAGTGGAGGCCGGCGCACGCCTTTTATGGCAGCCGGAGAGCGGTGGCATTAGCGCCGCTCGTCTCGAAAAGGCGCGCCGCATTCACTCCGACGAGCAGAGGACGCGACGGCTCACTGGCGAGGCGTCACTGGCAAGGCGTCGCCACGCACACGCCTTTGACGACGCCTTTGACCACGGCCGGGCGTGGCCGTGTCACTGCCAGGCGTGGCCCGCCCGTCGGAGGCGTGCGTTTCCTTCCGTCCGGGGCCGCCCCAAGCCTACCCAAGTTGAGGGCGTGGGCTGGGCGTGCCGGACACAAAACTGGGCCGCGCCGGACCGAATTCACGTTTGGGCGTCGCGAGTGGGCGCGATTTTGTGTCCGGCACACCCCAAACGGCTTTGGGCGGCCGTTTGGGCGCCCCGACTGGAGATGCTGTTAGCGGCGCCTCAGCCACATTAACAGGTACTCCCTCAGTTTTAAAATGTAAGATGTTTCACATTTTGTCTAGATGCATACTAAATGAGTGAACATATATACTAAAATATGTCTAGATACATTTATATACATGTGAATGTGGACAAAGGCTAAAATGTATACAAACGTCTTATACATTTGTATACATTTTTTGCATTCTTAAAGTCTGAATATATTTAAAAGTCTAAATATGTTTTAAAAATCTAAAAAAACTAAAAATTGGAAGAAATTTCAAATATGTAAAATAAAATCTATTTTTAAAAATCTATGCTTTTTTGAATTTGAACAATTATTTTAAAAAATAGATTTTAAAAGCATAGATTTTTAAAAAATAGATTTTATTTTTTAGATTTGAAATTTCTTCCAATTTTTAATTTTGTTAGATTTTTAAAACATATTTAGACTTTTAAATATATTCAGACTTTAAGAATGCAAAAAATGTATACAAATGTATAAGACGTTTGTATACATTTTAGCCTTTGTCCACATTCACATGTATACAAATGTATCTAGACATTTTAGTATACATGTTCACTCATTTAGTATGCATCTAGACAAAATGTGAAACATCTAAAACATCTTACATTTTAAAACTGAGGGAGTACCTGTTAATGTGGCTGAGGCGCCGCTAACAGCATCTCCAGTCGGGGCGCCCAAACGGCCGCCCAAAGCCGTTTGGGGTGTGCCGGACACAAAATCGCGCCCACTCGCGACGCCCAAACGTGAATTCGGTCCGGCGCGGCCCAGTTTTGTGTCCGGCACGCCCAGCCCACGCCCTCAACTTGGGTAGGCTTGGGGCGGCCCCGGACGGAAGGAAACGCACGCCTCCGACGGGCGGGCCACGCCTGGCAGTGACACGGCCACGCCCGGCCGTGGTCAAAGGCATCGTCAAAGGCGCGTGCCGCGTGGCGACGCCTCGTTTTCACGGCCGGCGTCCGGCCAGTGAGCCGTCGCGTCCTCTGCTCGTCGGAGTGAATGCGGCGCGCCTTTTCGAGACGAGCGGCGCTAATGCCACTGCTCTCCGGCTGCCATAAAAGGCGTGCGCCGGCCTCCACTCATCGCCACTCTCGCCCTCGCCGTTCTCTCTCCCTCACCTCGCCGCTCCTTCTCCACTCGAAAACCGCCGCCGCTCTCCTTCTCCATGGTCGGCAACTGGAGGCGCACCGGCGGCGCCGCGGCCAACGGCTTCGCGCCGCGCACCCTGCTCAAGGAGTAGACGGAGGCGCTGCGCGACAACGGCTATCCGGTGCCGCCGGATATGCGCGTTGGCCACGGGTTCGTCATCGGCGTCAACGGCGTGCCGGTGACGAAGCCCCTGACGCGGGCGAGCCGCGGCTTCGCCGCCGCGGTTAACACGCACTACTGGCGTGACCTGACGCCCGAGCAGCGTCAGGACCCGCGCTGGGATCCGCGGAACCCGGCCAACCATGGCCGGTACGAGGCGGCGTTCCAGCGCGCCTACGAGGAGGACTTCAACCGCTGGGACGGCCCCGGCTCGGCACCGACGGACAAGAACGTCGCCGGGCGCGAGGCGTTCTGGAGCGTGCCCGGGCGCACGCTCCAGTTCGTGATGAACCACATCGCGAACGGCGGCTCGCTCCTGACGGCGGCGCCCGCCCCTGCTCCGGCCGCCTGGGCCAACCACTGGGCGCCGTGCGCGACGCCGTCCTCGTCGTGCTCCACGACGTCCTCGTCGCGGCGTCGTCCTCGTCTCGCTCCCGCGCCTCCTCTTTGCTAACGCCGAAGCCGGAGCAGATGAAGGTGAAGGCGGAGCCGGAGCTCTCGCCGTTCATGGCGGAGCTCATAGCGGTGCAGGCAGGGACGGACGACGACGCCATTGCGGCGACCGTCGAGGCCGCGTCGATGGACGACGTGCCGCCGCTCGATGGCCCCACGGCCTGCGACTGGCGGCGCGCGAGGCCGCCAAGGAGAAGGGCGCGCCCTTCTTCGACCTCACCGTCGACGACGGCCCAGGACTGAGCCACGTCAAGGAGGAGGACGACGACGGCGCGTGGAGCAGCGGCGGAGTGGAGGAGGAGGAGGGCGTCGGCGTGAAGGAGGAGGAGGACGGCGGCGAGCACCCCTACGCCGCCTTCAAGCGCCGCCACGGGCGCCATTAGATTAGGTTTAGTTTTAAGTTTTTTTTAAATTTCGTTCAAATCTCCGTTAATTTTCCTAAAATTTGAATGAAATCCGCCAAAGTTTAAATTTAAATTTTTTAGTTTGGACGCCGCGAGTGGGGATCGAAGGCGCCCAAATGGCACAGGTTATTCGGACGGCGCCCAAATGACATGTCCGGACGGCCTTTGGGCGGCCATTTGGGCGCCGCGACTAGAGATGCTCTAAGAGCATGTCTAGTAGTACCCCTAAACCCCCAAACCCCTAAAAATAACTGCTTTTTTACAGTTTGCGAGGAAAAAAACCCGTAGACTAGAACCCCTAAACCCCTAAAAAATTAGAGGTTGGACCCCGGATCGCCCTCCCAACCTCTAAAAGTGAGGGTTGGAGAGGGTCAACCCTGCCGAGCCCGTATTCCCCTCCTCCACGCGCGGGAGGGAAATTTCATCCCATCCCGACCTCCCGCCGCCGCCCCGCCCGCAGTCGCCGGCCGCCGCGCGCGCCATGGAGGCGCCCGCCGCCCCGCCCACGTCATCCCTCGCCCCGCCCGCCTCCTCCGCCGCCCCGCCCGTCGCTCTGCTCGCCTCCTCCGCCGCGGCGAGCAAGGCGGAGGTCGCGTCCGTGGTCGCCGCGACCCACGTCGGCGCCAAGCGGCGGCGGCACGTCGTCCCGCCCGCTTCCTCCGCCGTCGCCCCGGCCCCCGCCGCCTCCTCCCTCGCCCCGGCCCCCACCGCGTCCCTCGCCCCGGCCCTGGCCAAGAGCCGGCGGAAGGTGCCTGGGTAGGGGCCGGCGGCTGCCAAGCTCGCCGCCGCCGTGAGGAAGGCCGCTCCCAAGGCGAGGAAGAAGCCCGCGGCCGCCATCCCCGACCCTCCGCCGTCGCACACGAGGTGCTCGACGGTATGCCCGCACCGTCGACGTCGTTCATTGACCTTCTCCAAGACGCGGAGGTGGACCTCGGGGCTCCTCCTCTAGAACCCTTTAGGGTTGGTGATGACTTGGAGGAAGATGAGGAGGAGGAAGGGATGATGATGAGGAGGTCACCGAGATAGAAGAGGAGGCGTTCGCCGCCACTGGCCGCGTGCGCTCGACCAACTATACCGAGGCGGAAGATAGTATTCTGGTTCGTTCTTGGGAAGCTGTGGTGATGGATGCAGGCAACCGGTACCGATCAAACCGGTAAACGCTATTGGCAACGCATCGAGGACAACTATTGCAAGATCAAGCCGAAGAATAGTGGCCTCATCTCTCGCTCATTGATGACCACAAGTATAGGGGGTGTATCGTAGTACTTTCGATAAATAAGAGTGTCGAACCCAACGAGGAGCAGAAGGGGCTGACAAGGAGTTTTGGTAAAGGTTTCAGTGTAAATGCTAGCAGACAAGTTTTTAGGGGTTTTGATATAGTAGGTAAATAAAATGCGAGTAAGTAAAAGACAGTAATAATAATTGCAGCGAGTGGCCCAATCCTTTTTAGAGCAAAGGACAAGCCAGTTGGTTTACTTATGATGACCAAATGTTCTTGAGGACACACGGGATTCTAGCCAAGTGCTTTCGCTTCACATAGTTGATTAATCTTTATTGTTTTGATAAGTGTTGTGTGGGTGAACCTATGCTAACTCAGGCATCCCCTTTTGGCTGACTCCATCTTCTGGAAAAATAGGAACTTCTGTCTTCTTGAAATTATCTTTAGAGCTCCAGAAGTATAGTGTCTTGACAGTGCTTTTTCAGTTGAAATCTGACTCCGGTAGTTAATTACCCAATGATCATCAAACATGCAAATAAGACAAAATATCATAAGTAACACATCTTAATATGAAATATATCAATGAATAACAGTAAATTATGCTATAAAATAGTGATGCAAAATGGACGTATCAACCCCCCCCAAGCTTAGACCTCGCTTGTCCCCAAGCGAAAGCCGAGCTCAATAAACTAGAACAAGAGTTTATGGAGCGAAGCGTCGATAATAAAGAATACGGACAAGAAGCATCAGTATTTACTTAACAACACAACTCATTTTAAACAGCAACTACTCTTCATATAACATAACTTGAACATGAGTAGTGAATCAACCACAATAAAAAATACACGAGATTAGTATGGCACACTTCATTCTTGGTCATAGAACAATAAGCAATCAATACTTATCTTTCGAAAGGAGTCTTTATATTAGAGCTTATATTGCAGAACTTCCACACTCAATTATCACACCCTCTTTACAGTCATTGATAACTTGCAAAGCTATATTCTTAGAGGTAAAAGTCTTTGTGCCAAGACAAGGAAGGATAAAAGACATGATTGACAATATTAATGATATATATGGTTGAATGACAACAACTCAAATGCTTGCTAAAGGAGGAAAGAAAAAGGTGTACTGACTCACATGAAAAGTAAAAGAAAGGCCCTTCGCAGAGGGAAGCAGGGATTAAGTCATGTGCTAGAGCTTTTTAGTTTTTGAATCATATAGAGAATAAAAATTAAGCTTTGAGAGGTGTTTGTTAATTGTCAACGAATGGTAGCGGGTGAGAACAGTATTCTCCCTGTCAAACAGACTTTTAGAGCGCTCCCATAAGGACGTTATTTCTACCAGCAAGGCAGATCATCCCTTTTTTCTATTTGGTTTACACACATGCAGATATTTCACTGGTTTGTCATTGCTTACTGATGAATCAGGGCAAAAGTGTGAAGAGAATTAATGGTTAAAGTTGTAATTAATTGGGACTGGGCATCCCGTTGCCAGCTCTTTTTGCAAAATTAGAGGATAAGCGGATGTATATGCCGCTAGTCCAAAGGTAAAAGTCCATTTGACAAGTAGAATAAAGCCTAACCACACCACTTCCTCATGAGCTAGTAAACATTGACACAAAAGGGAGTAATAACATATGAATAGTTTAAAGGTAGCACATGAAAATTTTACTTGGAGTGGCAAGGAAATACCACATATAGGTAGTTATGGTGGACACAAATGGCATGGGTTTGGCTCAAGGATTTGGATGCACGAGAAGCATTCCTCTCAGTACAGTGGTTAAG